>JAMPIV010005820.1:350000-716621 GCA_024509875.1 Oreohelix idahoensis
AGGGTGGCACATTCTATCTGCGGCAAAGGACATGGATTATAATACCTTGAGAGAAGCAGATGTGAGATACAACATACACACCTTCTGGACGTTGTGTGGCTCAATCATGGAGCCATGATTCCCACAGAAACATATAATACTTACGCCATTTTGTTACGTTCTACAATAGAATATGTATGGCGTCTGCAACTAATTCTAAAGGTATTGGGTTCGCTCCCAGTAAAGGGGATATAATTTATAGCCAGTTTGTTCAGAGCCAGTGGTTCCTTATGATGTCATACTCTTCCCTGGTTTCCTGGTTAGTGAACCTGGTTTCCTCGTTAGTGAGTTTGGATGCTTAGCCTTCTCGGATATGGGTGAAAAATTAGGAGGTCATGTGTGCGAGTTGCACACGTTAAACATCCTACGGCAGTTGGAAATCGTAAAGAGTAGGACATACGGCCGCAGCCCTAGCAAAATTACTAAACAAATCAGGAAACCTACGCACCACTAACATATTTATATAATGTGTGATTCCTGTATATACACACATTGGGATACTCGCCGGTGCTGCGGAATTCGTGCACTGTGCTGAAATCCTCATTGTGTGATCTAAGAGAGGAGATCGTAGTACTGATGGAGCTGTCCTTGCGCAATGAAAATGGTCCTTAAAGTTAAAACCAAAGCAAACCAAACATTGTCTATAAAGTCACGTGTCTCATTTAAAAGGCCAAAGTTATTTGTTTGACTGACCTGTTTCCTCTTTTATGATATTGTTAACTGGCAATACTAACTTGACAATTGCAAAGGCAGTAAATGGTGTGATAAAAATGCTGGAATTAGACAGGACACACTCTGATGAAACCTGTTGATAGCTCTACAAGTCAGCTCAACGCAACAGATCTCTCCAGTGTTATATAGAGATGATTTAGTCGTATGGAAGCGTGTCAGTGAAAGAAAATTCACGGAGGCTTGGCAGATGTGATTTTTATTGAAGAATGGTTAGAATGCTATGGGCAGCTGAAGACAGTAACAAGGATGACCTAGAAAAAGAGGGCGTCGTAGCAGGGAAAGAGGACATCGTAGCAGGGAAAGAGGACATCGTAGCAGGGAAAGAGGGCTTCGTAGCAGAGAAATAGGACATCGTAGCAGAGATAGAGGGCATCGTAGCAGGAAAAGAGTACATCGTAGCAGGAAAAGAGGACATCTGTCGTAGATTTTGGATAGGAGAATTAAGACTTGGGTTGGTCCCTTCTGAATAGGTTAGAATAGGTGATAGACACAGTGAGAGTTAGTAAAAGAAATACATTCCACGAGTGAGATGATAGAATGTGATATAGAGGCTGTCTCTGAAAGCGAAAAAATTCTTCTCTCTCTCACCTATCTTCTACGACAGCTTTACAGCGTCAGACAGTCTAAACATATATATATATATATATATATATATATATATATATATATATATAGATATATATATATATATATATATATCATCATCATCTCAGCCCGTAACCCGTCATGAGTCGTAGGGGTGCCATGGTGGAAGCATCAGCAGACAGGGTCCTCCACTGCTCTCTATTCTCAGCAATGCGTACAAGTGTGGAAAAACCGTGTCCTGCCCATTCTTTGATGTTATCAGCCCAGGATTTTCTTTGCCTTCCTCTTCTCCGTTTACCTTCGACTGTTCCCTGGAGGATCGTTTTCGAAAGGGAGTCATGACGAGTTACATGGCCAAACCAGGCAAGCTTTCGACGTTTCACTATTGACAAAAGTGGTTCTTGGTGGCCTGCATAGGTGTTTATCTTCTCTCTAACATAGACATTTGTTTTGTGCTCTTTATAGCAAATGCGCAAAATTCTTCTATAACATTTATGCTCGAAAGCCTGAATCCTTCGCTCCGTATCTGCAGTGAGTGTCCAGCCCTCACACCCATACAAGAGAATAGATAATACAAGTGATTTGTATAATTTGATACTCCATTTATATATATATATATATATATATATATATATATATATATATATATATATATATATATATATATATATATTACCTATATTTCTATCTACTCACGGGCACGCACATACACGTGACGACAGTTAAACACACAGACATGGGAAACCTATAACAACACTTATATAGATATTCTAGAACGAGCTGACCAACACGTTGATTAATTCCAAGGGAAATTTTAATTATCATTTAAAATTTCTTCACAACACATAGAAATTACATCAAAGCATATACAAATAGTCATAAAATATCAAGAGAATGCTACAAGGATGATAGCCCCGTTATGATATTAACTCTAGGTTTAGCCCACAGCCCCGTTATGAGACAGATGATGGCCCAAAAAATCACAAATACATATGGTTAGTGTCGTGAAACGAGTGTAACCCACTACTTTGTTAATCACTATGTCGAGATACAGATTTGCTTCAACCAATCAACGAGCAACGTTCACCAGTCTCTGAGACAGAATAAATTAACGGCCATCTTGTTCACGCAAGATGGCGGATGAAAACTGAGTAAAATTAGGCTGTACAGCGCTTGAGACTAAACCGGAGGAAACCAATCATTTTGCTCCGCCAGGAACCAACCAAAAGCCTTGCTTAAGAATTCACCTACCTATATAATCGGGCGGATTTTATGCATAATCACACATCACCGACACGACGCCTGAGATACCGACCGACTGAAGAGGAGAAGCTGTCACCTTGATTTACAGCTTACCTGGAGTGCAATGACCTGCAGTCTGCTTTGCTAAGTCGAGTCAAAATCTGACCGGTTTGAATCTTAGAGGGTTTTATTCGTGTCATAAAAACTGAGATCGTGGGTCGTCAATCCAGCTGCCTGGAACTCCGCAGGAGCATAGAGGTTGTCAAGACTCTACATCTTTAGTCCCCCTCAGTCTTGGATGGGCTAACGAAACGATCAACAGCTGGTGTTTTGTGTCAACCAAACCAAGAAGGACAGCACTTCTAAGAGATGAGTACACATTAGTACCATTTCTGTCGGCATTGTGAGCAAAATCTAAGTCAATGAAGAAAACGTGAATTAGCGTAGCAAGAGACAATAATAAGATCATGTGGATAAATTATACGTAAATAACAGCATAGCTGATGAACGTTATATCCTTAATTAACAGCACAGCTGATACATGTACTATAATTGAATAACAGCACAGCTGATATTAATTTTGTTCCTATAATTGGAAAACTTGTTGTAATATTTATTTACATATCTATATAAATATAAATATTTGTAAATCATATGTAAACTTACAAATTCATTACATTCCATTTTTCAACATTCACCCTTCAGCACAAGAGTAGATAGTGTATATACTAAATAAAGAATAGGGAAATTGTTTTTGAAGACTTGTCAATTTTATCATTGTTAAGCAAAATGTGTTTCCTTGTTTTTTTAATATCACAGTTAGTTACACAGCGGAGGTGGCACTTTATGTCGGTCTCCTCTCTACTATTGTTTCGAGATCAGATCATTCACAGCCGTAACTAATTTGTGATACCATAGTTCTCTCAGACACTGGGACTTCACCATTTTCTGCAGAAATTCTATTTCTGTAATTGTCAGTACTATACTGATCCAAGAGCCAAATAAAACCTCTCCCACACTGGGGGCTCGTTCCTGAAATATTTCTGTATATCTTGAGCCATACTTAGTCTATTCATCTATCTACGCTCTATCTTGTGCCACCCATAGATAACATAAGAAACAGATTTTTGAAAAAAAATTCTATAATAGGATTTAAAAAAAAAACAAAAAAAAAACAATATTTTCTTAGGAGGAGTACCATTTAGTACTCAGTAAATAGTTGATGCTCACAAAGTTGCACGGAAATTTTTTGTTCATTTAAATTAATTAAGTTTAATTACAATAACTTGGTTATAGTAAATATACATACCCTAACTAAGTAACGCCATGGCTGATCTAGTGAAGTTCAGAACTGCGATCATGCAGATGGGTAAGGAATTAAATATGACAGGTGATGTTCTCACTCAGTATGTCACAACAGAAGTGGACAAACATATGGATAGGGAAGAAAGAAAGTTGCAATTAGAGACTGAAGCAAGGAAATTAGAGGCTGATAGAGAAGCAAAGAAATTAGAGGCTGAAGAAAGGCGGTTGCAAGCGGAAGCTGAGCAAGAAGCCAAAAGACTGGAAGCTGAGAGAGAAGACAAAAGACTGGAAACTCAGAGAGAAGAAAAAAGACTGGAAGCTGAGAGAGAAACCAAAAGACTGGAAATTAAAGCCAAGAAATGGGAGGCTGAAAATGAGGAAGGAAATTACAAGCAGAGAGAGACCATCAGTTGAGATTAAAAGAGCTTGAAATTAAGGCAAATACTGGCAATAATGGTGGTAGCTCACCTCACTCTGAGAGTAGCTCCAGCCAGAGCACCTCAAGTGGGGCCATGAATTTTCATCTGGACCCATTTGTTGAGAAAGAAGACGCCATTGAGTCGTACCTGGATAGATACGAAAGACTAACCACTACCTATGGCTTAGTGAAAGAAAAATGGAGTCTTAAACTATCTCAGGGATTGAGAGGTGTGGCCTACGATGTGTATTTGAAGCTCTCAAGAGATGACCAGGAAGATTATGAAATCCTGAAGCAGGCACTGCTTGTGAGATATGAGAAGAACTCAGAATCATATAGAAAGAAATTTCGAACAGCTAAACTTCTTCCAGGAGAAAAATATCACCAATTCTCTGCTAGATTGGAAACCTATTTGGAAAAATGGAGTAGTTTAGGAAAGTGTCAGGATCTGAAGGAAATGATAATGATGGAGCAAGTGAAAGAGCCCATGCCTCAAGAAATGAGGAAGTTTATCATGGAACAAGGAGCAGAGAGATTGGAAGATATTGTAACTGTTGCTGAGAGATATCAAGCAGCTCCAAATATGAACAAAAGAACCATACCACAAGGAACAAACAAAGATTTGACCAAAAGGACAAAAACCCTCTAAGATCGGATAAGACACCTTACCGGAAGGAAGGAAAGTGGTGTAAAACTTGTCTAATGAGTAACCACAATACTGCGGACTGCAGAAGGAAGAATCCTCCTCATCATGCTGCATGTCTTACAACAGGGAATCAGGGAAGGAAGGAAATGGCAGTAAGTCAGAAAGACTTCCATCATCCCCCTGTCTGTGAGGAAGTGACCGTGAATGGCACTCAAGTACTGTGTTTATATGACACAGGATTGGACTTTGATTCAGTTGTGTGCTCTTCTCTAGTGAGTCCTGACCAGATAACCACAGAAACAGTGGAAATCAGAGGACCTATCAAGGGAGCAAGAACCATGACATTACCCATAGCCCGAATCAACATAAGATCTCACTATGTGGAAGGAGAAATCAAAGCAGCAGTGATGGACGACCCTATTTACCCTTTGATTTTGGGGTGTAGGTATGTTTTCCTTGGAGAACCTATAAAACCTGTAGTTATGGCAACAGTCCAGACCAGGGAAAGCTCCAGGAAAATGGAGGAGAATCCTATCAATACTCATCCAGAAGAGATGAAAAAGGCTCAAGCAGCAGATAGCACCTTGAAGCCTTGTTTTTGGCAAATTGCCTAAAGCCCATAACCCTCCAGAGAAAGGAGACTTGTATATGAAACATGGCCTACTTTACAGAAAAGCTGGAACAGGACCAAAAGGGCATGGACAGCTTGTAGTGCCAAAATCTTACAGGGAGAAGGTTATGACGCTAGGACATGCTATACGCTTCAGTGGACATATGGGAATAGGGGCCACTGGACAAAGGATAGCCTGTCACTACTTTTAGCCAGGAATTACAGAGGACATAAAAAGATATGTAAGATCCTGTCCAGAATGCCAAAGAGTAGCTCCTAAGCATAGGACTGCACCAGCAACACTGGGAGAAATGCCTATTATGGGAACCCCTTTTGAACGTGTTGCAGTAGATATTGTTGGACCCCTCACTAGGACCAAGAAGAGAAATGCTTACATCTTAACCTTGGTTGATACTTGCTCTATGTGGGGAGAAGCAGTGGCCATGTCAGCTATAGATTCAAAGCACGTGGCAGAGGCCCTGTTGACAATATTTACCCGATTAGGTTTCCCGCATCAGATATTGACTGACAATGGGTCTCAGTTTAAGGGAAAGCTAACACAAGAAGTATTCAGGATATTTCAAGCCAGGCACTATCATTGTAGTCCCTACCATGCCCAAGGGAACGGTCAAGTAGAGCGGTTCAATGGTACGCTTATTTCAATCCTTAGAAAGCTGGCGAGTGAAAAACCTGATACTTGGGATACATACTTACCCGCGGCACTATTTGCATATAGGGAAGTACCCCACAATTCAACTGGATTGGCTCCAGCTACATTGTTGTTTGGAAGACCAATCAAAGGTCCACTGGAAGCATTGATGCGGACATGGACTGATGAAAAAGCAGAGGAAAAAGTGACTTCCTCATACCAGTACGTCAACGAGTTGACATCTCAATTGAAAGCAGGTTGGAAACTGGCCAATGATAACTTAAGACAGGCCAGGAGGAAGCATGCTGCGTACTACAACAAAAAAGCAAAGGATAGGGAACTGGAGGTGGGGGAAAAGGTGTTATTACTGTTGCCAAGCAGCAATAATAAATTGCAGATTGGATGGCAGGGACCCTATGTCATACTGGAGAAACTTTCCAGGACCAATTATAAGATTGACAAGAAAGGAAAGGAGAAAGTATATCTTCATGTCAAATCACAACTACTTCTTAAAAAAAATACTATAACAAGGAATCATCAGAAGTTGCACATATCATGACCCTAGCGGAGGAAGTTGTTACACTGACAAAAACATCTTATATATGCAACAGAAATGCTGAAACGTTTATCTCTATGGGTATATTTTTGGGAACCACTTCACTCTATGGAGTATCCACTCACAATTACAGAGGATTATGTTCAAGTAAATATTAGTGAACATTTAACTCCAGAGCAGAAGAAGAGGGTTCAGAAATTGTTGGAAACCCATGCTGATGTGCTCACAGATAAGCCAGGTCGTACGAATCTGTTAGCTCTTACCAAAGTACGGACATGAAGGTTACAGACTCGTGCTAAACCCTACCCAGTATGCATGAGAACATACCCTATACCCTATGCGAAAGCCCAAGCACTAAGGGAGGAAGTTGATTATCTGTTGAAGGAGAAAATTATCTCGAAGTCAGACTCTCCCTATAGCTCCAGTGTGGTGCTATTGAGAAAACCGAGTGGTGAACACAGGTTATGTATTGACTACCGGAAGCTTAATGCGATCACAGAATCTCAGGTGGACCTATTACCTGACACCAACCAGCTGTTCTCTACACTGAGTAAGGCTAGGTATTTATCGAAGGTAGATATAAGCAAGGGATACTACCAAATACCAGTGAAACCAGAAGTTAGGAAAATGCTGGCATTTAGTATATCAGACGGACACTACGAGTTTAATGTACTATCCTTTGGCCTGAAAAATGCTCCGAGTATCATTTCAAGAATGATGAGGAAATTATTGGAACCTCTACAAAATCCCCATATCACTAACTTTATGGATGACATTCTTGTTGCTACAAACACATTTGAAGAGCATATAGTAGCGCTCTCCATGTTGTTTGACAGACTGAGAGAAACTGGATTGACTGCACGTCCAACCAAGTGCTATATCGGTTGTAAGGAGTTGGAATTCCTAGGTCACACTATTTCTACAGGTCATATGTCTCCTGACCCAAAGAATATAGAGAAGCTAAAGAAGGCACCCCGACCTCAAACGAAGAAAGATATGAGATCATTCGTGTCATTATGTGGGTTCTATCAGAAGTACATACCCCACTTTAACTCTCTGTGTGCACCATTAATTAACTTAACGAAGAAAGGACAGCCTGACAAAATCCAATTTAATGCTGATTGTGAAAAAGCTTACACAGAGCTAAAAGCAAAACTCACCAGCAAACCTATCCTTACGCTACCCGATATCACACAGGAATTTGTACTAAGGACGGACGCTAGCAGTATAGGTATTGGTGCAACTCTCTTGCAGAAATCAAAAGCCCAGCCGGAGGAACTTTTACCAGTCGCCTACGCCAGTAGGAAGCTGAATGCAGCTGAGTTGAACTACTCGACCATAGAGAAAGAATGTTTAGCTCTAATTTGGTCCATCAAAAAATTTTCACCTTATCTGTATGGGACACACTTCATTGTCCAAAGCGATCACCAACCTTTAACATTCTTGGCTGCATCTAAAAAGTTAAATTCGAGATTGTTAAGGTGGAGTCTGCTTCTGGCGCCTTATTCCTTTACCGTGAATTACATTCCGGGAAGAGACAATGTAGGAGCTGATTTTTTTAAGTCGACACCCTAGTACTCTGGAAGGACAGACGCAAAAGGATTAACCACAGCAGGGGTTTACACGTCAGCTATGACAAGTCACAGCTAGGAAAGGAGGGGGCTATGTCGTGAAACGAGTGTAACCCACTACTTTGTTAATCACTATGTCGAGATACAGATTTGCTTCAACCAATCAACGAGCAACGTTCACCAGTCTCTGAGACAGAATAAATTAACGACCATCTTGTTCACGCAAGATGGCGGATGAAAACTGAATAAAATTAGGCTGTACAGCGCTTGAGACTAAACCGGAGGAAACCAATCATTTTGCTCCGCCAGGAACCAACCAAAAGCCTTGCTTAAGAATTCACCTACCTATATAATCGGGCGGATTTTATGCATAATCACACATCACCGACACGACGCCTGAGAAATCGACCGATTGAAGAGGAGAAGCTGTCACCTTGATTTACAGCTTACCTGGAGTGCAATGACCTGCAGTCTGCTTTGCTAAGTCGAGTCAAAATCTGGCCGGTTTGAATCTTAGTGGGTTTTATTCGTGTCATAAAAACTGAGATCGCGGGTCGTCAATCCAGCTGCCTGGAACTCCGCAGGAGCATAGAGGTTGTCAAGACTCTACATCTTTAGTCCCCCTCAGTCTTGGATGGGCTAACGAAACGATCAACAGCTGGTGTTTTGTTTCAACCAAACCAAGAAGGACAGCACTTCTAAGAGATGAGTACACATTAGTACCATTTCTGTCGGCATTGTGAGCAAAATCTAAGTCAATGAAGAAAACGTGAATTAGCGTAGCAAGAGACAATAATAAGATCATGTGGATAAATTATACGTAAATAACAGCATAGCTGATGAACGTTACATCCTTAATTAACAGCACAGCTGATACATGTACTATAATTGAATAACAGCACAGCTGATATTAATTTTGTTCCTATAATTGGAAAACTTGTTGTAATATTTATTTACATATCTATATAAATATAAATATTTGTAAATCATATGTAAACTTACAAATTCATTACATTCCGTTTTTCAACATTCACCCTTCAGCACAAGAGTAGATAGTGTATATACTAAATAAAGAATAAGGAAATTGTATTTGAAGACTTGTCAATTTTATCATTGTTAAGCAAAATCTGTTTCCTTGTTTTTTTTAATATCACAGTTAGTTACACAGCGGAGGTGGCACTTTATGTCGGTCTCCTCTCTACTATTGTTTCGAGATCAGATCATTCACAGCCGTAACTAATTTGTGATACCATAGTTCTCTCAGACACTGGGACTTCACCATTTTCTGCGGAAATTCTATTTCTGTAATTGTCAGTACTATACTGATCCAAGAGCCAAATAAAACCTCTCGCCACAGTTAGGGTCTACTATTGTCCCCCTTAGAAGGTATAGACTGACTCTGACAGCAGTATCTATTCTAAATGAACAATTTACTTAAGCAGCAAATCTTGCCTAAAAAAAATACAACAAGTGAGTGCATTAAACAACGAACACATTTCCGTCACCTTCACTCGGTTCTTTCATCAGGGTACCCTGGCACACGTGCTTACCTAAAAAAAACTTGATGTTGTTCACCGTCTGGCGCAACCGTAGGACACTTCTCTATAGTGAATCTGTATTCTTTGGATAAAGCGAATCCCAGCTCTACAATTACAGGTTTCTTCCACTGTTTTTCGGGGAGCGTTCACTTCACCAGTTAAATTTTAGAGTTACTGTTAATGTCACTTGAATCAGGTTTTGTTAAGCAAGTTTAAACGGGCACACAGAGTTCAGAAACACGAGAATTCCCTTAATTTGGAAAAGATGACCAGTGGACAACTGCTCTCAACAGATAGTCTTGGTTCACTATCCACTCTTTCAATAGTTGTCGGAAATATTAATGTTATTTCTTGTAATTTTTCTCGCCGCCAAGCAGCATGCATATTTGAGTTTATTGTTTAGGGATTAAAGTCTTGCTCAAAGGCCCAGTATCAACATTTAGTCTTTAGAAAACCGTTAGTGGGATTGGTATTACTGTCTATCTCTGATGGCACGTGCACCGTCAGACCAGTGTTACTTGAAACAACCCACGTGGTTAAAGATAGGAAATGTCTATTCTTCTCACAAGTATGTCTCTTTACTACTAAACGCTCCCAAGTTTGGACCACCCCAGTATTCACTGCATAAAATGGAAAAAGCACATATAAAATAATTATACATACTATGTATAAGGATATAACTTATATTTTAAACTGCAAGCGTAGAGCTTATCATTTAACACTTCCCGTGAAATAAGTTATATTATAAAATCACTCATCATGAATTAGGAATAAAGGGGTTATTCCGTCACCACTCATGATGCATCTAGCATTTATAAGTTAGTTTAGAAAATGTATCTCGCCTGAGTATTAGCAGTTAAATGGAATTATTTTTATTAGCCGAATGGGTTTAGCTAGAAATTTATAATTTATCTTGCTTTCCACTGTAACTCGTCGACTAAAGAATATAACAAACTATTAAAATAATCACTCTGCACACATAACTAGTTTAAAATGAAATAGGCGATTAAACACTTTATCACTTTATAAATACTAGATATTATATAGTTACCTCAACCACAGCACTACAGACTAAACTATGAACTAGAATACTGTAATCTAATGGTAATCTAGAACTCGGCAAATGCCCAAGAAACTCAGACTTCGCCAAAACACAGATATTAAATCTAGCATAGCGATCTGTCTACTGCGAATTTAAGAGTCAGAATGAAATTAAAGTTTCAAACTTGGGTTAATATTTTAAACCAGACAGAGGATGAACTATTATTTCGTAGAACGAAATGCTCTCCCCTTTCTCATCACCGCATGTCGTAACTGCCACCAGTGCGATTTCGCACCCTCGTTAGCAAACTGAAGAAACGTGCGTGTCAATTGCAAAGGTAGACAACTTGTCTGAAATGCAGGGCAGTTTTCACACTTCAAGCTGAACTCATCCTGAGAACCATAACTGACACTTTGCTTTCTCGCACCTTACCTAAGCGCTCAGCCGAGAACTCCGTGTGGCAGGTGAAAAAATGTCAGACGATAAGTCTGCATCTATATCCCACGAAACGAATTATCACGCCTTCTGTCGCCCTGCAGCCCTGACATCTACGTAATCAAGTTTCAGTCAGCATGAGAAAGAAAGACGGTAAAATTTCGAATGGGAAAAGAAAATATTTTTCGCAAACTAACGAATGCGAAAAAATTATATATATGAAAAAAGGTAAAGAGTGACAGAAAAAAATAGAGGACCCGAGTGGAAGAAAGAGGAAAATATAGACAATTTATAGAACATAACTCCCTATGTGACAGGACGTCCCCCCTTAAGATATGGAAGCACTCCATGTCTACGTTATGGAAATAAATTTCCTATATCCGTAGCTTCAGGGTGTCTGTCTTCTTCCCTCTCATCTTCCCCCTCCATCTCTCTCCAATTCCTACTCAAGTCTACTCCCAAAGTTTCCTTCCTCTGGAATGTCTCCCATGCGCGCTTGAAAGAGCGTCGCCGCTTCTGACATTTTTCAAAGATTTCCTGTGATTGCAGTGGAATTTCCCTGCCACTATCGTCATCTTCGTCAGTTTTGGCGATCGTCAGGAGATGGTCGGAGGTCGGCACTGGTCTTTCCAAGTATCTCTTTAAGAGATTTAAATGGAAAACCTTCTCCTTTCCTTGAATAGAGATCTGGTAGTTAGCCTTAGAAATCTTTTTCAGGACGGTAAACGGCCCTTGCCATCCAATCTTCAGTTGGTTGTTTCCGGTAGGGAGTAACACCAAAACTTTCTCTCCTGCTTCCAGTTCTCTTTCTTTCGCGACTTTCCTGTATCGGTTAGCGTGCTTTGTGCGTGTTCGCTTAAAGTTAATCAGTGCTAGGTCCCATCCTAGTTTCAACCTTTCCTTTAAATCCGATACGTATTTACTGGCTGAGACAACTGTCGCATCAGCCTTCTGGTCTGTCAGCGACCAAAGTAAGGCTTCCAGCGGCCCCTTTATAGGTCTGCCAAATAAAAACTTAGCTGGCGGAAATCCTGTGGAAGTATGAGGAGATTCTCTGTAGCCAAATAAAGCTGCCGGAATGCAACAATCCCAATCTTCAGGTTTCACTTGTGCCAGTCTACTTAACATCATGTTGAGGTTTCCACTAACACGTTCCACGAGCCCATTTCCGGCCGGAGTATAAGGCTTTGTGTAGATGTGTTGGGTCCTCAAGATCTTAACGATCTCATCCATCAACAGGTTTCGGTATGGAGATCCGCTATCCGTCAACACTTGTTGAGGGAATCCCAACCGAGTGAAAATCTGCACGAGGGCTTCTGCGACATGCTTGGCATCTGCGTATGTTAGCGGTATAGCTTCTGCCCATAAAGTGCATGTATCGACTAAGGTCAGGATAAACCTGTTCCTTCTTTTAGTCCTTTCTAGGGGTCCTAAAATGTCGATCACACCCGTTCGAATGGTGTTCCCACTATTGGCATTTCACCCAAAGAGACTGGGGGTGCTCGTTGCTTGGGTGGCACACGTTGGCACTAGGCACAGGATTTGACATATCTGATAATATCAGTATTTACTCTTGGCCACCAATAATGAGTGGTTATCCGTTGGTTTGTGGCGTTCTGTCCCATATGTCCGCTGAAGTGAAGAGAGTGCCCCATTTCTAGGATTTGGCTTCTGTACTGTTTCGGTACTAGGAGCTGGTTGTAACCTTGGTCAGGCTTGCCCGTTCTGCGATAAAGTACGCCATCCTGAGAAAAAATGTCCCCGTGCTGTCTGGGTTCCTTAGCCATGGGCAGTTTCCTAAAGCAGGGTGCCAAAGTGGGGTCCTTGTATTGCGCTTCTTTAAGTTCCATGGGTAACAAATTAGGCGCAGGCTCCCGTTCCTTCTTGGTTTGCCCTCTTGTGGTTACTGCTGCCACAATCGGCTCTTCCGGTTTCCCAATACACACGTATCTCCCGCCAAGTATGACTGGGTAGATGGGATCATCCATAACAGCCGCTTTGATCACGCCTCTGACAAAATCGGAGTGGATCTCCACCAATGCGATGGGAAGCGCTGTAGGTGCATCACTCTTACGAACTCCACAAAGTTGGACGGTCTCTGCTGTCTCTTGACCGGGTTTGACCAGGTTTCTGGCAACAATGCAATCATAAGAAAGCCCCGTGTCAAATAAACAAGAAGTTTGAGAACCGTTCAAAGTAACAGTACCTCGCGTTGAGGGTGTATCCCCAACAGGTTGGGAATCACTGTCAATAATTCCGCCTTGCGAGACTGTTAGCAAGCATCCTATGCGTTTCGGCTCGGTATGCTCGCTCTGATCAGTAGTCCCGTGCTCCGGTGTTTTCCCTTTGCCACCTTGTCCTTTCTGGCTGCGCTGCCATGTAGGGCGGTCGGGTTGATCAGACTGTTTGGGGTGGTTGGGGTACTTGTTCTTGTAGAACTTGGTCTTTTCAGGAGGGGGGTTTTGAGGTCCAGTTTCTCTGTGGTTATTCTGATTTGAAACATTAGAAGCCTGAGAAGATTGCTCTAGATTATTTTTTCGAAAATGCTCCTCTGTCGGTTTCCTTTTTGTGACCGGTAGTTCAGCCAGCGCATTTTGATAACGCTCAGACTTCTGTAAGATATCTTTAAGTTTCTCTCCCCCCTGCTCAGCTAGAAATCTCCGGTTATCTGCAGACAATGTGTTCTTTATTTGTTCTGTTAAAACAAATTCCTCAAGACCTTCGTAGGTAGAGGGGAGCTGCGAGAGCTCTAGGCACTTTGTCAGATAACCCTTCAAACGAGACGAGAACTGCTGAAAAGTTTCAGAATTCTCTTTCCTGCTGTTGCGAAACAGTTGCAAAAATTTGCGAGCGTTCATTTCAAAGCGCTCCAGTAACGCTTTCTTCAACACATCATAGTTGTCTTGTTGGCTGCTCTCCAGTTTTGCATACACATCGTAAGCAGAACTTTTCAAAGCCTGGGAAAGCTTCATATTCCAGCGCGACCTCTCTAAACCGTACAGAGTTGAAATTTTCTCAAATTTTTCTAACCATGTGTCAATCTTCTCATTTGGACAAGGAAAAGACTCAAGAGTGAAAGACATAGCGTTGAGTTGAAGAGATTGAGTGTTAGTTTGATCGGTTAAAGAAGAATGAGGAGAAGACTCTCCACTGCTGGAGGTAGAGGCAGCACCACGACTTTGGAACTCTAGAGTTTTAAGCGCCAACTCGTGCTGTCTCTGTTCCATCTCCTTCTCATGCTGTCTCTCTTCCCTCTCCTTCTCATGCTGTCTCTCCTCCCTCTCCTTCTCATGCTGTCTCTCCTTCTCTTTTTCTCTCTCCCTGCGGATTTCCATTTCCTCGTCCATCTTCTTCTGCTCTTTAGCTTCAGCTGCTTTCCTCTCCGCATCATATCTCTCCAGTTCGTCTCTGACAAACGCTTTTGCTTCCTCTCCTTCCAGTCCCTCCTCTCTCGCTTCGTCCCTGAGGAGTTGTCTAAGCTTTGCCCTCTCGGCCATATTATGTCAGTGACGGAGACTAGTGGAGAAAGAAAATAGGAAACAGGATACACTGGTTCCTACCACTTGCGAGAAAATACCAAATAAAAGATGATATGCTTAACCCTGGGATACCTCCTCCAAAATAAAATCTAACTATCGCTGCTATTAATCGGCAATAAAGCACCTAATGCAAACACGACTACGCCAACTAAATGGTAGTTAAGATTACTTCTGAAAAATAAGTTGCTACAGTGGAAACAAAATAATTATTGCAAAAATCAAAGAGAAAAATAATCCCTTAATTTTAAAATCCACTATAAGTTCGCCCCTGAAGACAGTTAGGGTGAGGGAGGCAATTAATCTGGACAAATAGTCCGAAACGCACTCCTTAACTTAGTTCAAACACCTTCCTGCTTCAGAACCCTTGTGAATGTTATACACTCACAAAACTTTACCAGCGTTTAGTATTACAAAATCATTAATTAACATGTATTCCGACAAAATCAACCTGTAAACCAAATGTATATTATTCAAATGCTGTGGAAGAAACTTATCAGTTTGTGTGGTCAGCACGCCCGAAAACAGATCGTTAGTCTAGGGGATAAATTATTATAAAATAAAACTCACAAGACAATCACACTCTTACTCTATTACAGAATAAAGAATCTTAAGTTCAAAATCCAGATAGACGAGTCCACATTTGTCGTACTCGTCTTCCTATTCTAAGTTCAAAAACCGGAAACGAGCCCACACTTGTCGTACTCGTCTTTGATAAGTGTAGTGGTAGTGTAAGGGTTAATTAGGGGTTGGTTCATGTGGTAATGGACGATAGACGATTCCTGAATATCAACGCCACACAGGCACCACTGACACTTACCTACAACAATGCTTAGGACAGGATAATCCTGGTCTATTCATATTTAGGTATACGCCCACACAGAGCTATTTGTAAATATTTTGGTTACTATTGTCACTATGCCTAGACTGATCAGAGTAAGTGTGTATTGGCGCATTCATCCATCACAGTGACACCCATTGAATTCATGTAGCGTAGAACGACTGGTAACAGTTAATGCACAGTTTTATTAACGTTACACACATAGTCACGATGACACAGACGAATATACAGCATAGTACATAGCATCAATCACAGCGCCTAGTGGCGCACACCTCATAGAAATACATAATAGCCAAATCCCTCAAAGACTGCCTTCACCGCAGTTATAAATATGGCCTTATAAAGTCGATAAGTCTCCGACTCTTAAATGTCTTCTTCATAGAACTCAATTACAGAATAATAGTGCACTCCTCATCGAACGTGCACAATAGCTAAATCCCTCAAGGACTGCCTTCATAATAGTTCCATAATCTTCACACTGCAGTTATATCAAATACGGCCTGTACAAAATCCTGGCCTTCATAATAGCTCCATAATCTTCTTACTGCAGTTAATATCAAATACGGCCTGTACAAAATCCTGGCCTTCATAATAGCTCCATAGTCTTCACACTGCAGTTATATCAAATACGGCCTGTACAAAATCCTGGCCTTCGAAGCAATGTCCTTCAAATCTCGGACTCTTTATAGCACTTTTGGTGCACTTCTCATAGAACGTGCACAGTGCAAACTCTCATAAGCTGCATCCACTGCAGTCATAAATATCAAAGTACATACCTTCAAAATAACCTAACACATGGAAGAATACATATGTAGGAAGAATATTCAGCTACAGGCCTGTTCAAAAAGTCTCCACCGAGACACACATTGAAAACCACTCGTCGGGAACACACACTTGGAAAAACACCAGGGTTGACTTCACTCTGTCAAACCCAGAACCCGACTGCTCAGCGGTCACAAAAACTCCCGCCTAAACAGTCACGGGACTTCGCAGTTCACCCCCGCTCAGTCCCTTCACGGACTTGCCGTGAGAACTATTTACAGTTCTACATTACAGAACAGCGCTCATGACGCTATCTGACTTCTGACTTCTGTCATATATTTGTTAACCCAATTCACCGTTATTCAAGTCTACAAGCGATGCAACCCTTAATTTACACGACGCTCTTGATACCACAAAAGATGACTTCTATGAAGCACTTCTAAGTACCATCAACACAATACCCAAGCATGACATAATAGCAGTCATGGGTGATTTTAACGCCAAAGTAGGTGACAACAACGATGGAGTACAAAGATATCTCGGTACTCATGGCATAGGCTGTATGAATCAAAATGGCGAAAGACTTCTAGAACTTTGTGAAATATCAAACCTCGTTGTGGCAGACACCATCTTTCCACATAAGAATATCCACAAGATAACATGGAATTCACCTGATGGCAGAACTAAGAACCAGATAGATCACTTCTGCATAAGCGCTAAATTTCGCTCATCAGTTCAAGACGTCAGAGCATACAGAGGTGCAGAGATCGTAAGCGATCATAACCTCTGCATAGCTAAAATGAGAATTAAACTGAAGAAGTTATACCAACCGAATAAAAATAGAAGAATAGATGTACACAGACTGCAATCAAATGATATAAAGAAGGAATATAATGTCAAAATGAACAACTATTTCGATGCTTTAGGCAAAATTGACAACGATATCACCACCAAGACAATCGATACTAAATGGGAACAACTGAGAACAGCAATGACAGAAGCAGCTGTAGCGACCACCGGATACCTAGTACATAAAAAGAAAAAATGGATGAGAGAAGATACTTGGGATAAAATACAAGAAAGGAAAACAGCAAAACTTAAACTACTAGCGGCAAGTACACATAATGCAGTTGAATCTTGCAAACTAACTTATAACTTGTTAAATAAAGAAGTGAAGACAAAAACTCGAAGAGATAAAAGACAACATCAATGAACTGGCCGTAGAAGCTGAAAAATGCTGCAAGAACTGGAGGTGCCTTTATCAAATTACAAAACAACTATGTCACCAGCCTACTGCTATGGAAACACCTGTTAAAGGTAAATTAGGGAATTCAATACCAACAGAAAAAGAACAAATGAAGAGATGGGCTGAGCACTTCATGGAGGTGCTAAACAGACCACCACCAACTGTAACACCTGATTTTAATAATGAAACATCCACAACCACTTGCCAATAACTTGCGATGAATTCACGCTGGACGAGATCAAACAAGCCGTTAAAAGATTAAAAAATTTTAAAGCTGCTGGAGTTGACGAAATTTCAAGGGAAATGATTAAAGCAGTTAATGACAACAACCTCTTGAGAATTTTAGATATTATAAATGAAGTATGGAGAGAAGAAACAACCACCACAACAATGGAAAGACAGTATTATTGTAAAGTTACCGAAGAAAGGTGATCTATCAGACTGTAATAACTGGCGTGGTATATCTCTATTATCAGTACCTGGAAAATTATTATGTTGCATGATGTTAGAAAGACTTAAATTGCATGCTGACGAAAAGATCAGAGAAGAACAAGCGGGTTTCAGGCCGAAACGATCATGTATTGATCAAATATTCACACTAAGAACAATTATAGAAGAATCAGTGGAAAGGCAATCGCCACTTATTATCACCTTCGTCGATTTTCAAAAAGCCTTTGATAGTCTACACCGCCCATCATTGTGGAAGATACTTACAATCTATGGTTTTCCAACAAAATATGTGTATATAATCAAAGCGCTATATGACAATGCAAGATGTTGTGTTAGAACAAATAAAGGGAATACAGAATGGTTTACAGTAGAAACAGGGGTGAAACAAGGCTGTATTATGTCACCACTACTTTTTGGAATAGCTATTGATTGGGTTATGAGAAACTATACCCACAATGAACAATTGGGTATAAAATGGACAAATGGAAAATTCCTGGGGGACCTGGATTTCGCAGATGATGTAGCATTCTTAAGTTCAACACCAAGACAATCCCAAGAAGCAATAAATAATTTGTGTCATCTCTCGGTTAAAATTGGTCTCCAAATAAATGCCTCTAAAACTAAAGCTATGAACTTTTCTAACGAGACCTTTGATATCATCTTGAACGGGGAAAAACTACAGAAAGTTGAAAGTTTCAATTATTTAGGCAGTAAATGACTCAGGATGGTGACACAACAAGAGAAATCCATACTAGAATTGCTTTGGCAGCTAGCGCCTTCAATAGATTATCTAACAGTTGGAAATTACGATCATTGAATATACATACCAAGCTTCGTCTGTTTAATTCAAATGTTATCTCAGTGTTAACATACGGCTGTGAGAGTTGGAAAATAACAAAATCATTGGAGAACAAGCTGAATACATTCGAGAACAAATGTCTTAGAAAACTCCATGAACATCAGTTGGAAAGAATTCAAGACTAATCGACAAATAAGAGAAGACTCTAGGCAGAAATATGTCTCCGACTATATAAGGAAAAGACGATGGTCATATATCGGTCATGTCCTACGAATGCAAAACAACAGAATACCACTACAGGCGCTCACTTGGGTTCCTGAGGGTAAGCGAAAAAAAGGAAGACCAAAAGAAACACTCAGAAGAACAATAATAAGAGAAGGAAGAACGTTGGGCCTAAATAATGTGCAAGAGCTAAGAGGAGTGGCGTCACAACGAACAACCTGGAGAGCACTGGTTTCTGCCTTATGCGCCGTGTTTGGCGCTTAAAGAATTTATTATTATTATTATACTACCACCACCCCCGGAGAAAAAAAATGATTTATCATTTTTTTTACAAGAACTATATCAAAGAAAAATGAGGGGTCAGCTAAGCTCTAAAATAATCATACCAAAAATTAGCTTATGTTAAGGTTATAATAATACATCGACAAAAAATATAAGCAAGTGTACAATAAAGCAAATTATACACAATAATCTGCTAAGTACACTAAATACACAGTTTCAAAAAAAATAAAGTATGATCACTGTAGACCAAATAGTATACAATAACTAGAAAGTAACAGACAAGATCAAGCAAAAGAAGCATGATCAACACCAAAAATCAGCAATGAAATCAATATAGTAACAAAGATTAATAATACCATATGATAACAATCAAGTAAATCAATTCCTTACATCAAACTAGATACAACCGACATAAATAGCTACCTCATACCAAACCATATAATCAACATAACAATCCTAATGAAGGAAGTATAAGAAGTGTAAGAAGTAAACAATATGCAAATAGAATTAAGTGACAGCTAGATGAAACATAGAAGCATCACCAAAGTATCAACTGCTTCAAAAGAAATGGAGTGAAATGAAGAATCATCCGAAGAGAAAGAAGAAACTTCAAGAAATGAATGTATAGAATAAGTAGCAATACATCCCAATAAGTATCTAAACAAACAATGTATTGGAAAACAAATACAATCATGACAGAAAATAGTACAATAACGAGACAAAGTATATATATACCAAACACGAATGAAGGATATAATTACATAATGCATAATAGATAATTTAGCCAAATTACAAAACTTATTCATAATGAAAATGGAGTATCACAGACATCACACACAAAAAAGTGTGATATGTAAAACAAAATATCACAATCTCCAAAAAAAGTATTATTACTATTATATTTTCTTGTTTTTTTTTTTTTTAATCTGGACATATCAACATATATTATTGCTTATAGTTAAACACTGAGCACACACAAATACAACCATTTCAAAAAGAAAACAAATACATTGTTCCAAAATTACAATACAAAAAAGTTTCTTAATCGTTAAGTTAAATAAAAATAGTATTTTAAATTTTTACAAGTTTCAACCACTAATTAATAAATCAAAAATAAAACGATCTTTAACAAAATGTGAGACATAAAAAAATATTCCCATCTCTAAGTAAACACAAATGAGCATCTATAAAAAACTAACTATTAACATCATACCAACTTGCAAATATAAACATAACAAGTCAGACTACTAAACTCTTCAACAAACAACAGTATCTGCTATCTCTGACAATTCTACATGTTATAATTTAATTCCAAAATAACATTCCACAACACTACAATTACTTCATATAACCTTTGTATAAGGTAATATATTAACTAAACATGGAATCAGATACGAAAAAGAAAACAAATTTAGTAACCAAAAACTCTCTGAAAGCGACTAACGCATAGTCATAACTAATGAGTTTGTGCTTAGGGCTGGCAATCTCATGTAAAAAACTATTCTAACAATTAGTCCTGCAAAATCAAGTCAATGTTTTGATGTATCAACTTCACAACAAATCACATATTGTCAAACATAATATGAGAAAATGGAATAGTCTTCAGACTAGTGTATGTAAATACAAAAAATCCATAATTTCATCAACAACAAAAAATAACAATCAAAGACAAGTCGCTACAAAAATGAAATGTTACAATTCATTACAATGATAATGCGTACAATGTTTATCCACAATACAATTATGTAAATAACAAGATAGAGTACAAATAATGCATAAATATGGACATACACAATATCCAATGTAACATTATACAATGCAATCATATTATACTATACAATAATACATTATCGTAAAAAAAAAAAAAAAATCAAGTATAAGAAACATTGTAGCAACTTTGAATCAATTCCTAAAGAAAAGAAAAATAAATAGGTCAGAATTCCGGCTTTCATTGATGGTATGCCATAAACCGCACGGGATGACATCAAATAATACTGGGTCAACATGTACCCTGGGTTACGCTTGATTGCACACGGTAGTAAGGTAACAAACATTTCTGTCACAGCTAAGGAAAAAACAGGCACGCTGACCTTTATCGCATAGCTGCTACTGTTGAAAAATACAAATGAAATTCTCAATTTTAATCAACTGTAAGATTATAATGAAAAACGGATAGGTTAACCAGACAATTACCTATACCGAGGTTATGAAAACATCTGGTTTCCATATGATGTCACCAACTCTTCCGTCATCAAATAGTAGACAACCCAGGAGGCTTGGGTCAACCCGACCCAAAATGACGGTCATAACACAAGTAGTAGGCTGAAATAGAGTTACATACACAACAAACGAGATACTCTCTCGTAATCCAAAAAATATAACAGCAGTAGTACTTGAGACATCAATAGTTATTGTTACTTTATTTACCATCAATAACTTTGGGCTTTTGTTGCACAAAATGTGTAGTAATATTTAGAGAGTTATTATCTCTATTACTATTTCCCTTATTATATTTGTTCTGCCTAGAACTACAGTTAGCATTGTTTTGCTTAACATCTCTTCTAGGATAGAAATATCTGGTAAATGAATCTCGTTGACTTTTAGAACAATTATCATCATATTTGTAATCTTTAATGTAATTATTCCTACCATAATTTCTCAACTCTTCAGAATCAAACTTTTGAGATCTGTTAGACTGTCTCTGGTTTCTTAACGAAGAAAAACTACCATTTGATGGGCTTCCTTGGTACTGTCTAACATTATGGTTATTTATTTTACCAAAAATGTTGTTATTCTTTTCTGTGGTAACATGCTTATTTGCAGTATCACACTGTCTATATTTGGTATGACCAGTAGTAGAACTGATCAAATCCTTAAAGTTATCTACATGATGTTTGTT
The DNA here is from genome assembly GCA_024509875.1 of Oreohelix idahoensis. NCBI lineage: Eukaryota > Metazoa > Mollusca > Gastropoda > Stylommatophora > Oreohelicidae > Oreohelix > Oreohelix idahoensis. The sequence goes on from JAMPIV010005820.1 coordinate 372,406, forward strand.
ATCTTTATTACCAGAACTTGATGTTAAACATGAATTATCTTTGCTGGTCTGACGCCAAGAGTCATTAATTTTCAACGCAGCGTCTTCCGTACGTGGGAAATTGTATTTGCCACGCCGGGATTTCCGTCCATCATGTTTGATTTTCGTCTGAGGAAAGAGTGTATAGGGCAGGCTCTTTGCTAGTTTTACTCCTTGATAAACATCCTTTTGTCTACTATTGTCAACATTGACAGTAGACAATCCCTTAATGCCTAAAACAACATCCACTAAACCATTCACCCTTGTTCTCAGTTCAGTAATCTCTTGGTTTCGTTTCTTATTTAAGTTATCAGATGTTAAAACCTTACTCTTCTCCTCCATGAGTAATTTCTCAATCTTAACCATTTTCTTTCTCTGCACCGTTAACTCTTCTAATCTCTCCCTATCATCCTTTTCTTCATTAGCACTCAACTGTGTTAAATCCATCTGAAGTTCCTTAGTGTCACTATTCTGGCCATTCCCAAGCTCATTAACATTCTCGGGAGGTACAAAATACTTTTCTCTAAGTCGGTGACTAATAATCACATTGTCACACAATAAGCCAGTAAGTGTTTCATTACATAAGTTTTCACATTTCTTGGCTTGAACTTTCAATTTCTCGTGTATTTGTTTCTTTTCCTGCTCTTTCCGAGTGAGATTACCTATTACGCTATTCATATGTTCTATCTGAACTTCCAAGTCTTTTACTCTACTGCCTTCAGAGTCTAATGCTGCTTTCACACTAGAAAGCTCCAAGTTTGATTTATGCAAATCACTTGTGAGTTTAGACACTGTTTCTTGTAGTTTTCTCTTCTCAGATATATCCTGTAAGATAATCTCCCTTTCCTGAAGCGCACTCTGTTTGATTACTTTTATTCGCTCCTTCTCTTCTAATTCCTTTTTCTGATCATCCTGCATGCCATTGCGGATTATGTTGTGTAAAACCTCATGCACAAAATTGTATCTAGCCTCAGTATAATTGTACACAAACGAACGCAGATATTCTAACACATCCTCCAAATCTCTAGCCAAGATAACTTGAGGACCTGACGAAAAGTCATCGTTTGCAAAAACCGACAAGGCTTCTACCACATTAAACAAAAAACCATCCAGCACGTATTTCTGAAGTGCTGGGCCTCGTAATCTATCATAATATCTAGCTTCTTCATATAAATAATTCAACATTGGCGTCATATTGTCTGTAGCCATATCACAATCCATGGTGATTCAATCCCTGATTGTACTAAAATTATAAACCACTTATAATTCTAATAAGATTATGTTACATAGCAACAATCAATTATGCATTAAATCTCATAACAATACGATATTAATATGAAATACTCAATAGCATAAATAATGATAACTGGAAGGCTTGACAACATCATACAGAGACACAGTTTTCACACAAAAACCACTTATCTTGTAAGTAGAAAACCGTCTTGTTCTTTCTCTGTTACCACTGATGAGCATCAGACAACACACCATAAGCACACTCCCTTGTTCAAAGGCGCTGGAACAGCTACTGAACTCGTCGTTAACTGTCACTTCTGGTACTTGGCATAGCATGCAATAGGAAACTTCACTGCTGCAAATATGTCATAGGAAGCATGTAAACATTAGACCCATCACGGGTCACAACAAGATTTCTGCACATATGTCATAGGAAGCACACCAGTAACATTAGACTGTCCTGTGAGCAATGCATCGTGTCACAGATCACAGGTTACCCACGGCGACCCAACCATTTAGGCTGGAGACGGCCTTTCTCAACTGTCTGTGACCTGTTTTCCAATGCAGGTGTCACTTTTGGCTTGAATATGTTTTACTGCTTTAACTCATTTAGGCTAGGAATAATGTGTCATAATCACCTGTTCCTAAATGACACTATTGACTCTTTTCTCACTCTTTTCCAGGTAAAGCTGACTGGATTCTCAATCGAAGCCCGGGCCCACACATGGCTAACTACTGTCACAGATGAGAGAACTCGTTAGTGCATACGCCACACACAGGGCACACTAATAAACAGGTCAAAGTCTGGTAGAACGCAGATATTCTAACACATCCTCCAAATCGTAGAAAACTTGAGGACCTGACGAAAAGTCATCGTTTGCAAAAACGACAAGGCTTCTACCACATTAAACAAAAAACCATCCAGCACGTATTTCTGAAGTGCTGGGCCACGTAATCTATCATAATATCTAGCTTCTTCATATAAATAATTCAACATTGGCGTCATATTGTCTGTAGCCATATCACAATCCATGGTGATTCAATCCCTGATTGTACTAAAATTATAAACCACTTATAATTCTAATAAGATTATGTTACATAGCAACAATCAATTATGCATTAAATCTCATAACAATACGATATTAATATGAAATACTCAATAGCATAAATAATGATAACTGGAAGGCTTGACAACATCATACAGAGACACAGTTTTTACACAAAAACCACTTATCTTGTAAGTAGAAAACCGTCTTAGTCTTTCTCTGTTACCACTGATGAGCATCAGGTTGGTTCCCTTGTTCAAAGGCGCTGGAACAGCTACTGAACTCGTCGTTAACTGTCACTTCTGGTACTTGGCATAGCATGCAATAGAAAACTTCACTGCTGCAAATATGTCATAGGAAGCATGTAAACATTAGACCCATCATCGTGTCACAGATCACAGGTTACCAGCGACACCAAACTGTCTGTGAGCAATGCAGGTGTCAATAAGGCTTGAAATGTTTTACTGCCAACTCATTTAGGCTGGAATAATGTGTCATAATCACCTGTTCCTAAAATGACACTAGTTCACTCTTTGCTACTGTCATATGAATACTAGTCCGTAGGCATAGAAGACGACATAACACAGGTAAAGCTGACCTGGATTCTCAATCGAAGCCCCGCCCACACATGGCTAACTACTGTCACAGATGAGAGAACTCGTTAGTACATACGCCACACACAGGGCACACTAATAAACAGGTCAAAGTATGGTAGAAACAATATTACCACGTGAAATCATGGGCCTTACGTCCGAAAAGTTGCTTCACTACTGATAATGCGGTAGTTTATATCAGTTTGCCAGCTGATATTCATGAGTCCATTTCATAATAGTTGATCAATTCCTTTCAACGCGAATTTTGCGGGTTTTAAATTCCAACTTTACTGAAAACCACCACTGATAAGTGTAGGTTAAGTGTAAGGGTTAATTAGGGGTTGGTTCATGTGGTAATGGACGATAGACGATTCCTGAATATCAATGCCACACAGGCACCACTGACACTTACCTACAACAATGCTTAGGACAGGATAATCCTGGTCTATTCATATTTAGGTATACGCCCACACAGAGCTATTTGTAAATATTTTGGTTACTATTGTCACTATGCCTAGACTGATCAGAGTAAGTGTGTATTGGCGCATTCATCCATCACAGTGACACCCATTGAATTCATGTAGCGTAGAACGACTGGTAACAGTTAATGCACAGTTTTATTAACGCTACACACATAGTCACGATGACACAGACGAATATACAGCATAGTACATAGCATCAATCACAGCGCCTAGTGGCGCACACCTCATAGAAATACATAATAGCCAAATCCCTCAAAGACTGCCTTCACCGCAGTTATAAATATGGCCTTATAAAGTCGATAAGTCTCCGACTCTTAAATGTCTTCTTCATAGAACTCAATTACAGAATAATAGTGCACTCCTCATCGAACGTGCACAATAGCTAAATCCCTCAAGGACTGCCTTCATAATAGTTCCATAATCTTCACACTGCAGTTATATCAAATACGGCCCGTACAAAAATCCTGGTTAATAGCTCCAAATACTGCAGTTATATCAAATACGGCCTGTACAAAATCCTGGCCTTCATAATAGCTCCATAGTCTTCACACTGCAGTTATATCAAATACGGCCTGTACAAAATCCTGGCCTTCGAAGCAATGTCCTTCAAATCTCGGACTCTTTATAGCACTTTTGGTGCACTTCTCATAGAACGTGCACAGTGCAAACTCTCATAAGCTGCATCCACTGCAGTCATAAATATCAAAGTACATACCTTCAAAATAACCTAACACATGGAAGAATACATATGTAGGAAGAATATTCAGCTACAGGCCTGTTCAAAAAGTCTCCACCGAGACACACATTGAAAACCACTCGTCGGGAACACACACTTGGAAAAACACCAGGGTTGACTTCACTCTGTCAAACCCAGAACCCGACTGCTCAGCGGTCACAAAAACTCCCGCCTAAACAGTCACGGGACTTCGCAGTTCACCCCCGCTCAGTCCATTCACGGACTTGCCGTGAGAACTATTTACATTACAGAACAGCGCTCATGACGCTATCTGACTTCTGACTTCTGTCATATATTTGTTAACCCAATTCACCGTTATTCAAGTCTACAAGCGATGCAACCCTTAATTTACTGTGTCCAACCCGTATACAAAGTATCACCTCCCTTTTTGACCTTAACAGTCTTCCTATTCTAAGTTCAAAAATCCTTCGGACGAGACCACATTTGTCGTATCGTCTCAGGATTTTGGGTTCAATTCCCGGTAACGAGCAACCATTTGTCGTAGATTTTAGATAGGAGAATTAAGACTTGGGTTGGTCCCTTCTGAATAGGTTAGAATAGGTGACAGACACAGTGAGAGTTAGTAAAAGAAATAGATTCCACGAGTGAGATGATAGAATGTGATATAGAGGCTGTCTCTGAAAGCGAAAAAATTCTTCTCTCTCTCACCTATCTTCTACGACAGCTTTACAGCGTCAGACAGTCTAAACACACACACACACACACACACACACATATATATATATATATATATATATATATATATATATATATATATATATATATTTTTTTTTAACCTATATTTCTATCTACTCACGGGCACGCACATACACGTGACGACAGTTAAACACACAGACGTGGGAAACCTATAACAACACTATATATAGATATTCTAGAACGAGCTGACCAACACGCTGATTAATTCCAAGGGAAATTTTAATTATCATTTACAATTTCTTCACAACACATAGAAATTACATCAAAGCATATACAAATAGCCATAAAATATCAAGAGAATGCTACAAGGATGATAGCCCCGTATCTGTGTCAGGTCATCCTGTCCTGTGTCAGGTCATCCTGATCTTTGTCAGGTCATCCTGTCTTGTGTCAGGTCATCCTGATCTGTATCAGGTCATCCTGTCCTGTGTCAGGTCATCCTGTCCGGTGCCATCTGCTTAAAGTATGTCCATGTCGTCTGCATGCCCTTAATGTCTGTCTCCAGTTCTCTTCTCCATGTGTTCTTTGGTGTTCCTCGACATTTCTTACACTGGTGACTCCAGAACAAGGATTGTCTTGTAAAGCTATTACTATAGAACCTTCTCCTGTCTTGTAAAGCTATTGTTAGAGAACCTTCTCCTATCTTGTAAAGCTATTGCTAGATAACCTTCTCCTGTCCTGTAAAGCTATTGCTAGAGAACCTTCTCCTGTCTTGTAAAGCTATTGCTAAAGAACCTTCTCCTGCCTTTTAAAGCTATTGCTAGAGAACCTTCTCCTGCCTTTTAAAGCTATTGCTAGAGAACCTTCTCCTGCCTTTTAAAGCTATTGCTAGAGAACCTTCTCCTGTCTTGTAAAGCTATTGCTAGAGAACCTTCTCCTGTCTTGTAAAGCTATTACTTGAGAACCTTCTCATGTCTTGCAAAGCTATTACTTGAGAACCTTCTCATGTCTTGTAAAGCTACAGCTAGAGAACCTTCTCCTGTCTTGTAAAGCTATTGCTAGAGAACCTTCTCCTGTCTTGTAAAGCTATTACTTGAGAACCTTCTCATGTCTTGTAAAGCTATTGCTAGAGAACCTTCTCCTGCCTTTTAAAGCTATTGCTAGAGAACCTTCTCCTGTCTTGGATGGTTGAGTTTTTATTTTCCTTATCTGACCTGTGCATTATTTGTTCACGTTTTTGTGGTTAAACATTTTTTTTAAACATGACGGGTGAACCAGCTCAATGCCCAACCCTCCGTAGTCGCTTTTTACGACATGCATGGTCGGGAACAATGTTACTATTCTTTGCTTCCATTTCGGGTCCAGGTAGTGCACGGGGTGTAAGCAGCAATGGAGACAGGAAAGCGTGAAGAGACATTATCACCTGTGCCAGCAGACATAGTACTTGAAGAATACACCAGAGATTTTAAAAAAAAAATGTGAAGAACAAAGATTCTGGCTGAAATTTTGTGAGTATCATTTTACCTTAACATCGAAATATCCATATTGTAAATAATTACGGCAAACACTGCCAAATAACTAATTCGTTTGTATTTTATGCACTAATTTACACTGTATGTAAGCTACACGCACAGTTTAAAAAAAAAAATATGCTTGTGTTTAAAAGTATGTCAGTTACAGAGAACGTTTAGCAAGTTATATAAAGATACCGGTATTTTATTCAAAATATAATATAAATAAACGATTGCCTCGTGTTGGCGGGGTGCGCTTCGTTCAGCCTGGACACAAGGTTCATCGGTTATGTTAGAACGCTTGTCCAAATATAAGAAACCATGCGGTCCTGTTACAGTAACTTATTCACTACTATTATTACTGACTCACCAACGAATGACACTGAGACGGGCAGAGAACAGAACGTCAAACTATACAATTAAATGTCCTTGTTACAAGAAAAAAAAAAAAAAATGAGCACAAATGGAATGCTCGGGCAGGTCTCATAGCTTTACACCAAGTTTGAACAAATCATTCTCAAATCCGGCATCTCTGATTTCTTATACCTCTTTCTCACTGGCACAATTCTGTGAGCATGTAGACAGACAGGAGGCGTGGCAAGAGCTGTCAGTCAATCTTCACCGTCCTAGACATGATAAGAAAGCAGCTCTGGTCGCTTGGGAACTGTCATGACTCGTCAAAACCAACCAGGGGAACTCGTATCAAATCACCTGTGGAGTACAGGGGTGTTTAGATAATTTGCTTTACGTTCTAATTGCAATGTGAAGATATAGTCCGATATACGGCGGTAAATTCTTTAGTGAGCTGCTGGAATATTTTGATAGGTTGCTCTGATTTCACACAGACTTGGCAGAAATAAGAACGGCGTATTTTGTAATTTGATTTTTAAAACTGAATTGAAATTGTTTGCTTCATTTCATGACACATTTAACTTAGTATCTCTTAGTATCTGTTCTGAGGGCAGGAAAGTCAGCACACCCCAAACCGAGTAAACCTGGTAGCAGTTTACCATCTCTTCTTGACTGTGCAAACGACTGGGAGATGGCGGTAGACCTAACTGGACGGGGGGCATATCCAGAGTGTATCAGAAAATCGCGGAGACGGCCGAATATAGTGCTTCATTCTGCAGCAACGCTTCAGGTCATACTGATTGAACTGACCGTGCCATTTGAATCCAGATTAGACGAGCAACATTCATTCAAAGCGGCCAAGTATAGCGATCTGGCCGCGGATCTGAGACACGATGGATTCAGTGCAAGGTCATGGCGGTTGAAGTTGGCGCAAGAGGGCTTGTTGCTGCATCAGTGTGTGATTTATTGAAACTGTTGGGGCTGAAGGGACAGTCTAGAACAAGGGCACTGAAGAGGCTTAGTGAAACTGCCGAAATGGCATCAGGCTGGCTGTGGAACAACCGCAATGGGCCATGGACATCGTGACAATAAACGCTGCGGTACAGAAAACACCAAAATTTTTCTAAGTCCACGACGCTGAGTTTTTTTGGTGTACTAGGGAAAGGGCTGCGACTCTGGGGCAACAGGCGATGTATACTATAGGGAGTGTCAGGTACAGAATTTCAGTGGCTTGCGGCGCGCAGCTCGTCGGCTGCGCGCTAGTGTCTCAGTGTGTGTCCTTAGTTGTGAAGGGCGACGGAACGAACGGAATAATTTGTCTTCTCTTTGTTACTTTCACAATTGCCTCCACGGCTGGCGGAGTTGTGGAATTTAAAGTTGCTACCATAAGTGAAATGGGTTCATTTTCGATGCAAGACAACAGGAAGGTGAGACGCTTGGGAGTCATGACCCAAGTGGGCCCGCCCCCCTTAGAGTGTAAAGGAGTATATAGGGCCGAAACACTTGTCGGACGGGGGGACTTCTTCTGATGATCAGATTGCTTCCTGTTGTATCGCTCTGTAAAGAGTTTCCTATCATCATGCCTTCTGATCTCTTGCCTTCTGATCTTTTACCTTCTGATCAGGTCTTGAGAGTCAGCACTTACCCTTGTTTGTTTTTTAACTAAATTATCGCAAGTTCACTGGAAATCGTTTGTGATCAGAGCTGTAGAGTCGGAGATCGGAATCTTGGAGTCGGTAACATATATTCGGCCTCCGACTCTGAATTTTATGGCCTATGACTATTAAAAACTGTAGTTGAGAGTTGGAGTCGGACTTTGAAAATGTCAGAAGTCGGAAAATGTTTTGGCCAACCCTGGCTGTGAATTTCTTTTTTCTTGTCATTCCCTAAGGAGCATAGAGTCACCACTACAGCTGACCATAGAGTCACCACTACAGCTGACCATAGAGTCACCACTACAGCTGACCATAGCGTCACCACTACAGATGACCATAGAGTCACCACTACAGATGACCATAGAGTCACCACTACAGCTGATCATACGTCACCACTTCTGCTGACCATACAGTCACCTCTACAGCTGACCATAGAGTCATCACTACAGCTGACCATAGAGTCACCACTACAGCTGACCATAGAGTCGCCACTACAGCTGACCATGGATTCACCACTACAGCTGACCATGGAGTCACCACTACAGCTGACCATGGAGTCACCACTACAGCTGACCATGGAGTCACTACTACAGCTGACCATGGAGTCACCACTACAGCTGACCATGGATTCACCACTACAGCTGACAATGGAGTCACCATTACAGCTGATCATAGGTCACCACTACAGCTGACCATGTAGTTACCACTACAGCTAACCATAGTCACCACTACAGCTGACCATGGAGTAACCACTACAGCTGACCATGGAGTCACCACTACAGCTGACCATGGAGTCACTACTACAGCTGATCATAGGTCACCACTACAGCTGACCATGGAGTCACCACTACAGTTGACCATGGATTCACCACTACAGCTGACCATAGAGTCACCCCTACAGCTGATCATAGGTCACCACTACAGCTGACCATGGAGTCATCACTACAGCTGACCATGGAGTCACCACTACAGCTGACCACCAGTCACCACTACAGCTGACCATGGAGTCACCAGTACAGCTGATCATAGGTCACCACTACAGCTGACCATGGAGTTACCACTACAGCTGACCATAGAGTCACTACAGCTGATCATGGAGTCATCACTATAGCTGACCATAGAGTCACCACTACAGCTGACCATAGAGTCACCACTACAGCTGACCATGGAGTCACCATTACAGCTGACCATGGAGTCACCACTACAGCTGACCATGGAGTCACCACTACAGCTGTCCATGGAGTCACCACTACAGCTGACCATAGAGTCACCACTACAGCTGACCATAGAGTCACCACTACAGCTGACCATAGAGTCACCACTACAGCTGACCATAGAGTCACCAATACAGCTGACCATAGAGTCACCGCTACAGCGACCATGGAGTCACCACTACAGCTGACCATAGAGTTACCACTACAGCTGACCACTTAGCACAAAGTCTCCATAAATCATTCACACGATCTTGCAGTGATTTATTTACATGTAGAGGTTGCCGCCCCCTTTCACAAACCCATTAGTGGCCTTGTACGACATGCATGAGGATGTAGTAATCCTATTCTGTCCTTGTCCTGTAAGAGTTCACAGAGAACTACACGACTGTCCTTGTCCTATAAGAGATCACAGAGAACTACTCGACTGTCCTTGTCCTGTAAGAGATCACAGGGAACTACACGACTGTCCTTTTCCTGTAAGAAATCACAGAGAACTACACGACTGTCCTTGTCCTGTAAGAGATCACAGAGAACTACACGACTGTCCTTGTCCTGTAAGAGAGCACAGGGAACCACACGACTGTCCTTGTTCTGTAAGAGACCACAGGGAACCACAGGACTGTCCTTGTCCTGTAAAAGATCACATAGAACGACACGACTGACCTTGTCCTGTAAGAGAGCACAGGGAACAACACGACTGTCCATGTCCTGTAAGAGATCACAGGGAACCACACGACCGTCCTTGTTCTGTAAGAGATCACAGGGAACCACACGACTGTCCTTGTCCTGTATGAGATCACAGGGAACCACACAGACTGTCCTTGTCTCGTAAGAGATCACAGGGAACCACACGACTGTCCTTGTCCCGTAAGAGATCACAGGGAACCACACGACTGTCCTTGTCCTGTATGAGATCACAGGGAACCTACGACTGTCCTTGTCCTGTAAGAGACCCCAGATAACTACACGACGCAGTTGTTTCTATGATTTCTCCTAAAATGTAACAAAAAAAAGTTCTTTAGCAGGAAATTCCATATTGGAGTGAAGTGTTACAGACGTCATTGTACAAGGTCCAGCTTTTTGAGGTTGTCACTAGTTCCCTACCTCTCTGCATTTGCCTTCTCAAGTGCATAAGAGCAAAGTCAGGTACCCATTTACACCTGGGTGGTTGTAAACTGTATTTCCCCGATTTCAAACATTGTCACAAGCAGTGTTTTTTTTTTTTCCAGAAGAAGTCTGAATGAAGTAGTAAATACGAACCTACTCTTGACTTTCGAATATACCATTCTTTAAGATGGCTGAAGGCTGATAATTAATGAACAAGTAATTATGAATTATGAAAGCGGCTACCACGGATCAACAACTTGTCCATCTTGATCTAGATCGCAGGGGATCATTTGGTAGATCTCTTGGTGGCAGAGGGTGGACAAGAAAATTTTCACGTAGGTAAATTATAGATTAATCTTTTCCTTCCGTCTTCTAAGTGCATGGTGTCCACGTGTTTAAATATACTTTCACAATATTCCCAGTGAAACCCCGCAAACTATCTTACTAATATTGACTATTTGTGAATTGCATAAGATAGGGATCAATCTTGTGTTTGAAGTGACATTACCGTTCGGTCCATTTTTTTAAAATTTATATATCGCTCTGTCGATGACATAGCGGGAAGCAGGTGGTAGGGCGGAGACTAAGAGTGACATAAAGATCGGACTTGTTACAAGGTCACAATACTCTGACACCTGCAAACTGGCATGATTTGATCAGGGTAAATCTATAGACAGCTCACAATTTCTAAAGTAGATCCCTACAGATCCTAGGTTGTAACCGACCACTCCTGTGCAATTACATTGTATGAAAAAGGTGAAATCTGCGAAACACGAACTTATCTATTTTTCTAGCACGCAACAGTTGCTGACGACAAATACCTGATAGCATCCCCTTACTGCTAATTGCCGGAAGTGAAGTGTCCTATAACGAACATTAAAATAATCCCGCCCACATTTTTGTGAAAATGCGGAGAAAGTGCACATTGCGGACTGGAAAAAGTAAATTGAACACCCATAGCAAAAACGCACATGCATTGCAATATTTTCATGGTGCACTATTGAGAAAATATGGAAATTACTCGCATTGCACCCTGAAAATAAAATAGCACGCAGGCTTTTCGATTTCCCTCATAGGAGGGCATTGACGGTTGATCAAAAGTCCATGATAAGTGTGACCACAAAGATCCAATAAAGATGAGTTGGAATGGAAAGGGCATTGACCGTTGATCAAAAGTCCATGACAAGTATGGCCACAAAGATCAAATAAAGTTGAAAGGGGAATGGAAAGGGCATTTACTGTTGATCAAAAGTCCATGATAAGTGTGACCACAAAGATCCAATAAAGATTAGTTGGAATGGAAAGACATGAAATGGCCACATAAGAATTAGTGACGTCATGCAGCAGAACAGCACAACATAATTATGTATCGTCAAATGTTGGCGGGTTACTCACTCGTAATGATCTAATATCAACAAAGAATATTTACAGTATAACTTATAAATTTAACACCAAAAGATAATCTTAATAAATCAATAATTACTCATGGCATGAGGTAGCGCATTAACTTAACTAGAGACAAAAACAAACTTAATTAAGCACCTTCAACGTTGACGAACCAAAAATAACTAGAATATGTCTTAAGCTGAAGTGTGTCTGATGCTTTCCATCAGTTCCACATAAGGGATCGTGTTATACCATTTCTTTCCTTGTGTTCTATGCTTGTATCCATTTATGACAGTCTGTATCTTCTGGGTTGTCGTTTTTGTTCTTTACTTTGTTACAGAGCCGAACAACAGCGCTTGCTCAACTTTTGAGTTCAAGATTTTTATTTTTGTGTTGATTTTGATTTCGTGTGATTTCCGTGTATTTCTGTGTTGGTCTTGATTTCGTGTGATTTCCGTATATTTCTGTGTTGATCTTGATTTCGTGTGATTTCTGTATATTTCTGTGTTGATCTTTATTTCGTGTGATTTCTGTATATTTCTGTGTTGATCTTTATTTCGTGTGATTTCTGTATATTTCTGTGTTGATCTTTATTTCGTGTGATTTCCGTATATTTCCCAATCCATGAATGTCGCTCTTACCTTTTGCATTCTTTTTTTGATATCATTGTGTGTGTCACCGACTGTACTGTGTGTCGTGGCGTAAATTGCCAAGATAGATTTCTTCTTCTTCTTTCGTTCGCTTGAACTATATTGTCTATATCTGCAATGTTGTTTCTTGTATAAACTTCACTGTCTTATGTAGTTCATACAGAGGTCCATATAGTTTTGCTCCTGTTCTGAGGCGCAGAATGACTATTTGTTCTGATCTGTTCATAGCTTGGTAGTCATCCTGCGTTGGTGTTGGTGGCTTTCTGATAGATTTGATCATCTTTTTCTTCTGATGGTATGTAACTGGTACATCCGGTTGCTCATCTGCAGCACCTTCTTTAGCCAGTCCGTCTGCCCTCTCGTTTCCTGGTACTCCACAATGAGACGGTATCCACTGCATGGTGACCCTGCGCTGGTTGTGTAACCGCGTATACCGTGAGTCTTCAGATACAGATTATATTAACATATAAAATAATTTTTTATAGAAACAGAAGATAAAAAAAAATCTTAACGCAGATGTTTAATTAGGCCAGTTTAGCTTCGAAACGCCACGCATTTATTAGGCTAAGCTTCGCTTGAAGAGTTGCGTTGGTCACGTGATTTCCAACCAATGGTTAGGCTCAGTCCTTCCTTTTCCCAGGAATGAACGAGAGACGAAGCCATGTTTTAGGCAGTAATGAATTTAGAGCGGTCGAGAGAAGACATAATTCTTCTTGCTCAGTGATATTCTAATAGAGGAGATTGACTTCGCACACTTTATGCAACTGTGTAACTTCGAAATGTAGAATGATTTGTTTTGTGAATTCACGAGAACCGTAAGTAGTGCTAAGAATTGAATGCAATAGCTGTTAGAGCCCACAGTCATAAATGAAACAGAGCTACGCTCGAAAACTGGGTAAAGAATTGTAAACCCAGGCACATATCTGAACCTTTTACCAAGGATGAAAGTCCTTAAGCTGAGAAAATGTCAAACCAGGGAATACTAATGAATAAGAGAAAGTTTGGATCTTCATTGAAATGAAGAGATAAGAAAAACGTCGTGAAATCTAGACCACATTAACAAATAAAACGAAGGAACACTCGTAAGATAGAGGAACCACCTCTCAGTTTGGTGCCATGTTGTTACAAGTTAACAAGTTGAAAAGACTTAAGGACATAAAAAGGAATGTCGCATCCTGGAAATAATATATTGACCTTTTATGCTTGTTTATTAATGTCGACATGCTATTATGCAAATTTGGTGTGGTTACCATTTGACTTAACCCAGTTCTTGTTGAAAATTGAATAAACATTTGTTTCATTGAATACAAATGCTGTTGACGAATCATATGTTTGCAGTTGGCCATCATACAAATTATTAAGGTATCATACCAAAGCTAATCTCTGCAGGTGCAACACAAACAATAACCATCTGCTCTAAAAATAAAACATCATAGAGGATTATCCCCGAACCTGGTAAATTCCTGTAAGTCTGTAGAGAGCAATCATCACCTCTAGCAGGCTAGCTAGTCTTCAAAATCTAATACTCTCGATTTGAACAGCAACCCCCACTACCCTACCCGGCCACACATCTCAACTTGTTGCCTAGTGACCAGTCCTCTATAAAAGAGCAGAAGCGAAGATGGATCAATTAATGGAAAATTTCCAGCAACTTGGGGTAGTGTAGCGGGAGGTTATTTAAAATTATTTTTTAATTGGGGGTAGAAGAACAGCAGCAGCAACAGGAAAACAGATTCGCTCAAGCACAACCACTGCAGCCCCAGGACAGACAAAATATGGAAGGACCAACAATAATAGCGCTACGTCAAATTACTGAAACCCTACAGAAAAATGACAACTACGCGAAATTCACACAGGTTAGATCCATTGTTCAGCCGTTCGATGGAAACAAGAAAAAATTCAGAAGATGGTTATCCGACATGGACAAATTTGCGGCACTAGCAGAGGCAACAACGGATGAAGAGAAAAAGAAAATCGCCCTGTTAGGTTCTGATTCGTACGTGACTGATTTTTTAAGAAGGAGGTCCCAGCAGTACCCCACAGAAACCTACGAGTCCCTAAAAAAAGAGCCCACCCAGAGATATGGGGAAATCATAGACAAAATGCATGCTTGGTCAGTCCTTAGAAGCATGAAACAGGAAAGAGATGAATCGGTACAACTTTTTGGAGATCGATTCCTCAATATGGCAGAAGAGGCGTTTTGCGGAGAAATCCCTACCACACCTGATGTAGAAATACAGTTAGTGGGGATATTTGCCGATGGCCTTAGAGCGGAAAATATCAGAAGGCATCTTATTAGAAAAGACACCAAGACTATTGCTGAAACAATCCAAGCAGCAATACAGGAGGAAAATCTTCACCGAAGGTTCCAACAAAGAGCAGGTAGGGAACCCCGACCAGAATATAGGGACTATGATGAGCATGAGCCTATGGAAGTTGACCATGCCAGGAGGCAATGGACTCGCCCACGACAACGAGATGATAGGCCCCGCAATTATAGACCCCCCACACAGAGGCAAAACGACGTCAATAATGTCAATACAAACGGATGCTTCACATGCGGTAGGCTCGGACATGGTTACAAGTCCTGTAGAGCAAATTACAATCATGCACCATTCAGAAGAGGAGGTTATCAACCACAACAACCCGCACCACCCCCACGTAATTACACCAGAAATCAGTATACCAGAGGCACACCTCAACCCCTCATGCGTCAGGGAAACGGCCGCGCCACTCACTAAACAGGACCGTTAGTGAGGGCAACAATCACAGAAAATGGTCCAAAACAAAAGAAACAACACAGAACAGAAATTGTCAAGTGGGCCCATCCAGAAAAATACAATATGAAGAAATGCTGCATGATGGAACTAAAATACATCCGGGCCCCAGTTCCTGCATCATGTCTATACAGGGCCAACAATATAGGGCACTGGTAGATACAGGAGCATCCATCAGTCTTATTAGGTTCCAGCTGTTCAAGAGGATCCAACACTTAGTACGATTTCAACCGTCCAAAACACACCTCGCTTCAGTCACGGGACAAAGACTAAATTCAGTTGGGACAGCATAGCTAAAATTTTCCTTAGGCGAAACAAATTTTGAACACCCATTTGTCATTACTAAAGGAATGTCTAGAAATCTTATCCTAGAGAGAGATTTTTTTAACAAACACAAAGTTCGAATATACTATGACCTCCAGAAAATCAAAGTCAACAATGCATACATAGATCTCCAGGACGATATCCACATAGCGTCTTTGGTAAGGCTTACAGCTCCCATAACGGTTGCTCCAAACTCCCTGGTCATAGCAAAAGGCAGAGTAAAAAATTCTGAGTACATAACACCAGGGCAATCAATCCAAGTACAGCCCCTAGCAGAAGAAAGCATTATTGATGACCCATTGTTGCAAATTACAGAAGGAATCGCTGAAGTCTCGAAGGCTAGAGATTTCCCCATCATGATATTTAATATGTCAGGAAAAACTACCACTATAAATAGAGGCACAATTGTAGCACAAGTGGATACGTCAACGTTAAGACAAACCAAAACCAATAGAGACCATCCACAAATTGTCTCAACCACTCCCACTGGACATAATGCACGAAATCGCAGTACAAATAACCATAGTACACGGAAAGTAAACAGTTATAAGGCTTATGCAGAAAAAGGCAGCAATATCAGTCACAGTTATGTTACACCACAGCATACCCTACCCAGATGGCAGAAACGAACCAGTCCATACATAAGAAGAGAAAGGCCACAGTATGAAAATGACTATAATTACTCATTCTTGCGCCCTAGCACACCACGAGAAAAGATGAAGTGCTGTATATCACAGAGTAACAGAGAAACAGAAATTGTCTTGCCAGGAGGATATCCAAAGCGACAAGACAGTGATACATGCCCCATGGAGTATCAATATAACTCAAAAACAGGTGGATATGATAAAGTCCCAAAACAAATTGAATGTCACGAGGAAAAGGAAGAATTCTTATATGACTATACCACAGGAGGATACTATAGTAGCAGGGTTGAAAAGAGTAACAGAGAAACAGAAATTGTCTTGCCAGGAGGATACCCAAAGCGACAAGACAGTGATACATGCCCCATGGAGTATCAATATAACTCAAAAACAGGTGGATATGATAAAGTCCCAAAACCAATTAAATGTTCCGAAGAAAAAGAAGAATTCTTATACGACTCCACCACAGGAGGATACTACAGCAGCAAAGTTGGAAATAGAAAGAATGAAAAATTTTCGCCCAGGGAAAGAAGACAGCCCTATAGCACAAACGGAAGAAACACAGTAACGTACGCGGATAAGCGCAGTTACGGCAGAAATAATCAGAAAAAATGGCACAACAACGACTACCCCAGAAATATAATAAGAAATGAATATACAGTAAATGCAGTGACAAATGGAAATGCACACAGCACATGGCAGAGGAGACAGTACCAAGCACAGCCCAATGAACGGCAAAGAAATACGCAAAAGAAAGTCACATACCAGGAGCAGAGATTTTCACAAGATGCAAGAAAAATGCCCCAATACTATGGGAAGGAAACGGAGGCAGCAAGACAGACCAGAAATATAGTGGCAGATCATAAACACAGAGAGAGAATAGCTCAGTTACTTGCAACCCTGAATGCCATAGAAGATAATGAGCCACGTTTGAAAACGTTTGTAGAAAAGCACCAAGATGTATTCGCACTAAACGACATGGAATTGGGCAGAAATAACACTGTCACAATGGACATTCAAACAACTACCGAGGAGCCAATACATATGAAACCCTATCATACACCCTTGAAAAACAGAGAACTAGTGGAAAGGTCTATAAATGAAATGCTACAGGCAGGAATCATCGAAAGATCCCGCTCCCAATGGTCCTCACCCATAGTGATCGTAACAAAGAAAGACGGCTCCAGTCGCTTTTGCTGCGACTACCGTGCCCTTAACAAAATCACAAAAGTCATTTCCTACCCCCTCCCCAGGATAGACGATCTACTTGCGACGTTAGGAAAGTCTACATACTTTACCACACTTGATGCAAGGTCAGGCTTTTGGTGCATCCCCATGACACCTGAGGAAAAACAGAAATCCACATTCTGTTCACATATAGGAAGTTTTTTTTTGGAATGTTATGCCATTTGGTCTAAAAGGATCGCCAGCAACATATATGTCACTCATGGATGAAGTGTTAAAGGGTCTACATCCATTTGCCCTGGCATACATAGACGATATCCTGATACATACCGCAGGCACGATGGAAGACCACCTCCGAAAGGTTGAAACAGTGTTTGATAGACTCAGGCATCACCAAATAAAGTTAAAACTGTCGAAGTGTGAGTTTCTAAAGACAGAAACAAAATATTTAGGCTTTGTCATCAATAGACATGGCATCAGACCTGATGAAGATAAAGTCAAAGCCATAAGAGAAATGCCTAGCCCCAAGACGGTGAGACAAACACGCTCATTTATTGGTACAGTGGGTTACTATAGGCGCCACATCATCAATTTCTCCAGAGCAGCAGAGCCTTTGATAGCCCTTACCCACATGTATGCACGCTTCAAATGGACAGAAGACTGCCAGAGATCCTTTGAGTATCTAAAAAATGCCCTAACCACCATCCCACTGCTTGGACATCCAGACATTTCTCAGCCCATGATACTATACGCCGATGCCTCAGATAACGCAATTGGTGCATGTTTGGTACAACCAGTACTAGAAGATGAAACACCCATCCTACCAAACATTCCCAATGAGAAACCCATTGCATTCCTATCCCACGCATTGTCAAAGTCACAAAAACGGTGGACCACCACTGAGAAAGAAGCATATGCTATTCACTATGCAGTACAAAAGTTTGACTTTTATGTCAGAGGAACTAAACTCATTATAAGAACTGATCATCAACCTTTGGTTAACTGGCTCACCAAAACACAAGAACAGCCAAAGAAGTTACAGACATGGGCAATGAATTTACAGTCCTACGACACCACTATCGAACATATCCCAGGCGAAATGAACACCTGTGCAGACCTCTTATCCAGGATTAAATATGATGATGAAACTGAAGTAAAAACAAATAGAGTCAAAAATTATGGCACATCCTCAGAGATTGACGATAATGCAAAAGAAATTAATGAAATTACTTCATCAAGTCGAAGAAGTACCTCAGATTCGGCCACTCAAGTAGAAGAAGAAAGCCAAGATATGTTTGACATGAGAGTAGAACAAGCGAAAGATGCAGAAATCGTTAAGCTGCTCACATACGTGAAGGAAAACCCAACAAAAAGTAAAGATTTTACAGTACACCCAACAGATGGAGCTCTATACTATATTGATCATAAACAAGAAGGGACACTGAGAAAAGTCATTCCAGCACATCTAGTCCCAGAAGTATTGCTACAGTTTCATGATAACAACGGGCACATGGGAAGAGACAAAACAATTGATGTTATAAAGAAAAGGTATTATTGGCAAACCTTCTACAAAGACATTACAGAGTACGTGGCCACCTGCAAAACGTGTAAATTGCGGAACATGAAGCCACATTTAATTCCCCTTCAAGAAATGCAACCTTCCCATTACCCCATGCAAACAGTGAGCATCGACTTATCAGGTCCTTACCCACTCACCCAATCAGGCAACAAATACCTCCTGCACATAGTTGACCAATACTCTGTTTGGCCAGAAAGTTACCCACTCAGTGATGCCACATCGCAGTCCATCACGCAAATTTTTTTACAAGAATTCATTCCCAGGCATGGCTGTCCAAAACGAATCATTTCAGACAACGGCAAACAGTTTATCGGTAACCCATTTAAAGCCACCTTACACCAGCTGAATATTGAGCATACTACAACCACTTATTATTGCCCAAATGCAAATGGCAGAAATGAACGCATGCACGCCACCCTACATGATATTATTAGCAAATATATCAAGGGGAACCACCAATACTGGGACCTATACATTAACCAAGCTCTTAAAGCCATCCGAGTAAACGTGAACAATACCACAGGAATGTCACCCTTTTTCATGCTATACGGAAGAGAACCAAACTTTCCGTTAGACAACCTACTTCGCCCACAACAAAAATACATGGGAGAAGACCCCGTCGAAATAATCCTTCAAGAAAAGTACAAAGCTCACCAGATTGCACAACGAAATACGCAGAAGGCATTTCACAAGAAACAGAAACAACATGATAAATCAGCCAAGCTACCAACGTACAAAATAGGAGACAGAGTATACTACAAGAAACATGTACGCAGTTCAAAATTCAATGACCGCTGGTTAGATGGCTACAAAATCATGAAACAAACTACGCCTGTAAACTTCATTATCTGGAATGAAGAGAAACAACACCAAACAAAAGCTCACGTAAAACAACTCAAAATTGATAATCACCGACCCGTTCCGCCTCTGACGACAAATACAAGACCAGTCAGAAAGGCCACCCTAAATTATAATCCATCCAGCACAGATTCGTCTGACATATCAGAGTCAGAGACGACAGACTCTGAATTTTACCAAGACGACCACATACCCAGACCACCTACAGATGAAATACAACG
Source organism: Oreohelix idahoensis (assembly GCA_024509875.1). NCBI lineage: Eukaryota > Metazoa > Mollusca > Gastropoda > Stylommatophora > Oreohelicidae > Oreohelix > Oreohelix idahoensis. Next base: position 392,630 of record JAMPIV010005820.1, read on the forward strand.
AGCAAGACAACAAAGGAATTCATCAGAAAGTGAAGAGCACATCCCACCACTTGAATTACGTAATAGACTACAAGACAGAAACCTGCGCATTAGAAATGAAGAAATCATGCCACAGACATCACACGATGACAACACGAAAGCACCTTATATCCACACTCAAACTTACTCCCGCAGTGATAAATCGTCAGCTAATACCTATCACACCCCCAGTTCAGGCAGTTCTAGTTTTAACACTAGTGAAAACCAAACACTGCTATACCACAAGAACAAGATTGGTCGTTCAGAACAATCAGATCCTGAAGAAACTATACCCAAGCAGATTGTTGAACCATATACCAGCAATCTTTATGGAGACGAAACAGAACAAGACATGAGAGAAGACAGTGTCGGCCTCGGCACAACTTTGTCAGACCCCAACGAACAAAATGACAAAGAAATGGTAGAACTATATGAACAAGAGACAGACATTGATACAGCCAGTTCTATTGAAACCAGTGATGCGGACAGCACATTATTTATACCAGTCAGCTCCAGTGTCAAACGCGCCTATACAGCAGGGTCAGATGACTCACCTCCTGTCGTTAAATGCATGAAATTGCCACAAAATGAAATCAGACGAAAAATATTGAAGAAACGCTATCGTGTTTCAAAGCCCAGCCGAGAAGTGTTAGCCTCATCTCAACTAGTTAAAAACAACAGTGTGCAAATTACGCCCACTGAAAACTGTGTTAACGTACCACAGACCCAAGTCAGAAGAAAAATAAAGGCGAAACATATACCTACCTCAAAACTAACAGATGTTCCAGCCATACAAACCCCTACCACAGTGAAACCATCACCGCAATCAAAAGATGTTAAGCCATCACCGCATTCGCCAATGTCCTCAGAGCCCCAACAATCAGCAAATGCAGTGTCACCCACAGTTACTCAGTATGATTCTCGCCTAAGCAGTCGGGAAATTGCAATGCTCGAGGCGATGGAAAAAGTCAAAGACCTCGCAAAGCTATTCTGAAAACACGCCCCTCAAGTCTTCAATGTACATGCCATCCCATGTACGGTCACCGCGAATGTGAAATTACTTTTTTACAATGTACTAACTTTCACATGTACTTTCGTTTCAGACTATGTTCAGATTGACAGTTATAGATGACTTTATGCCAGAAAGTTTTTCCCAGCCATACCACTACTGATGCCCAGAAAGAAATCAAGACCAGCCCACGGAGGATTTTCTTTAGATAGTATAGTTTGTGAAATAAAAATGACAAAACAATTGATAACACACGGTGTTACGAGTTTACAGACACCCTTATTTAGTTACAGACATTTTCTTAATATTTAGAATGTTACACAACCTTACCTATAACACATGTGTCACACTATTCTGTTGTAACATTGATCTACACTTTTGTAACTGATCATATTCCACGCTTCATTCACCAGACTTCTTGTCCTTGCAGATCCAGAGTCCTGTATTTTCGCATCTTAGTGCATTTTCATGCAGACACTTTACACCAGTAGTTTTTCTTACCCTATACTAATATTTCTTATATTATGCTAAATTCCTTTATATCTATCACCTTGATCAATCATACTGTTCCTACTATGACATCTCTTAACAGCATATAATTCATACCCAAAACTAGTATTGCATGTTATGCTATTTTTCTCCACAGGATTATTTATTTTCAAATGTACATTATTATTTTAGACCCAGATGTATATTAGTACTGTCAAGAATTTTAAACATTCTCCTAAAGAGATTCCATATCCCAACCTTGACTCTCTATAATAAGATTTCCTTCACCCCACTGTTACAACATCTTTAACTTACTATTTTTCCTTTCCACTATATTGAGACGACATTCTAGACTTGTGATCTTTTCAATCCCAATCATATTCATTTCTTGGAATTACAATCATGTTGTAATCAGGAGATCCTTGATGTACCCTTTCCTCGCCACTTATTGACAACAGATACTGCTACAATATTCATTCTGTTCTAACCTAAACTATTACTTGCAGCCCTATTGGTTAGGATTTACTATTAGAAATGTTGATAGTATATCTAGTGTTTGGTGAATTGATTTTTATCATTCTTTCGTACGTGTGATACAAACAGAAAAGAAAAAGAAATGGAAAAGAAAAAGAAATCAAAAGAAAAGAGAAAAGAAATCACAAGAAAAGAGAAAAGAAATCACAAGAAAACAGAAAAAGAAATGAAAAAGAAAAAAATGAAAAGAGACAAAACATAACAGAAAAATGAGAAGAGAAAAACAATTGGAATGTTTTTTATAAGATGTATTATATGCCACCCTCACACATTTTGATGATGATAAGCCAATATTGTAAAACATTGACTGCCCTGAGGTTAGCAGCTGAAGAAGAAAATAAATAAATCACCCTATACCAGTCATACCCCACCAGCTTGATCTCTGATACTCCAGCAGTATTTTGTTGATACTGCCTATCACAAGTACCCCAATGACATTTGCGCATGCTGATTTTCTGCAAATGAAGAATCCCTTGAGAGCATTAGTATATGCTAACCCCAGATTGAACAAATTGCACCTATTTGTTGATGATGCCTTTGCCCATGTTAAAGAAATAGCATTTGCACATGCTGACCTAGCAAATGAAATACCCCTTTACAGCATTTGTATATGCTGAACCCACATTGAATACCCCATTACCGGATGATAACCACTAATGACACATGAGATGAAGAAGCAACTGGTTATGTATGATGAAGATGCCATTTTATATTAAGGTGAAACTTTATGTTGTCACAGCTGAGATTTTGTTGAAATGTTTATGCACAAAATCCCCCACATTAACATTAGAGGAACAATAATTTTAGTCTTTCGTGGTTACGAGATAAGACAAGGATATAATAGAATATTTGATGAATACCATGGACATGGAACAAATCAGAGCAGATGATTGTTACACATATGAGGACCATATTTGAAGTCATTATTGAAGGATTATCAGTAGACAAGGGACAAATAGATTATGATAATCCCATGGAACCACGGGTACTAAGAACACACAAAATGGAGATTAAATAATAATTTAAAAAAAAATAATGACTGAATAATTACTACGCCCAGAGGTAAAGGAAATAGAGATACATCCGCATTTTCGGAGAAGATATCTCTTTGATTTTTGCTCATTGCCTTTGTAGTATTGAACATGGTTGTATAACAAATGACTATTCCTTATCACGAATTACAGAATGTTGTAAGATAGTTGAAATAAATTGACGATTTAATATACTCATAACATACCCAGAATTACAGGAGAGAAAATAAATAAATGATTGATGAAATTGGACGTACTGAGATTTGCTCACCCCGAGGATATTGGATAAAAAATAATGTTATCCCAAGGACAGACATGTCACAGACATATCATGGAGATATTATGACATAAGAAAAGAATACCTAGATTGGAAATGCTGCAGACTTTGTCAACGACACCATGAAATAGACCCCCGTCCCCACACTTAAGATAACTGACGGACGAGATTTTTGAATTATAAGTACCATAAGTCACCCATCTGGCTGTAGTCAGCGGATGTTACAGGCACCACATACCTCTGACTAACCTTCGACCTGTGAAGGCAGAGTTGGTGTTGAAATCCTGAAAATATGTACAAAAGTATTTTACCTCATATTGCGATAAAATTATGAAAGTTTTGTTGATGTTTACAAATGATTAGTCCATGTGTTGTTGATAAATATATTGTTAGATGTCATACATTGAAAGTCAATACTGATGAATTCCCAGTATAAACAAGAGGACCAGGAAAGATCCACACCTATAAAATATTGGAGCACCACATGTATATGGAAAATATGGGATTTATATAAAAAAAAAAATAAAGGAAATACAAAATGGTATACAAGGATAAACAAGTGATAACAGATACATATTGTAAAGGATACCAGGTTATTTCAAAAATAAATGAACAAGTACAAGTAATGAGATTTTTAATCATTTTATTTGGTACATTGTAATTGCTTATCCGAATAAATTGTTACATTGAGGTTTGAAAATGATTATGTACAGATCTGAAATTGTTTCCCATATGCAATAATAAATAACAAAAGAAAGCATGATGGATCACCACGGATAAATTAACTGACTTATACAATTGGATCGTCATTTGCAAAGATGATGTGGATATTTTGAAGAAAAAAAAATGGGAATACTTTCTACTGCAATATACATGGAGTGCTTACTCAATAAATAAGTTAGGACCAAAACTTATTAGAACACCAGAAGTGAAAATAACATAAAATTTTGAACCACTCGGAGGACACAGAGATAGAATTAGGTTTTCCCCCACAATGTCCAATACAGTGTGTCAACTATATTGTTGGAATAACATGCATGTGGATTATGATAACGAAATAGGATATTATTGTTCATGTTCCCAATGTTGCCACTCCCCATATTTTTGAGTGATGACTTAATGAATATTTTTGTTGGTCAGGGTTGCCAATTTAAAAATGTGATGAAAAATGCTGGATAGTTTAAAAAAAATTTTTGAGTTGATGTCCATCCCTAAGTTTTTATAGAGAAGTTGATCGCACATAGATATAGGAACCCAGTTTAGGAATTAGTTTAAAATTTTCCGAATTATTTTTGGACTTAGAAAATTTTTTTTGAACTTTAAATTTTTCTGAACATTTTTTTTTAACTTAAGAAATTTTTGGGATAAATTTTTTAAGATTTGATAGTACTCAAATGTCTCCCTACGTGATACATTTGCAGGGCCCCGGGATCTGTATGTAACCGCGTATACCGTGAGTCTTCAGATACAGATTATATTAACATATAAAATAAATTTTTATAGAAACAGAAGATAAGAAAAAAATCTTAACGCAGATGTTTAATTAGGCCAGTTTAGCTTCGAAACGCCACGCATTTATTAGGCTAAGCTTCGCTTGAAGAGTTGCGTTGGTCACGTGATTTCCAACCAATGGTTAGGCTCAGTCCTTCCTTTTCCCAGGAATGAACGAGAGACGAAGCCATGTTTTAGGCAGTAATGAATTTAGAGCGGTCGAGAGAAGACATAATTCTTCTTGCTCAGTGATATTCTAATAGAGGAGATTGACTTCGCACACTTTATGCAACTGTGTAACTTCGAAATGTAGAATGATTTGTTTTGTGAATTCACGAGAACCGTAAGTAGTGCTAAGAATTGAATGCAATAGCTGTTAGAGCCCACAGTCATAACTGAAACAGAGCTACGCTCGAAAACTGGGTAAAGAATTGTAAACCCAGGCACATATCTGAACCTTTTACCAAGGATGAAAGTCCTTAAGCTGAGAAAATGTCAAACCAAGGAATACTAATGAATAAGAGAAAGTTTGGATCTTCAATGAAATGAAGAGATAAGAAAAACGTCGTGAAATCTAGACCACATTAACAAATAAAACGAAGGAACACTCGTAAGATAGAGGAACCACCTCTCAGTTTGGTGCCATGTTGTTACAAGTTAACAAGTTGAAAAGACTTAAGGACATAAAAAGGAATGTCGCATCCTGGAAATAATATATTGACCTCTTATGCTTGTTTATTAATGTCGACATGCTATTATGCAAATTTGGTGTGGTTACCATTTGACTTAACCCAGTTCTTGTTGAAAATTAAATAAACATTTGTTTCATTGAATACAAATGCTGTTGACGAATCATATGTTTGCAGTTGGCCATCATACAAATTATTAAGGTATCATACCAAAGCTAATCGCTGCAGGTGCAACACAAACAATAACCATCTGCTCTAAAAATAAAACATCATAGAGGATTATCCCCGAACCTGGTAAATTCCTGTAAGTCTGTAGAGAGCAATCATCACCTCTAGCAGGCTAGCTAGTCTTCAAAATCTAATACTCTCGATTTGAACAGCAACCCCCACTACCCTACCCGGCCACAGTTGCACAGTTCAGAAAGTAGGTTTTGTATGCCTGGCAATTTTCTGGACTGAAGTGCTTGGAGTGCTGATCTTGCATCAGTCAGGAATACTACAGGCTGTGGACCGAGATTGTTGTTCAGTAGTTTCTCAGTTGCCACCTTGATTGCCTGGACTTCTGCATCATAGTTGTTACAGAATTTCCCCGTTGGTACTCTGACCGTATCCCTAGTGTTGTTTGGGTATTCTATGTACACTCCTGCTCCTCCATTCTTTACTGCATTCTGTGCTGACCCATTCGTGTATACTCGGACCCAGAGGTCCTGTGGGTATTCATCATCCAGGAAACTGAGAGTGACTGTCCTACGTTGCACGCTGTTCTGTTCATCCCTGTCGAATATTCCTTTCACTTTTGTGTGGATGTGTACTGGTAGCCCACGCTCCTCTCTCCAAGGAGTTTGTTCTGGCACAGACGTTAGGGGGCTGTTAACTTCAGGCAGGTCTGAGGTTTGTCTACGTAATCGTTTGGCCTGGTGGATAAAGCTGCTTCTTTTCAGTCGCCCCATTGCTAGGTTTTGGAATCTGTCCTTCATTGGATGGCTCGGCATACAGAGGAACTTTTCTGCCTGTGTTAGCACTTTCGTGTCTCTGCGTTCTCTCAGTGCTTGTATCCTCCCCATTTTCTCCATCTTCACTATAGGCGTTGATTTCATTGCCCCCGAGATGACCCTAAGCGCCTGGTTTTGCACCTTATCTAGCTCTTGTAATGTGGTGTTTGATGCTGGACACCACGCAGCTGACCCATATTCCAGGTGTGGTCGTATGCCCTGCTGGTAAACTTTACTAAGTATTTTCCCGCTGGCTCCCCATGTGGTTCCACTTAGTTTTCTCAGGATGGCTAACTTCCTCCTGGCCTTTGTTGCTGCCTTGTTGATGTGCTGCTTCCATGTCAGCCTATCATCGAATGTAACTCCGAGATAGGTGGGTTGTTTATCTTCTCTCAGGAGCTCTTCGTTTATCTTGATGACACCAGCTTTTTGTTTGGGAGAGAGGGTGAAGAGCGTAGTGCTGCACTTGTCTGTGTTGATGCTGACACACCACCTATTTGCCCACGAGGCTAAGGCATCTATAGCTCTTTGTAGCAGTTTGGTGGCCACTGTTGCATGCTCATCTGTGCACCATATTACCAGGTCATCAGCGTACATTGCCACTTTCATTCCATGTGGTAGTTCAGCAACCAGGTCGTTGATATAGACTAGGAAAAGTGTGGGGGACAGAACCCCTCCCTGAGGGACGCCATGACGCAGTAGAATTTTCTTACTCTTGAGGCCATCTAGTTGTACTCGGGCTCTTCTGTTATGCAAGTATGCTTTCACCCATTTGTACATCTTACCATTCACTCTACAATTTCTCAATTTCTTCAGAAGCCCTTCTTTCCAAACCTTGTCAAATGCTTTCCTTAGATCTATCCATGCTGCTAGAACCAGTTTCTTGTCTTGGAACGCATCCTCAATCTCTTGGGAAAGGTAAGTTGCCTGATCTTCGGTGGAATAACACTGCCTAAAGCCCGCCTGCTGTAGTACAAGAAGGTTTTCACTTTCACGGTACCACTGTAGCCTGAGGTTGATGATACGTTCCATTGTTTTGCAGAGGCAGCTTGTAAGGCTGATTGGTCTGTAGCTGGAGGCAGTGGAACTGTCTTTTCCTGGTTTTAGGAGTGGTATCATGATTGCTTCCCTCCAGGTCTGTGGAACTCTGCCTGAGTTCCAACAGATATTGAAGATCTGCAGCAGCTTTGTTTTTGCTGCGGTTCCCAAGTTCTTAATCATTTCATTGGACACTCCATCAACTCCTGGCGACTTTCTCATTTTCAATTTGGATATTGCAAGCTCCAGTTCTCTGAATGTGATTGGTGCCTCCATAACTTCAGGTATGGTTCCATCTCGTCCTGCGTATTGTTGTTTCTCACTAGTCTCCTGTTGCTTCTCTGGGCTAACTTCGATGTTGTTGTCTTTAGCAAAGGAGTCTGCAAAGTGATCAGCTGCCTGTTTTCCCATGAGGATGTTTCCATCTTTGTACAGAGCAATCCTTGAGTTTCTCTCTGTACCTTCATCGTTAAGTTGTTTTACCAGCTTCCACAGTTTCCTCGTATCTCTTTCGAAGTTCAAGGACTCTGTTTTCTCCTTCCAGCTTCTTCGCCTGGCCTGCAACTTGGCCCTTTGAAATTTGGCCTTAGCTTGCTGGTAGTTATTGTGGTGTTCTTGGCATGGCCTGGTCTCTGCTTGCTTTCGAGATGTTTCCACGTCGTTGTGCAGCTGCTCTAGTTCACTATTCCAATATGGTTTGTAGTGCTTACGAGCCCCTCTAGGTATTGTTTCACGAGCAGCCTGTAATATGCATCTGCTGAATTCATCGACTAGCTTATTGATGTCTTTGTCTACAGTCAGATCTCTAGCCAGTATACTAGTACGGTGCTGGTACATGGTCCAGTCTGCCTTCTTGTAGTTCCACCTAGAGAGAGTGCTGCTCTCCTTGACAAGTTCATTTTCCACAATTAGGAAAACTGGCCGGTGGTCGCTGCCTCCAAGTTGTTTCCCTACAACGCGTGTGGTGTTCCACTCCAGGCCGGGTGAGTGGAATGCCAGGTCTGGTGTAGAGGTGGTGTGCCATGATCTCGAGTAGAAGGTTGGTGGGTCGATTGGCTGGTTAATCAGGATAAGCCCATTGTCATCCTGCCAGTTTTCAAGCTCCTCACCTCTCCTGTCCATGTGATCATAGCCCCAGCTCTGTGAGTGGCTGTTGAAGTCCCCGCATACAATCAGTCTTTCTTTTGCTGGGATTGTATCTAGTGCCAGTGGGCGGTCGCTCGGACAGTAGTAGTTGAGCAGGTGGAATTCTGAACTTTCTGTCCTGAGATGAAGCATCTGGTATTCCGCCCCCTCCATATATGTTTCAAGCTGACATGCACTGATGTTATTCCTCACGAGTGTCAGTATTCCACCCTTTCGTCTGTCTATTCGGTCAGATCGGTAGCACTGGTAGCCTCTGATTTTGAAGGCTATGTCCTTGTTGAGGTGGGTTTCTTGCAAGCAACATACATTTACTTGCTCTTCATTCAAGATATTTTCGAGCTCTAATTTTTTTGCTGTAGCCATCTTTTTTACTATTGACGCCTTCAGCATTCCAGTGCATTATTTTAAATGGTCTTTTCTTTGCTTGGCCAGTAGCTCTATTCTCATGCCTCCTGGCTCCACGGGGCAATTGAGAAGGACCCCCAGTAGTAGGGGTTGGGCCCTTCCGAGGCAGAGGGCCCGGCACTGCGCCTGCCTGGGTGTCCGTCACAGGGCGAGTGCCATAACGTTTTGCAGATATAGGCATACTTCCATAGCGCATGTGCGTGGCATCCTGATTGCTGTGGTGCGCCTCTTGGCTGGTTGCCTCCGTCTTCAGCACCTTGACTTGCTAGGGCAGACTGTGGTCTTGCTCGAGTGTAGGAGGGCCTGGCCAGTCTTGGTTTTTCAGCCGCTGATGGCTGTACTTGAGCCCCATCTCCACGTCAAGGAGCTGGCCTCGATGGGTCCCAAGATAGATGTGAATTATAGAAAGTAAGAAGAATATAGGTGTATGTACATAACGTGGCTTTATATTTAAAATTCTTATTTGGTTTCGTGAGGACATAGACAGGTGAATATTCCCACAAAGAAATAATATCTCAGAATGGTCCTCGAGAATGAATTCGTTATCCCTGCTGTGTCTTCCCCAACTATGCTTACTTAGTATTTTAATTATTATTATATTGTGAATAGCTAACCCGCCATCCACATACCGAAGAAATGACACATATACGAATTGACAAGATAGTACAAGTAAGAGAATAACTTGTCGTAAAGTAGGCTTGTTGTTGTTGTTTCGGCCATATTTTTATCGCTATATAATGGAACTCTTTACCGCGTACATAATCTTGGGAGACATCGTCTGGACGATAGTTTGTTAGGCGGCTGCTGATTGGCTAGAGCTGCTAAACACGGAACACTCCCGAGAAGCCCCGAGACTGGAAGCTTTTTTTAAAATTGCTGGTTATCGCTGGCTGGTTTTTCTGGATGTCGCAAGAGCATATGATGAATGCTGGCGAGATGGAGCTCTTTACAAAATGAAAAAGATTGGCATTACTGGTAAAACCTATAGATATATAGAAAACTTTTTACAGGACAGGTATTTTGCTGTACAGGTAAACAATGATAAGTCAGATATATATGAACAACAGAATGGGATTCCTCAGGGATCAGTGATTTCACCGTCAATTTTTACTATAGCTGTAAATGACCTAGCAGAGGAATTTAACGACATTAAGAATGCAGTATCGCAATTTGCAGATGACTGACTGTGCCATTTGGCGATCTGGAAAAAACTTGGATCATGTTAACAAAAAACTTCAAAATCAAATAGATAAAGTTTCAGAGTGGATGAAAAGTTGGGGCTTCCAAATTAATGTAAACAAAACAGTAGGTATGATTTTCAGCAAAGGAAATTTTAAAAAAATAATAAAATCAATATAACCATTAAAGGACAGAAAATATGTACCTATGCAACAACAAGATTTCTGGGCATAACTTTAGATAAACAACTAAATTATAATAAACATATAGACAATTTAGTAGACAGCTGTAGGGGACCCCTAAATATACTAAGGATTATAAAAGGTAATGGATGGGGGGGGGGGGGGCCAGCAATAAAGTAATGCTTATTTTCTACAAGTCTTTCATCAGGGGGAAACTGGATTATGCCAGCATAGTCTATGACTCAGCTGCAGTTTCCAACAAAGCAAAACTAGACAAATTTCAAAATGCAGCCATGAGAACCATTACAGGTGCATTTATATCGACACCAGTAGAAGCACTGGAAGTAGCTCTTGGCATACCGCCCCTTAGTCTAAGACGGAAAGAACTAAGATTAAATTATTGGAGTAAAGTAGCACAAGAAGTGACGCACCCAGCACATAAAGCATTTGTCAAAAACCAACCAAGTGTATGGGACGTCCCCTAAATAAAGATAGATATCCAACAGGGTGGAGAACTATAGAAGATCTAACACAGCTCAAAGAACTATCAAACACAATTTAAAATAGTAATAAATATATAAGCGAAATACCACCCTGGGAACTAAAAACACCAATCATAGACTACTCACTTACTGAAAAGATCAAACAAAACATAGAAAATAAGGAAGCCAAAATGATAAGTAGAAATTTCATAGATCAACTAACTAAACAAAGTCTGGCCGTCTACACTGATGGATCCAAGGATGATAGTGGGCAACTAGGTGCCGGAGTTGTAATACCACAATGGAGAATAAAAAAGAGCTACAGTGTAACAAAAGGGGCTTCGATTTTTACCGCAGAGATGGTAGCAATTCTTAAAAGTTTAGAAATAATCGAAGATAACCCACCAGAAGCTGTTACGATATTTGCAGACTCACTATCATCACTACAAGCACTAGAACACCCAGGTAAATGCAGCCGGCCAGACATAAAGGAAGAAATTCTAGCAATTAATACATCACTAGGGAACAGAGGATGTAGTGTGAGGCTAGTGTGGGTTCCAGCACACATAGGTATTGCTGGTAACGAGTTGGCAGATCAGAACGCCAAGAATGGAAGAACAAGAAAAAACAATATAAGAGCAGGACTGGGAAGGTCGGAGATCAAGAGCCAAGTAAAGATAACTATAAACGAGGAATGGAAGACATCAGGGAAGAAAAGTAGAAAAGGCAGACTCGCGTTCAAACTGCTGAAAGAACCAACGAGGACGTGCCAGGTCAGAGAAGAATTATTGATACCATCAAACAAAAAACTGTGGCGTCTCCGTCTCGGTGCAGCATACTTTATGATTGAGGAACCACACTGCAAAGAATATCAGGAAGAGAATGACATAGACCACTACCTGATCCACTGTAAAAAGTATGAACAACAAAGGTTTGAATTAAAAACTTACTATAGAAATCACAATATAGACATGACGGGTGATAAGGTTTTGAGTATAGATGCCCCAAGAGATGCCCAATCAATACTTAAAAGATATATACATAAAACAAAGGAAAACATATAAGGTTAGTACTTCAGGAAAAAACATCCAACTAAATAGAAATTAAGCAACAAGAACTAACAGCATTAACAAAAAACTAAATAACTACTCATAGGATAAGGAAAGACAACGAGGTATATTTAAAAAAAAAAAAAAAGAGGGTTACAACTAAAAAAAAAACTAATACTAATACAAATTAAAACCAAGTGTAAAGGACAATAGATATCTATAAACAATACAAAAGAGAAAATAAAATGGACAAATACTAATATAAATAAAAATCAGCTACTACAAAAGACAATAGTTATTTAAATTAAATACAAAATTAGTAAATAAAATGACACTAACTACCCCAATTATAACCAACTTTCAGGTTGAACAGGGTAGACCAAGATGGAACGAGAAGAGGCAATAATGGCCAGCTGTTAGTGCCCGATCTCCACCCATCAACTCATCAAAACAACAACAACAACGGCTGGATTTTGATCCGGTGTAGTAGCTGAAATTCTTTAGGCCCGGACGCCAGAGTAGTCATCAGCGATTTAGTCTTTTCTGTATCATTCAGGGCAAGTATCACTCCCTGTTGGTGCCTTCTGATACTTATTATGTCTCTTTTGCCTACTACTACATTCTCCAGGACATTGATTACTTTGTCGTCCGGGAGTGCCCTGAGGGTGGCTTCTCCTCCAGGCAACTGCATAATTTTTATTTTGCGGTCTTGTTCCAGTTCCTTGTGAATGCTTTTTTTTAGTTCGCCTGAGCAGCATCTCCCATCACTGGCTGTGTATCTGCCTTTAGGCTTGGTACCCTGTCCTCGTCTGTCTGCTCATGATTCTGCATCTTCTGATCACCGTGGGACACTTGGTTGTTTTCCATTGAGTTCCGGCGTATCTCTATTCAAATTATTTTCAAACTGTTAAAAATAAAGTGATTATTAAATTTTGTTATTTGTAATGTTAAAAATTTAACTTCGATTTGATCATGTTAAAGTTACTGCATGTTTATCTCAGTCAATTACGACACACATTCTAAACAGAGCTATACTTGAATAATAGAGTTCCACTGATTAAATCATCGGTGGGGGCTTAATGAGCTAGAATAAACCATTGCTAAATTCTTCACAAAAGTGGTCGGCAGGTTACAGAATTAATGTGCTCAGCGAAAGCCAGCATTGTTTTCGCTTACCTGAATTTCTTGTGAAGACTCTCATGTGATAAAAGCTTTACTACTCTTTTATCTACATTTCTGCCAAGAGTAATCTTGTGTAGAAATAGACTTCATTGAAGCCTATATTAGTATTAGATACTCTTGAGTTTTGGCAATTGTTGGACCACTACTGCAAAGCAAAGAGGAGAGGGGGGGGGGGGGGGGGGGGGGGGGGGGGGGGGGGTGGGGGGGGGGGGGGGGGGGGGGGGGGGGGGGGGGGGGGGGGGGGGGGGTGGGGGGGGGGGGGGGGGGGGGCGGGGGGGGGGGGGGGGGGGGAGAGGAGAAATAACATCACACTAAGAACCATCAGAAAAACCAAATACAAGGTATAATAGCAGTGACTCTTCATGAGTTTTATCCAGGTCCTGGAAATGGAATTTTTAAATATTCAACATTACAGTATTTGGGTTATGAAAACATCGACATCACACAACAGGAATGGACTCCAGTGGAATCAGCTTGATGATCTGGATTTTGCAGATGACTTGGCTCTTTTGTCCCATAACCATAATCAGATGCAACAGAAAATGAAAATTCTCGATGAGAGGTCACAACAAGTGGGCCTGAAAATACACAAGGAAAAAACAAAGATTATGAGAATACATGCAAGAAATGATAACAAGGTTGAACTTGAAGAAACACTACTAAAAGATGTAGAATTGTACTTATATCTTGAAAGTAATATAGACAGTGTTGGAGGGACAGACAGTGATATCAAAATAAGAATACAAAAAGCAAGAGGAGCTTTCATTGCATTGGGAAACACGGAGAACAAAAGAAATCAAGTCCAACACGAAAATAAGAATCTTCAACTCAAATGTCAAGTCAGTCCTATTGTATGGCTCTGAGACAACCAAATAGCTACAGACTTTTATAAACGGGTGCTTGCGTAGAATAGAAGGACTGAAATGGTATGACAAAGTCACAAATGTGGAATTGATGACAAGAACCAGACAAGTGCCAGTGGAACAAGAGTTGAGAAGAAGACGATGGCAATGGATAGGACACACACTGAGGAAACCTGTTGATAGCATTACAAGGCAGTCCTTGTTCTGGAATCCACAGGGAAAGAGAGGCAGAGGTAAATCAAAAAAACACACGGAGAAGAGAACTGGATATAGAGGTGAAAATGATGAAGAAAACATGGAGAGAACTTGAGTGGATGGCACAGGACAGGAAGACTTGGCAAGTGTTTGTTGAAGGCCTATGCTCCTTGGGGAGCTAACGGGTATTGATTGATTCATATACATATATATAATTTATAATCACTACTGAGATGTAGTTGCAGCTATATTTTCATTGTAACATTAATTCTTGCTCTCTAATTTATGCAAAATTTGCAACTTTTCTAATTCAGTTGCATAACTACCCTCTGTCTTTGTATCGCTTGTGCTGAACAGCAAGACAGATTTCATCCACTATGATCGACATAGATCTGTCTTAGGTCATCTAGCCAATGTTGTACCTCTGCTCCAACTGCAGCCAGGAAGAATTTAGATCTATCAATCATTACCTTCCACTTCTATCGTTGCTGAGTTTTATGTTAGTAGTATATCAACTGTTCAATCACTCTATCTTCCCTTGCTGGCCAATGTAAACAAACAATAGCCGCACGAGGCATGTTATTGTTAGTAAATACAGAGGTTTATATTGTGAGTTGGGGTAGATTAGGAGAATGCATGTACTTCGCGACTCTGGAGTTGCTCAACAAGCCAATAGCTACCTGTATTTGTCAGACGCATAATTAACTGATGGTCAGAAATAGAAAGGGGAGGGAAGATGAAGTTTACCTCAAGCAGGAAATTTACGATGTATGTATTTTCCAGTCTTAATGGTGAAGACTGAAAGTCATCATGCAGTACCAACTGAATGTGCTGAAGTAAGAGACTGTAAGGAACTGAGAGCCGAGGCAACCCACTGAGTAAAAAAAAAAAACGTCAACACCAAACCCAAAAGACCACTTTAAATACCTCGGAGCTGTCACAGACCGGAAGGGAGACTTCAAAGAATATTAGGCTACCCAAAGAGCAGCAGCTGGGAGACTTTTTCAGGCCATAAATCGAGGGTTCCTCAGTAAAAGAGAAGTTGGCAAGAAGACAAAGATGGCTATCTAACATACCACCTATGTCCCAGTCTTGATGTAGAATGGATGAGTCATGGGCAATGACTACAACCCACAAAAGCCAGATCCAAACCTCTTTGATTGTCTCCCTTCCAGTCTATGACAGCTTCAATGTATTTAAAATGGTGGACCTGTTCTCTTAGCATAATCTACATACATTGAACTCATCACCACAGACAGATATCACAAGCTCAGACATTTCCGCACACGTGACCAATCCCTAACAACATACCAACTTGAAACACCAAAACAAATAAAACTAAACCCAAAAAGCAGTTCTGCAGTACATAGTTCTTTCATTCATAATTCACAGGTCAAACAAAGGTTAATTACATACATTACAATCTGTTGATTGAATTATGCATGAGTGTCACAAAATGCGAGTAAGCTGCCCTTTTGATTCTGAATACCTATTGTTACTACAGCCATGTTTTTTTTTTAACCCTTGGGAAAATTACTTAGTTTGAAACAGATTGTGCACAGAACAAGGAAACTGCTGACCAGAGTACGACCACCGCAAGGTAACCATGACATGAGATGAGATAACATGGCGAGGTTTTTGCGAGCCAGAATGAAGTAACATAGAAGGAACGGGAAAAAACATTAAAGTGTTATTTTGCTTAATACAGGGATATAAAAGACAACACCCGACATCAGCACAACAGACTGACCCGTAACAAGTAAAAACGTCGGCAGCCCGTCTTGCTTGTATTTGCACAACGGCTGTAATACAAAGGAATATTTCGTTAGAAACAGGGCAGGAAGACAAGATCTGAGACGGGATTAACATAAGAAAGATGTTGGACTAAAAGTTGCACAAACATTTCTCATGGGAGCGAAGGTAATATTTGGTTTATGAAAGACAGAAAGTCTGAGCTAAGATACACCTGCAAGAAAATTGAAACAATTAAATATTACTTCAAGGAAGTTGAGGGGAACTGCGGTAAGACGTGGAGTACAACGGATGGATGTGAGCAAAAATCGTCCGTTCGCGGGCAGCTAAAGTGGTAGGACTTCGAAGCCTTCAGGGAAGTACCTAGGTTTAATTTTTATATTTATTTAGGTTCTTATGTGTCCTATCTAGCCTTCACTTTCTTTCCTTTCCCTGACGAAGGCCTTGTGGCCGTAATGTTGGCTATTTTCGTTGTCTTTTGTCCTCGTAAGACGAATCACCTTTTTTCATTTTTTTCCCACACCCATCCAATATTACTTCACAGAGATTAGAATGACTCAGTTAAGAACACATGAATAGCTGGAAGGCATATTTGCATGATATAACTCAGAGCAAATAATTATCTTGATATTGCTATACGCAGACTGCAAGCCAGCAACTTGAGTCACCTATAGAATCCTCGCTAAGCGGGAAGTGCATAGTGCTAGGAGAGCATGAGTGGTTTCTAAATTATTTTTACGGTACCAAGGTTAGTGTACTATAATTTGTAAATTATTAATTTTCCTCCATTTAGTTGTAAATTACTAAAATACATTCAGTCTAGGTCCACATATGTTTTCCATAAATATGAACACTGTAAATCTCATTTTTGCTTACACTTTTTGGCTCCTTACATCATCATATAAACATTACAATAAACACAGTAAAGAGACAGAGAAAATTTATAAGATTAAATATTTTTATTTTCCATAAATATAATTTTATAAATACCAGTCAGTTTTTTTTCTTAGAAACGTTGCAATATGGCCAGGCCACAGCTAGGGATACTTAAAAAAAATGTATAAATACCACATCATCAAGAAACATCGTCCGGGCCTTACATAAGATTATTTTAATTTTATCAAAATTTGCAGTCTAAAAACACAACACACACACACAAATGGTACAAAATACAAACTTTAGATTTCATACTGCTCCATCTGAAAGGATCATTGCTGTCAAATAAAATGTTAAACATAGAAAAGATCATTTTTTTAAATACATGTAGCCTAAACCATCTGGTAGCTCACAACCTGAAGTTTCATAAAATATGAACATCTCAAAATCAATATATTTAATCAAATTGGTTAAGTTTAAAACTGCATTCAAGGTGAAGTTGGTTCAGTTCAAACACATGTGGCTGACACTTAGGAGTCATGACCAAGGTGGGTCGCCTGTCCCCCCAGAGGGTAAAGGGGATAAATGGACATAACCACTTGCCTCACTTAGGGGAACTTCTGATGATCAGATTGTCTCCTGTTGTAACACTATGTATAGAGTTTCCTATTATTTTATATTTTCTGCAAAATCTTTGACCATCCTTAGACATCATTTTAAAACAACTAAAGAAATCAGTGGTCTGCCTCAGGTGCCTGACTTCTCCAGAGAGTTTTCTTGCAATCAGATTTAGCAGTCATGTTAACTATTTGACCACACCATGCCACACGTGCTTGACGTTTAAATCAACAATAATTAAGGCAGACAATTGTTGCATTTTCAAGCTAGAAATTTGTTAATCTGTTGCACTAGTGTTAAATCTGAACCATTGAGATTAAATAACCTGTGTGATTTCCAAGTGATGAAAAGAGAAAAAAAAATCATCACGTGCAAAGACAACTGTTTTTTTTTTTTTTATTTTTTTTTTTTTTTTTTGGGTTTTTTTTTTTTTTTTGTTGTGTTTTTTTTGTTGTTTTTTTTTTTTGTTTTTTTTTTTTTTTGTTTTTTTGTTTTTTTTTTTTTTTTTTTTTTTTTTTTTTTTTTTTTTTGTTGTTTTTTTTTTTTTTTTTTTTTTGTTTTTTTTTTGTTTTTTGTTTTTTTTTTTTTTTTTTTTTTTTTGTTTTTTTTTTTTTTTTTTTCCTTAAGCATGATATAAGAAGGAACTATTTGAAGGTTACAAATGAAAAATTGCTTCAGAAACCACCATTTCAAAAACACAAATAGCGATGGCACCTTGTAGCAAGGGAGCCCGGTGCTTATGTGTCCTAATGCTCATTTAGGATCTAATAAAATGGAGAAAGAAGATCAACTATATTACCTCGCCCGGGCTTCTTCAGAATATATTAGACGTGTGTATAAACTGTACACTTACACACACAATTATAACCAAATCATTAATTTACTGTCTTAAGGTTGGTTGTAGCTAGATCCCATCCTAGCTGTAGCCTTTCCTTGAGCTCAGATTCATATCTGCTTGCAGAGACGACTGTCTCGTCAGCCTTTTGGTCTGTCAGGGACCGAAGTAAGGCTTCTAGTGGCCCCTTAATAGGTCTGCCGAATAAAAGTGTAGCTAGCGGGAATCCCGTAGATGCTTGGGGAATCTCTCTGTAGGCGAATAAGGCAGCAGATATATATAGGTCCCAATCTTCCGGTTTCTCTTGACCCAGCTTACGTAACATCATGGTGAGGCTGCCATTAAAACGCTCCACGAGCCCATTTCCGGCCGGATGGTAGGGACTTGTGTGGATGTGTTTGGCCCTCAAGATCTTAAAAATCTTCTCCATTAACAGGCTACGGAATTGGGATCCATTATCCGTCAAAACTTGTTGAGGGAATCCTAACCGTGTAAAAATTTGCACGAGGGCTTATGCGACATAGGAGCCGCGGTAGCATAGTGGTTAGTGCACTGGCTTCCTAGCGCAGTGGTCTATGGTTCGATCCCCAGATGAGGCGGGAATTTTTTAGGCCACAAACGGCTCCTGGGTCGACCCAGCCCCAAATGGGTACCAGAGCAACTTCTGGGAAGGTTAAGGTGGCCGGCGTGATGCCGACCACATCACCGCTAGTGTGCCGACGGTCAAGATAATATGGGCCTAACACCATATTCCCAATATGCCTCAATGGGCGTGTAACGGGTTCCTTTACCTTTTTTTATGCGACATGCTTGGAATCCGTGCATGTTAGCGGTATAGCTTCGGCCCACATTGTGCAAGTGTCGATTAAGGTCAGGATGAACCTGTTCCTTCTTCTGGTCCTTTCCAGGGGTCCAATGATGTCGACAGCAACCCGTTCGAGTAGAGTCCCTACTATTAGCATTTGCCCCATAGGTACTGGAGGTGTCAAGTGCTTGGGTGCCACACGTTGGCACTGGGCGCAGGATTTCACGTACCTGATAATCTCAGAGTTCATTCCCGGCCACCAATAGTGGGATTTTATTCGCTGAATAGTGGCGTTTTGTCCCATATGTCCGCTAAAGGGAAGAGAGTGACCCATTTCTAAGATCTGGCTTCTGTACTGCGTCGGTACTAGGAGCTGGTTATTCCCTGTATCAGGGTCGCCCGTTCTACGATACAATACGCCATCCTTCGAAAAGATGTCTCCGTGGTGTCTGGGGTCCTTAGCCATGGGCAGTTTTCTAAAGCAGGGCTCCAGAGTAGGGTCACTTTGTTGCGCCTCCTTCAGTTCATTCGGCAACAAATTTGGCGCAGGCTCCCTCTCCTTCTTGGTTTGCCCTCTTGTGGTTACCGCTGCCACAATCGGCTCTTTTGGTCTCCCAACAAACACATATCTACATCCCAGGATAACTGGATAGATAGGATCATCCATTATGGCCGCTTTAATAACACCTCTGACAAAATCAGTGTGTATTTCTACCAGTGCGATAGGAAGAGTCCTAGGTGCGTCATTCTTAAAAACTCCACATAGTTTGACGGTGTCCTCTGTCTCCTGACCGGGTTTGACTAGGTGCCTGGCGACAATACAATCAAAAGATAATCCAGTGTCAAAAAGACAAGTTGTTGAGGTACCGTTCTTGCCCTGATCAGAGTTCCTGCTGTAGGGGTCTTTCTTTGCCTTGACCTTGTTGGCCGCGCAGCCACGCAGGCTTTGCAGGTTGATCAGGATTGTTGTTGTTGGTGGGATATCGGGTTTTGTAGAATTTCGATTTTTCTTGGGGGTCTCTGGGTATTTGTTTCTCGTTGGTTATAGTGCTGGGAGGAATTAGAAGAATAGGATGACTGCTCTAGGTTTTGTTTTCGAGATGGCTCATCTGTGAGTTTTCGTTTAGTGCTGGGAAGTTCGGCCATTGCATTTGCATAGCGATCCGCCTTATTGAGGATGTCCTCAAGCCTGACTGCGCCCTGTTCAACCAAAAATCTACGGTTTTCGTTTTATAAAGTTGATTTTATCTGTTCAACAAGAACAAGTTCAAGAATTCCCTCATATGTAAGAGGCAATTCTGATAATTCAAGGCACTTTATCAAATAGCCCATTAAACGTGAAGAGAACTGGGGAAATGTCTCCGTGCTCTCCTTTCGGCTGTTTCTGAACATTTTCTGAAATTTTCGGGCGGTCATCTCAAAACGCTCTAGCAAGGCCTTCTTTAGCAAGTCGTAATCATGTTGGTTGCTTCCCAGCTTTGTATACATGTCATACGCATGCCCTTTTAGTGACGTTGAAAGTTTAAGGCACCAACGGGAACTCTCTAACCCATACAGATTTGCCATCCTCTCGAATTTCTCAAGGAAGGTGTCAATTTTCTCATTAGGACTAGGGAAAGACTCTATGACAAAAGACATCGCTGTTAATTGGGCAGATTGAGTGCTGGAGAGATCCGTTAACTGAGACTGGGGTGAAGAGGCTCTCCATTATTGGAAGTAGAAGCACCCCGACTCTCTAAAGCCATAAGCGCCAATTCGTGCTGTCTCTCCCTCTCTCTCTCTCTCTCGTTTGCCCTACGGACTTCCATCTCTGCCTCAATTTTCTTCTGCTCCAATTGACGATCGTCCGCTTCTTTCTTCCTAGCTTCTGCCCTCTCTTGTCTCTCTTTCTCTTCCTTCTTCTCAGCTTCTGCTCTCTCTCTCTCTCTTCCTTCCTCTCAGCTTCTGCTCTCTCTTTCTCAGCATCATATCTGTCAAGTTCCCTGTTGACAAACGCATTCGCGGCATCTCCCTGTAATCCAGTCTCCTTGGCCTCCTGTCTCAACATGGACCTAAAGTGAACTCTCTCTAGAACTGGATGCTACTAAGACGAGAGAATAAGACGAAGAACAGAAGGGGGAAAAACTCTAAACCGCTTTCGAGAAAAACCCAAAATATAAATTACCTGAGATACCTCCTACCTTTATATTCGCTAACCTATCGCTGCTATTATCTGTCAATTAAGACTCGTAATGCAGGCGACTAAGCCATGTTAAATGGTAGGTCAAACAGCTAGAAAAAATCTGCTATTACTATCAGTAGAGAAAAAATATAAAATATTTAAGGAGAAAAAAAAATTTCCTTACATTTTAATTCTCCATCACCAAAACTCCGCCCGCCGAAGTCAGTTAAGAGAAGAGACGTTATTAACTATACTTTAAAAAATCAGAATAAAATGACTTTAGCTTTGCTCAACTCTGCTAACTTCAAAACCTTTGTGACTGTTTCACAGTCATGCGATACCAGCAATCTTTATAAAAAAAAATGTTTCCCAATTTTCTCTGCCAGAGAATAATTTAAAATACCGAATTTTTTGTTTTCCGTAACTCTCTGCTGCTGTGGAAAGAAAACAATCCTATATTTATTTTGTGTGGTCGACCTCAAGTACTAAAAGCGTTGTCTAGGGGGTGTAATTATTTTTTTAACACCCTATCTTCACAAATACAACTCACTCACACTTTATCTAGGAGTTAGACCAAGACTTAAGATCAGATCCTACTGGGCTACCCGTTAAGTGGTACTAACTTCTAGATCAGACTCAAAATCCCGGCGAGCAACCCATTTTATTGTCGTACTTTTATTTGAGATAGGTCTTAGAAATAGTGGTCCCGTGAGAGTGAAGAATGATTGTGACGGCTCTATGATAGTAAGGGTTAAGAAATAGATAGTTGATTCACAAGGGTGCTGGAAAGAGTAAGGACAGTCTCTGAAATCGGGGTAATCTTCTCCGATTTGCCTATCTTACGACAATTTTATTTATCAGTAGACTCCTGAATCTCTCCTGGCAATTGTTCTTCTCCAGTTAATCTTTACAGACTTTATTGATTTATGATTTAAATGTTCTTAGGTTGCGTTCTCTCATGTAAATTTAGACAGCGAGACCTCACAAGGCCGCGACAAGAAGATTATATTTAAATGTTCATAAAATCTTTGGATGTTAGAAGAACCGAGTCTGAAGGACTCTATAGAATTGCTGGGACGCAAAGGTGTATGATCATTCTATGTGAAAAAATAGAAAACATGAAATCAATAAGCCCAATACGTATCATATTCTGACGCGTGATAAATTTACAGTTAAGACTATTTTATACACTCGCGTATTCAGTTATATATTTAAGAAAACTCTCTGCGAGTCTAATGGTTAAAAACACACATATTTGTATATACAGAACTAAACTGTATTAATTGGTTATAAATCCCTTAACGGCTCCTAAATTAATTTAAGCATCTATTATCTTTGGAAATAACGTAAAGATATATCATTTAATTACAACTGGAAACTTTTTCGATGGGTTTATGTAATAGGTTTAAATTAACACAAAATCCAGTGAAATAAAATGAAAGAACTAGACCACTGATCACTTGAAACTAATATATTACCACTGGCCAAACAGAAATGAATTTAGACTCCAATATAGAAGATATGCACAGGAAATCTTGTTCTATACAGCTAGTACTTTGTTCAAACTCTCTGGCGCAAATGAGAAACGCATTCTTCAGTGGTCTCAATATATAATTAAAGAATTGAAGGATCAGGGGGACACGCGAAAATTCACAACTTTTTTATATTAGGGAAAACCTAAGTCTCGGGCCGCCAGACAAAGAGAGAGATGCCACCCCTGGTTCCCGTATCTCCGTTCACTCCGTCCGCGATTTCAGCGCTCTCCTCTGGTTCACACTGAGGTGTTAAACGGCAGCGTGAACTGCTTCGTCCGTTCTGGGACCACTACTGCCTTTTTGATCGTAAACCGCTTTCCTCGTTGGACTTTGGCAACGCCCTACTAGGGAGGAGGACTGGCAAAGTAGGAAAATAACTGCTTATAGTCGCTCTAGAGATTGGCAGTAGGCGTGGTTTAACCTCCCCTAAGGCAAAGCGATGTCCTGGATGCACGCACGATAAATGTCTACATATTAATTAGCCCACGTTGTATAATTCCACGTTTCTATTGTGCATGCTAATGAGCCCGCGTGGAATCCACGCTGACTATTGTGTTACACACAAATCCAGGGGCTGCGATGCTATACGAGGCTACTATCCTTTATCATCCATCAATTCAGGGACTTCAATTTTCATACTATACGTACGTCACAACGGAAAAGACCTCGAACAAATGGCACACGACAGGAATGCTTGACCTGAAATTGTTGAAGGCATGTGCTCCATTGGGCACTGAAATGTAAGTAATGATCTGCTCGTTGTCTTCTTTACGAAGTGTTTGCTTTAATTCACTAACTAAACCGTCATATGTGACCTATGTCTATTAATAAAGGTAAAGGAACCCGTTACACGCCCATTGAGGCATATTGGGAATATGATGTTAGGCCCATATTTTCTTGACCGTCGGCACACTAGGGGTGATGTGGTCGGCATGACGCCGGCCGCCTTAACCTTCCCAGAGTTGTTCTGGTACCCATTTGGGGCTGGGTCGACCCAGGAGCCGTTTGTGGCCTAAAAAAATTCCCGCCTCATCTGGGGATCGAACCATAGACCACTGCGCTAGGAAGCCAGTGCACTAACCACTATGCTACCGCGGCTCCCTATGTCTATTAATAGCTGGGTGGTTTACAGGTCCTGTATTCCATAATTATGGAAAGTGTCGTGAAAATGACCGTCGCTAATGTGGCGCTTTTTCGGGTTAGCTTAGTTGGCTGCGTGCCCTTTCACAATTCACTCTCGCAACGAAGTGATGGCGCAGTTCGGATGATGTCTAGCTCGATTCCAACGGTGGTCTACCATTTAGTTAATTATCTGATGTCTGGTGTCTTACTTATTTCTATCTTACGAGTGTCTGCTATTTAGCTGAGCCGGTACCGTACTCGTTTATTTATTTATAACCTCTACGAAATTTATACGTTATTTTCAATAACGAATCTTCATCATTTCTACTAAAATTATACTGCATTTTCGCTAATTAAATCTTTATAACAATAACTTAGTGTATCACTTCAGATAGTGTTATTTTGTGCATGGCCTAGGTACCACATGCTTGTATTTATCGACTACTTTTTTGCTCTTTGGTGTATGGGTTAGCTATCACATGCATGTATTTATCGACTACTTTTTTGCTCTTTGGTGCACGGGCTAACTTCCACATACTTGTATTTATCGACTACTTTCTCGCTCTATGGTGCATGGCATAGCTACCACATGCTTGTATTTATCGACTACTTTTTTGCTCTTTGGTGCATGGGCTAACTTCCACCTGCTTGTATTTATCGACTACTTTTTTGCTGTTTGGGGCATGGTCAAGCTACAACACGCTTGCATTTATCGGCTAATTTCTTTTGGATCATGGGCTAACTACCACATTCTTGTATTTATCGGAACTTTCTCATTGTATACTCTATATTCATATTCTGTATGTGTCTCTCCCCTCCTTCTGTTTCTTAAAAGTCTCCTTGTCCACGTGACTACCACATTCATGCCTTGTATGGTTATGAGTCAGGCCAACGACAGTACAGCGTAGATTATTTGAACTAATTGGGACCAAGGTTTGTTCGGTTAATCAAATTGTGCGGATAATCAAACATACATGAGAATTCGCTAGGTTTGGTTTGGTTTGAAGGACTATCTTCATAGCACACGGACAACTCCATCAGTGCTACGTTCTCCTCTCTTAGATCACACAAGGAGGATCTAAGCACAGTGCACGAACTCCGTAGCACCGGCGAGAATCACAATGTGTGTATATAGGAATCACACATTCTATAAATATTTTTGATGGGGAGTAGGTTTCTATTTTTTTCAAATTTTGCCAGTGCAGCGGCCTTATGGCCTACTCTTTACGATTTCCAACTACCGTGGGATTTTTAACGTGCGCATCTTGCACACGAAGCCCCATATTTTATCACCCTTATCCGAGAGGGTTAGGAATCTGATCTCGCTCCCCAGGAGACCGGGGGGGGGGGGGGGGGGGGGGAGAAGTATGACATCATTAGAACCAATGGTTCTGAAAGCCAAAAAAAATTCCATAAATTATATTCCCTCTACTGGGAATCGAACCCAGTACCTTCAGAATTCGAGGCGGATGCCATACCTCTTAACCACTCCGACCCTTTAACGCGAGAATGCTAATTTTATACGAAACAAAATGTAATAAGTTCTACAATTAAATTACTGTGCGTGGGTTACTACTGCTGTATTTTGTAAAATGAAGTTTCATTTTTTTTTAAATAATTTAGGAAATTGTTTGTAAATAATAACCAAAAAAGTTTTGAAGAAACAACAGACAACGTTCCAACAGACAACGTTCCAGCAACGTTCAAGCAGACAACGTTCCAACAGACAACTTTCCAACAGACAATGTTCCAACAAACAACGTTCCAACAGATAACGTTCCAACAGACAACGTTCCAACAACGTTCAAACAGACAACATTCCAAAAAGACAACGTTCCAACAGTCAACGTTCCAACAAACAACGTTCCAACAGATAACGTTCCAACAGACAACGTTCCAACAACGTTCTAACAGACAGCGTTCCAACAGACAACGTTTCAACAGACAACGTTCCAACAACTTTCCAACAGACAACGTTCCAACAGATAACGTTCCAACAGATAACGTTCCAACAAACAACGTTCTAACAGACAACGTTCCAACAGACAACGTTCCAACAGGCAACGTTCCAACAGATAACGTTCCAAAAGACGTTCCAACAAGACAACGTTCCAACAGACAATGACACATTAAGATCACGGGAGACTGTCCTGAGTCAACACAGTAGCAAAAGCCAAAATTTTATTTTTAACTCCTGTACCGACAAATTAAGACGATTTCTGTGCAATACTGCACATATCTTCGAATAAATAATCAGTAAGTAATATATTAAGCGACATGAGTAATACTTCAGTATAACAATTAGTGGATTTAAAGTAGATACTGTAATTTTTTTTTTATTTTTTTTTTGGAGGCGGCTGTGGTTAGGATAATTGACGCTATTCTGTAGTGTGTATGTGTTGTTTTTTTTTTTTAAAGTTCCTCGAAGCATTCTTCTACAGTGTGGTCGAGAAGTCGCTTCCTATTTTTAAATTTGTATATTCTCTCTTGGAATCCGCTGGGACAATCTCTTAATGGACCGAGGACTAGAATGGAACCAGGTCAGGAGGAAGACAGCCGATAGGATAGTATGGCGCTCTGTCTTCACAACCTCTAAACCTCACGGTAGAAGAGGAACGACTAAGTAAGTAAGTAAGTAAGTATATTCTGACTTGTATCTATTGGATATACACGGAACAAATGTATAAACAGTGAGTCATAACTGCCATTTGACAAATAAGTTGGTACTTGTGTGATAATTCACCGTCGATGAAAATTTTTGAAATGTTTAGGGTAAACGGAGCATCGTACTTTTTCTTCAGTTCGGCAAATCCAATCGTAGTATCAAGGCCATGGAGTTGTCACATTTTACACGCAACCTTACGCGACGTCACAAATCTCTTCCTCCCCCCCTCCCCCTTCATGTTTTTAACATTCTGTTTGTATCCGTTATCATGTTTTTTTTTAATGAGTGTCCGATTGACAGAGTGGTTAGAGCGCTGGTCTCTTGCGACTAAGGTGCCGGGTTCGATTCACGGTATCATCGTGCTCCAGTCGTCCCAGCTGTGAATGGGTACCTGACTTTGTCCTTCAGTTAGGGAAGGAAAAGGCAGCGATGAAAGGAACTAGTCACCCCCACCTCTCGATGCTGGACCTAGTATAGTGAAGTCTCTAACACTTCACTCCCTTACGGCAGTATCTGCTATGCGACTACCTTTACCGTTTTTTCATCATCATCATCATCATGCTCCTTTGCGATCTGTAGGGCAGTGATGATAAAGATATACGACCTATTTTCATGTCTCTTTTTTGAATACTTTCAACGATTTAACGTGTAGTTCTCGAAATTGTCTTGTTAAGATGATTGTCAATAACTGTTTTTTTTTCATTTCATTTCACATTGTGATTTGGGAGGGCAAGTTAAAAAAAAAATGCGTTCCTTGTGCATTCTTAGATGACACGCTTACGACAGACCCGCCCTCAACCCCCCCCCCCCCCCCCGTATTTTTATTTAAGTTTATAAACCAATAAAACGGTATTGAATCAGTTCGGGACCCAAGATGCATCAAAAGTGAGGAATGCAGTAAGCGACCCCATAGCTTGACTGCCTGCGTCAGGGTCAGCGAACCAGAGCTGACCAAGACCCTACTCCACCTCCACGTGGTGGTCCTGGAAACAGGCTGTATTACTGCAGTCTGGCTGAGGAGTAGGGATCGAAGAGGGAAGGCAAACCCGGTCCCAAAAAATGCTGTGCGGAAGTCGGATGTGTCGGCCGAAAGGCGCAAATACTGCAGCTTCGCTGTAAACGGACACAACGCAACCAACGTCCTTTTCAGGACGAACGAGGAAGAAAGAAGAAGAAGAATCAGTTCTACAAGTTAACGGTACACAGGAAACAAGGGAAGTCGCTGCCGTTGCCTTCTCTAACTCAAGATCAGAGTCAGGTACCCATTTACAGCTGGTTATACTGATGCGTGACACCTGTTCCCGTCCTCGTTGCTGTTGCCTTCTCTAACTCAAGATCAGAGTCAGGTACCCATTTACAGCTGGTTATGAAGGGTTTGAGACTTCACCATACTAGATCAAGCATCGAGTGGTGGGGAGACCAGTTTCCTTCCTCGCTGTTTTTCCTTCCCTAACTCAAAGTTAAGTACCCATTTATAGCTAGGTAGGCCCCACCTCTTGATGCTGGACCTAGTATGGTGAAGTCTTTAACACTCTACTACCGCAATAAGTTACCGGGTTTCGTGTTCAAAGCTAGGTAATGTCACGCATCAGTCTAACCAGCTGTAAAAGGGTACCTGACTCTGATCCTGAGTTAGAGAAGGTAACGGCAGCGAGGAAGGGAACAGGCCACCCCACCTCATAAAGCTGGGACCCAGTACATCGAAGTCTATGACACTTCACTCCCCTACGGCAGACGGTTTAAATTAACCTTACGAACGGCAGGCGTGTTTTAAAAAAAAATTCTAAACAACGGGGGAAAGGGGAGAAACATGACACTTTTTCAGTCAAGAAAAAGTACGGTTCTCGGTTTAGGTAATAAATTTCCACAATTTGATTTCAGCGGTGAATAATCACCAAAAACATAGTATCAAGGGATGGAACTTTGTCTCGGAGCGCATTATGGTTGTAAAACTAAAAGAAGGAGAAACCATAGTCAACCTGGTCATAGTGTATGGGCCAAATGAGGGTGAGAGAGCAGAGGTCAAGGAGGAATTCTTCGAGCTGCTTCAAAGGACAGTGGATGACTGCCTAGATGAAATTATCATGCTCGAAGATTTCAATGCCAAAGTTGGAAATGACCATGCTAGATGGGGTGGAGTTTTCGGAAGATACTCTCAATGACAATGGAAAGCGACTCCTTAGATTCTGCAGTGAGCAGAATCCGATCATTACAAACACAAAGTTCCCCCATATCTCATACCTGCATACACTAGATGTGAACCAACAAAGAATGAGAAGTCAGTGATCGACTATGCCATTGTTAAGAGGAGCTCATTCAAATATGTCTGGGATGCTAGAGTCTGGAGGGGGCCAGAGATTGGAAGTGATCACTACCTGCTTACAATCAAAAGAACAACTGAAAGAGTTGCTCAGCCTAAGAACTGCCCGACATCACGCAAGAAACTAAGTAAACGAACGGGAGAAATGAACATTAAGACCTACAAGCTGAGAGAGCCAGAAATTAAGACCAGATATCAGGGGCTTATTGCTACAGCGGTGAGCAACACAGAAGAACAACCTGATGACTTGGAAACCCTCTGGCTTATATTCAAGGACATCATAAAGACAGCTGCTGCAGAAGCATGTGGTGAAGTCCGACTTGGGAACAAGAGAAAGAGGACACCTTGGTGGACAGAGGAAGTCAAAGAGAAAATAAGAGAGAATAAAATGTCATGGAAACAATACTTAGGAGCTAAAAACACAACAAGACAAATGGAGAAATATAGAGGATATGTGACACTCAGAACAGAATCAAAGAACAAGGTGCTAGCAGCAAAACAGAAGTCCTGGGAAGAATTTGGAGAAAAACTAGAAAAAGATGCACAAGAAAACCAGAAATTGTTCTATAAGACCCTAAAGAACATGAGGAAGGAAAAACAATGCCCTCTCAAATTTATAAAGGACAAGCAAGGCAAATTGCTTACTGCCCCGAAGGAAGTAACGGAAAGATGGAAAGAATATTTCTCAGAACTCCTTGATGGTGAGCAAGGTCAAGCATCAGAAATTATAACCACTAGCACAGAAGAGAAAAAAAAATGACGGTGAAGATGACATAAAGATGAAAGAACTGAAGGCAGCACTGGAGAAAATCAAGATGGGCAAAGCAGCAGGGCATGATGGTATAACACCAGAAATGGTTAAATACATGGGAGCATCAGGCGACCTATTACTCTTAAGGGTCCAACAGGCAGCGTTGTGCAACAAGACCATAACAAAGGACTGAGAGATTGCCATCATAACACCAATTTTCAAAAAGGGTGACAATCGACAATGTGGAAACCATATAGGCATATCCCTTCTCAGTGTCCCTGGTAAAATCTACTCTAGAATCCTAGAGCAGTGACTCCGACGCCTAGCTGAGCCACAAATGGATGAGGTCCAGAGAGGATTCCGAGCAAACCGAAGTACTCAAGACCTAATCTTCACACTCAGACAGCTGAGTGAAAAGGCCATTGAGTATAAGCGTGAGATCCATCTTCGTTTCATAGATCTGGAAAAGGCGTTTGACAGAGTCCCCTGGAGCAAACTTTGGGACTGTTTGGCAAGGAAGAACATTCCAGCACCGCTGATTCATGCTATACATAGCTTCTACAAGTCTTGCAGAAATTATGTGAGGACAGCAAACCGTAAGTCAGAAGAGTTCAGGACCACCACTGGTGTAAGACAAGGTGATATCCTGTCACTTTATCTTTTCATACTCCTCATGGACGATGTCATCAAGGCATGTATGGAGAGAGCAAGAAAGTATTCAGTGGGGTACTGGAAGATGAGACAGGTCTGTATTTCGGAGCTGGCATTTGCTGATGATGTTGCCCTAATTGCTAAATCAGAGGCTCATCGCCAATCCAACCTGCAAGTCTGGAAGGAAGAGCTGGAGAAGAGAGGGATGGTCACAAGCAGCTCTATAACAAAATCCATGGTGATATCACGAGAAGAAAGAAGACATCAGATTAAGCTGGGAGAATAGGTCCTGGAGCAGGTCGACCACTTTAAATACCTCGGAGCTATTATAGACCGAAAGGGAGGCATCAAAGAAGAGTTGGCCACTCGAAAAGCAGCAGCTGAGAGAGTTTTTCAGGCCATAAATCGAGGATTCCTCAGCAAGAGAGAGGTTGGTAAGAAAACGAAGATGGCTGTATACCGCTCCACCTATGTCCCAGTCTTGACATATGGATGTGAGTCATGGGCAATGACTACAACCCACAAAAGCCAGATCCAAACATCAGAAACGATGTATTTGAGGAAGGTGGTTGAAGTAACAAGAAGAGACCTGGTCCGCAACCAGACGATATGTCAAGGCCTAAAATCCCACCCCCTGCCGACCCAAGTAGAAAAGTCCCAACTAAGATGGTTTGGCCATGTCTGCAGAATGGGAGATCTTCTACCACGGCAAGCATGGGAAACAAAGAGCCAGGGATCCAGGCCCCCAGGGCGACACAGAGTCCGCTGGGAGGACAACATTAGACAATCTTTGAAGGACCGAGGACTAGAATGGAACCAGGCCAGAAGGAAGACAGCCGATAGGATAGTCTGGCGCTCTCTCTTCCTAAACCTCTACATCTTACGGTAGAAGGGGAACGACTAAGTAAAGTAAGAGTGTGAATGCTAACAGTTCCTGTAGTTCGCTGGTTGCATACACGAAAGATGCATCCTCTCACACGTCCATCTCTGCTAGCCTTAGGTGTGATGCCAAATTCCAACAGTGTGTCACAAAAAAGTTTTGTGCATGTACTTTTGCGCCCTTGTCTCTCTCCTTCATTGTCCTGTTATTTTACATATTTTATGTTCTTACATTTTTTGCTCTGAGCAGCTCCCATACGCGTTTACGTTTCGCCGCTATACATCGGATTTGTGGACCATGAAAAGGCCTTTGACAGTGTAGACAGAGAATCACTTTGGAAACTGATGAGGCATTATGGAATTCCCATGAAGATCATTAACTTAATAAGAAAGACCTATGAAGACATGACATGCAGAGTTCTTCATGAAGGACAACTTACAGAACAGTTTAGGATTAGAACGGGAGTAAGACAGGTATGCCTCTTGTCTCCATTTCTTTTCTTACTAGCAATAGATTGGGTTATGAAAACATCGACATCACACAACAGAAATGGAATCCAGTGGAATCTGACTAAACAGCTTGATGATCTGGATTTTGCAGATGACTTGGCACTTCTGTCCCATAACCATAATTAGATGCAAGAGAAAATGAAAATTCTCGATGAGAGGTCACAACAAGTGGGTCTGAAAATACTTACTTACTTACTTAGTCGTTCCTCGTTCCAACAGACTCCGGTGATGTTACAATACAATGAGGTGAGATCCATTGGATCACAACATATTTTAATCGTTGACATAGTTTGTGTATCACTATTCTGAGGTCCTCCAGGTCTGTATTATTTTGGCTTTTCAGCGTTGCAATTACTGACTGTGCATCGGTTAAAAAAAAGCAACTTGTCTCTCTGCTGCAATTTTCAAGGCCCTTGTCTCTACTCTGAAGTTACTTGAGAATTTTCCTGTTGCCACTGACAGCTTTATTTGTGCCCAAGTGCTTCAGGTCAGAAAGACACCTCCACTGGCATTTGTTACTGATCCATCTGTGTATACATAGGTCCAGATGTTGCGTGAGTAATGTTTCTCTATATATTTTGTCGCTATGGAATTTCTCTGTTGCAGTCTGGCTCTTTTTTCTTTCAATTCCATGGAATGTTTTTCTATCATTTCAGGGAAACGATGTTGTTTCCAAACTGGAAGCTTGTGTGCGGTGTAGATGGGTTTAATAGTTGAAATTGTATTTACGGAAACTGCTCATCTGTAGTTTGGTTGATTCTGCAAAGTTGCTTCGTTTGAATCTTTGCCTTCTAAGAGCATTGTGACGAAATTTGTGTACGTCCTTCTATATTCTTCGTTCTCTCCTGCAATACCGATTTATTTCTTCATTTTTCACACTCATCGTTCTATTATTTGGCATATTTTATGCACCTACATTCTTGTCTAGTCACTCCCAGACATGTTTACGTTTCACCATGTGAATCGTAGTATTACAAGGCTAATTTGACAGGTCACCAGATTATACTTCTGCCACTTAAGTCATCTAGCCACCTTTGATAGAGATGGTCATTGTTGACACAAGGTTGTATCGTACGATCGACGGAGAGAAAGCCAGATTGTCAGTGTGGGAAAACCATCTGGGAGATGTACGTAAACACAGGTGATAATATGTAATCGCTTCCGACGGCCCATCTCTGTATCAATAATATATACTGTTCAAAAAAAGAAACGCAACTTTTTTGGTGTTACTTTTATAAAAGATATTCGCTGATTGGACATCAGTCAACCTATCGATTGTGTCCACCTGGTCATTAACTTCTCGTGGTTACCTGAATTGCACTCACCTCATGATTCGTGAGGTCGTGAAAGAGGTCAAGGTCAAAACAACATTTTTGTCAATAACTCGTGACAGGTTCATGAGAATCCCGTGAAACTTACTGAACACAAAACACTCTGAGCATATTATTGAACGCCTATAAAAGATTGACGCTCCTCGAATAAATTCAGTTGAAAATTCAATACGCAAGTATGGCTCATCTCACTACAGAACATCGACTCATCATCATTGGACGTTTACAGACTGGACAGTCACAACGTGTAGTGGCCAGACAATTTAATGTGGTTAGAAGCACCATTAGTCGCCTTTGGAGGCGATTTCAAGAAACTGGCTCAGTGGCAGACTGGCCGCGCAGTGGAAGACCCAGAGTCACAACTCCTGCCGAAGACTGCTTCATACGGCTGCGTCACCTCAGGAATCGACTTGCATCTGCGTCCTCCACAGTCCAGTCAATCTCAGCAGCTCATCGAATTTCAGATCAAACGGTCAGGAACCGGCTGCATGACTCTGGTCTTTGGGCTAGAAGACCCTACAGAGGTCCTGTTCTTATGGACCGGCATCGCCAGAATCGACTGCAGTGGGCGAACCAGCATCGTCAATGGACCGTTGGGAATGACTGGAGACGGGTTTGGTTTAGTGATGAATCATTTTTTGTGCTCCAGCGACACAATAGATGGAGAAGAGTTTACAGCAGAGTCCATGCACGATACGCCTAGAACAGCATTGTTGAGGCTCCTCCACATGGTGGAGGAGGTGTACTGATGTGGGGGGCGATCAACTTCATGGGAAGAAGTGACCTGGTGCAAATTGAAGGACGCCTGAATGCCCAAAGATACGTCGCTGAAATTCTTCATCCTCACGTCCTTCCACTTCTGGCTGCACGATGGTCGATTTTTCAGCAGGATAACGCTCGACCTCATGTGGCACAACTCACCACCCAGTTCCTTGCTGAAAACAACATCCAGACCATTCCGTGGCCAGCCATGTCATCAGACATGACCCCCATAGAGCACTTATGGGATGAACTCGACAGACGACTCCACCAGCGAGACGTGACTCCAGCCAATCTCTGACAGTTGTCTCTTGCACTGCGGGAAGAGTGGGCAGCCATCCCACAACAACAGATCCAACGGCTAATCCGATCCATGTCAAGGAGATGTCGTTCTCTGATAGAGGCCAGAGGAGGCCATACACCTTACTGAAACAGAGGCCTCAGTCACAAAGAATAAAAGTCCAAACCAAATTTAATGAACATCATTTCATTGTTAAAGTCTTAAAGTTTCTTCATGCCAAGATTGAAACATTAATTCCGTAAAATAAAATTTTGGTACAAGTTTGAAATTTGGTGTCCATTACCACTGCAATAATGTTGCATTTCTTTTTTTGAACAGTATATAGATAACCTGTCTGGGGAGATTATGTTGGGAAAGGTATAACTCAGGAAATAAGTTCACCGATGTGTTTGTGAGTTTGCACAAATGCAATCGGAAGTATTACTGCCAAATGTGAAAGAGGTCACGAGTTTAAATTTTAAAATTGACATTTTAAAAATACGCGGGGGATAGTAATGATTTAACACCCCGACTGACATAGTTCTAAAGAGATAGGATTGGTCTAAATCGAGAGCCTAACATAAACTTTAGCCCTCATTGGCAAGTAAGTCAAAAAATACCATCTGGGACGTGAACTGAGAAAGGGAAATATAATCTAGCGAAGTCGGAGACACATATCAGACTGGATTTTCAACAAACGTCAAGTAACAACTTGAGTAAAAACTCCCAGTAGCCAGAGAGAAGGATCGGACAAAGAATTCCAAAATTAAAAAGTGACAGATCGAAGTATTTGTGCGTCTTTATAACTTAAAAGAGAACCCGCAATTTTAAATACAAAGACTGGAAACTCAAGGAATCAGAAAACACAAGTCATAAGAGGGATTCTGACATTACCCCAGACCGAGTGTTCGAAGCATCAAATCAAAGTTTCTGTGTCCATTCTACTGTGCCAGGAGATTGTATATCCCGTTTAGGGTGAGTGTAAACATTTATTTTACAATGTGAATTTTGTCATGTCTGTACTTGCTAAGTGGTTATACCAGTTATAGGAAGGAGGCTGGCAACCTCAACATATGAAAATAGTATGTTCATAAACTACTACAGCAAGCACTGGTGTTTGCTTTATGCTAGTTCGCTTAGGAAAGCAAAAGCAGAAGTGACCCCAGACTCCGAATGCAGCAGTGAGATGATTACCTCACATGTGCCTAGGGTGTATAGTATCATTGTGTGAGATATGTGTACTTTTATAATGTTAGTTCAGGCAAATCATTGCACTTGCGTTGTCCAGTCAAATTTTCCCCATTTAAGAAACCAGAAGAATAAAGGTGATATCTAATCATATTCCCTGAGTTATCCTATGTATACTCAGGGAGAATAATTATTCAGAGAGGCAAACATTGGTGGGTGCACATCGAGACAATGTGCAACTAATCTTCAGCCCACAAATGTACTTAGCAGAGGCATTTTTCTTTTATTTTCCCTAAAGTTCATTGTTCGAAGCTACAAGATGGCTCTTAGTACCAGACCAATCTGTAGAAAGAATCTTCGCCACTATCTTGTGACTCAAGAAGCTGGGTTCGACACCAACTTCCTACAGTGGACACGTGAAGATACCCACCTTGACATTAGGAGTGAAGTTCACCTAGACGCCTCACAAAAGACCTGACAACGACTCATTGCAGTACTCAGCCAGTTAAGTTTTTTGTAACAGGCACAAGCAGTGGACAATGATCATCAGTCCCTAATTAAGTCTCAGTGAAGACAATTTTTTAAAACCCTCTAAAGTCACTTTCGTCCATATTTATTTAAATTTGTTAAAGACTAATTGATTATTAAATTTGTTATGTTATTTTACAAATTTATAGTTGATTCAGTTCTTATAGATAAGAGAGCACATGTATGATTGAGAATCTTTAATATATATATATATAAATATATATACATATAGCTACAGCCATAGAGCCAAAAGTACGTATAACAGGAATTTCGCTGGATTAAACCAGCTGGGGTCTCGAACAAGCCGACCATTGCTTAAAACTTCACAAAAGGTGCCGGATCAGATATAAGTTATTAGTGCTCTGCCCCATGCAGCATTGTTCTTGACTTCTGAATTATCTTGTGAACTACCTTGAGATAGAAGCATCATTATCCTTCTATCTACAACTCTGCCAAGAGTAATCTTTGAAGACCCATTTTAGATACTCTTGAGTTTGGCCACTGGTGGACCACTACTACAGAGCAGCCCCGGGGATGGGGGGGGGGGGAGAGGGGAGTTCCGTGACAAGCATTCATTCTATGGCACATTGGATGGTCTGTTAGTCTCTTGAATTTTTCAGCTTGTTGCTGGGCCCTGCTGTCTCTTCTATCCTCCATTGGCTGGAGGCATGTAATCTTTTTCGAGTTCTTTTATAGGTATTGTCTTTATGCCGCCCATTATAAAGACGTCATACACTGGGTGTTTTAAAGACATTATACACGTTATATACGTGCTAAACACGTTATACACAGGGCGAGTGAGACCAGTCCTATTGTATGGCATTGCAACATGGGCAACAGCAGCTGAGTCAAACTTCGATAAAATCAGCAGACTAAAAAATAAAGCAATGAGAATTTGTCACTTAAAGTACGCAGTAGAGGTTGAGTGGTTTTTTAATATAGAATGTTTTTATGCTTTATGGTTTTTATTGAACGCAAATGGCATGGTTCGATTGTGACGTGATAAGGGTTGTCTTAGTCACGCTTGACTACGAGTCACGGTCACCCTTTTTATTATGATCTCTGAACGAGATAGACGTACTCTGACTACTCTCAGAATATTTGAAAGTGCAAGTATTTCTTTGATATTTGGCTTGAGGGTCAGCCACAGGGAATGGTTACAACCATGTTATTGGTTCTTCAGGGAGTATTAATCTATATATTTGATTCGTTCTCGCAAACTAATTGGTCTCACTTTCGGTGGACTGCATAGCAGCCACACGTATATATAGCCTATTACGTTTTGTTGATAACGATAATACTTAATATGTATGACTGGAACGGACTGCACTGTATCGATATGAATAAGAAGATGATTCCTGCAATGCAATGAACTGTTTATAAATGAACTGACATGTCTTCGTAACATGTATTAAATCTATGCTTGTTGGACTCAAATTACCAGGAGTTATTTGGTAAATCAAGTTTGGAAGTTGGCTGGGATATTAGCCATATGTTTATAATATAAAAATGCACGATTTGCTCTTCTTTGATGAGAGACATTAATCTTCACCCTAATTAGTCAAAGTTCATAAGGAACCATAACAGTTGTCATCTATTACGCTAACCGATTAAGAACAACCTAATCCTTGACCCTTAACAAGGAATAAATCAAGAACTCGCTTCAACAGTTACCCTGGTATAATATTTAACACAATCATCCTGTATGTCACCCTGGTATAATATTTAACACAATCATCCTGTATGTCACCTTGGTATATTTAACGCAATCATCCTGCATGTCACCCTGGTATAATATTTAACACAAATCATCCTGTATGTCACCCTGGTATAATATTTAACACAATCATCCTGTATGTCACCCTGGTATAATATTTAACGCAATCATCCTGTATGTTACCCTGGTATAATATTTAACACAATCATCCTGTATGTCACCTTGGTATAATATTTAACGCAATCATCCTGTATGTCACCCTGGTATAATATTTAACACAATCATCCTGTATGTCACCCTGGTATAATATTTAACACAATCATCCTGTATGTCACCCTGGTATAATATTTAACACAATCATC
Source organism: Oreohelix idahoensis (assembly GCA_024509875.1). NCBI lineage: Eukaryota > Metazoa > Mollusca > Gastropoda > Stylommatophora > Oreohelicidae > Oreohelix > Oreohelix idahoensis. The sequence continues at coordinate 430,526 of JAMPIV010005820.1, forward strand.
CTGTATGTTACCCTGGTATAATATTTAACACAATCATCCTGTATGTCACCCTGGTATAATATTTAACACAATCATCCTGTATGTTACCCTGGTATAATATTTAACACAATCATCCTGTATGTCACCCTGGTATAATATTTAACACAATCATCCTTGTATATTACCCTGGTATAATATTTAACACAATCATCCTTGTATGTTACTCTGGTACCGTATAATATTTAACCCAATCATCCTTGTATGTTACCCTTGTATAATATTTAACACAATCATCCTGTATGTCACCCTGGCATAATATTTAACACAATCATGCTGTATGTTACCCTGGTATAATATTTAACACAATCATCCTGTATGTTACCCTGGTATAATATTTAACACAATCATCCTTGTATGTTACCCTGGTATAATATTTAACACAATCATCCTTGTATGTCACCCTAGTATAATATTTAACACAATCATCCTGTATGTCACCCTGGTATAATATTTAACACAATCATCCTGTATGTCACCCTGGTATAATATTTAACACAATCATCCTGTATGTCACCCTGGTATAATATTTAACACAATTATCCTGTATGTCACCCTGGTATAATATTTAACACCATCATCCTGTATGTCACCCTAGTATAATATTTAACACAATCATCCTGTATGTCACCCTGGTATAATATTTAACACAATCATCCTGTATGACACCCTGGTATAATATTTAACACAATCATCCTTGTATATTACCCTGGTATAATATTTAACACAATCATCCTTGTATGTTACTCTGGTATAATATTTAACCCAATCATCCTTGTATGTTACCCTTGTATAATATTTAACACAATCATCCTGTATGTCACCCTGGCATAATATTTAACACAATCATCCTTGTATGTTACCCCGGCATAATATTTAACACAATCATCCTGTATGTTACCCTGGTATAATATTTAACACAATCATCTTTGTATGTTACCCTGGTATAATATTTAACACAAGACAAGCATCATTATCATCACCCTCGCTCCCAAAGAAGCATAAGCCTTCATCAAACACATGCCAAGTCCTCCCGTTACATGCCCATCAGCACAAGGTCTGTCCAAGTATCCTCATGATTTTCATTTGTCACCAGTTCTCTTCTCTTTGTACTGTTAGCTTTATCTCTACTTTTATTACCATGGGGATTCCAGACCAAGGACTGCCTTGTAATGCTAACGAGTTTTTTTTTTCCTTAATGTGTGTCCTATCCATCGTTAGTGTCTCCTCACAAAAATATAAATGTATACATTTCCCATCTGAGGTCCAAGTTTTCCAAAGCACTTCTTAAAATAATTTGAAAAATTTACTGCGCCCTTATACAAGACAACTGTACAAATCAACTTCAACTACTAGGCAAAAGAAGTCAACTTTTTTTTTCTCTAATAAAATAAATATCATCATCATCAGGTGCCATCTTCACAACGAAGGTCAGCTGCAATGGATCTCCAATGTCTTCTGTCTCGTCTTGATGGTACACCCTGATAGACTCATTCCTGTCCATCTCTTGATGTTATCTTCTCACGTATAGCGCTGTCTTCCCCTTGCACGTTTGCCTTCAACTCTCCCTTCTATTATGGTCTTCAGCAAGGTGATGTGTGTTTTTATTGACCAAAATATTTTAGCTGCCTAATTTTGATCTTCATTAATTCTCTTTTCATTCCTAGTTTTTCTCTTCTTTGATCCTTAGTCATCGACTGTCACAGCAGTCAGTGGCCATCACGCCTGGTGGCGTCTGGTAATTGCTTCCACTTTGTTCAGTCGGTGGCCATCCTTCGTGCAGTGCCTCAGGTTTGGTTCATTCTTTGCTTCTCAGCCTCCACAGTTCTCCGTTTTAGGCCGGCTTCTCTTTCTTTCTTTCGGGGGTTCATAGCATAGCTGTTCTTGTGAAGTAATTGGCGTCTGTTCTGAGGACGTGGCCAACTCCAGCGTCTGCCAGCTATGATGGTGTGCTTGTCCTCTTGGTTGCTCTGAGTAAGCAGTTCTTGGTTGGTGATGGTATTCGACTAAAAGATTCTGAAAATTTTCCTTAGGCAGATTGCGTGGAAAGAGGACAATTTCGACATTTCCTTCTATGTTACTCTCCAGCATTCTGCACCATAGAGAAGCACAGAAAGTACAAAGCTCTCATATAATCTTAATTAGGTGTTTGTGCTATGAGAGGACTTCATGATGTTGTTTAGACTAGCAAAGGCTGTTCTCGCTTTATTCATTCTGTTGTTGACATCTTTGCCTGCTCCGCCATCTGGTGTTACTATGCATCCTAGGTATGTAAATATGTCTGTCTGTTCCAGCTTCTGGTTCCTTAATGTTATGGCCTCAGCAAGGCGTTATATCTTTTTATATGACCAAAATATTTCAGCTATCTAATTTTTATCTCCTTCATTAATTCTCTTTTCACTCCTAACTTTTCTATGACCTCTTTATTTGTTTTCTTCTCTTTCCATGTGACGTGCCCCATTCTTCTATATATCCACATCTCTAGGGCCTCAATTCTTTCTTCCAATCACTTATTCAAAAATGAATAATGATAGGTTAAATCAAACACAAGACAATTTTTAAAGGTAAAATCAAAAATAAACAATTTTTAAAGGTAAAATCAAACACAAGACAATATTAAAAATGACATGTTTTTTTAATAGGTGTTACAATCTATTTGTGAATATATACAATAAAGAGAACTAAAGGCATTCCACAAAACAATTCATAACGAAAAAGAACTCAGTAATTCCTGTCACAAAATTAACCATGATACCAATGATACAACGTAGGGATAAAAACTAATGCGTAAGCTGCTAGAATACATGATCGCCCACGCCGCGGGTCATCACCCGCCATGGAAATTAAATTGTTAGACTTGAAGGCAACACGGAACGGGATGAGAACGGAGATCAAAAGAAAAAAAAAAATCTGACTGAACGCGTGCTTGAAACTAGCGAGGCTAAAAGGACGCAAATTGGTGGGGCAAGGAGGAAAAAGTCACGTTCCTCAAGTTGACATAAAGTAAAGAAATCGACAGAAGGGACCTTGGATATTATACGCCACAGTCATTTCTTGGACGCTTTTGCTATAACTTAGCCCGTTTATTTGAATGCAGTGATGAACGCATTCCAGAAGATTCTAGAAAATATTTGAAAAATGACTTTTCTTAATAATAATGTTAGGAATATAAAACCTAGCTGGCCGGATGGCCCATCTTGAGCAGTAAAATAATATGCTTTCATTTATACAGACGGACAGATAATAAGAAAGATATTGACAAAAGACTGTGTTGTTCATATCAGCGAGTGTCTGCATTGAGATAAAACATGTCACTAATTTTCAAATAATAGTGGCCTTGAAGACGCCAGCGCTAAAATCTAGTTAGAGTGAAAGAGACGAGGTGGGATGGTGAATTGTGGCTAAAAATAACTTTAAAGGCAAAATTGTGTAGGGGAAAGCAGGGTTGGTTCAAAAAACAAGTGTGTTTTTTTTGTGAAACGCAAGTAGAGACGGACGGACCAACAGACAATAAGGCATACTTGACTGAGGTATGACTGAAATGACTTATTGGTAGGATATTTGAATTTGAAAAAAGAAAAGGCAGTGATTGGCCCTAGATGAAGATATTATCGGCGCTCAGACGCGCATTTTGTGCCATTCAGTATAAGTTGTCCTGGTAGACACAGTGAATTAGTAAGTGGTGTAATTCCCAGAAGCTATTGAAGTATTTAGAGAGACGCCATCATAAGGCCAGCAGCTCAGCTGAGTTTTGCTAGCATTTATTTAACTGTGTACTATATTCATATTTCTGGTAAGACTGAAATTATTTCTTTGTACATTTTAATATTTGTTTAAGGTTCGAGTGATTTGATACTGCAATAGCATAATCTGTTCCTTACAACAAGTAAGGGTTCGCTCTAGACCCCCCGCCCCAGTTCAGGGTCTAGAGACAAATAAAATACATAAACTCCAGCAAGGATTAGGAAGGACAGATCAAGTGTTGAGATCAGTGAAACATATCACCTATCCTATTCTATGGCAGGAAACTAATGAACATATTTCAGAATCTGTAGTCTGGGAGAACTTATCCTATGTGAAACCAACTTGGTAAAATGTGCTGTATGGTCAGAGAGATCTGACCCGTCTATATGGTGTTGTTGTTGTGTAGTGTTGTGTCCAGAAATGGTTAGAGGATGGAATTCTGACACATAACTAATACTTTGATTGCAGAGCTGTGAGTTTCAGTTGGCACCAATGCGGTGTCAAATGAGTTGTTGAATTTTACCAGAGTGGACCCGTGCAGTAACATTTTGTCAGAGCAGCCTATTATAGCCCCCAAGCACGGAGAGGTGGGGCCACCAACCTTCTGATATTGCCCCAAGCACGGAGAGGTGGGGCCACCAACCTTCTGATATTGCCCCCAAGCACGGAGAGGTGGGGCCACCAGATCTCAGCACCAGAGCTACACCTTCAAGCTACGTGAGCGTCTGGTCTGCTGAGAATTCACCAACTCAACTTATTTGCTAACACACCCATAAAAATTCCATCAAATAACTGGACAATGTGTAGTCACTATAGACAGGGAGTGATGAGACCACCCCAACAGCACATCCATTAAATGTTCTCCCAAAATAGATTACTACTATAAACAGTAATAATATTAACTAGTCTAGTAACATACGCAATAAAATGTTAGTGACATGGATGGTAATGAATAAAATAAGCTTGATTGACGTATTGATTTAACGATTAGGCCTAACCACGTATATCAACATAAAAGGCTAATAAAATTGTGAATAAAATGCAAAAAAAAACTGTATTTTTCGTGTTTGTCTTTTTTTAATGTATTATGCGCCGTGGCATCTGACAATGAATAAACAGGTGTAACCCCTTGTCCCACGTGGATCCGGCTGCTAGCTTACTATAAAGTAAATTTTTATAATTGATCGTTTTTCTGTCCGGTTTCATGAATGAAATAGGTTCCTACTTTATTTTTACAGACTTATACAACTAATAAAACCTATCCACACATTCTTTTCGCTAAGTTATGACTTTAAAACTAATTTTAATTTCTTAATAAAACTCTCCGCAAAAAGCACCGCATTGACATTTTTATTATTTAGATTTAGGGTTGGGGTACAAAAATACATGCGGTACTGTCGGCGACTTCATTGCGATATTACACAGATGTGACTATTTTATGGAATACTGGTTAACTTCACAAGTAAGTTATCTACTTTAAAATAAAACTCACGCATCGTTGTTCGTGTGTCCATCATTCTCCTACCAGCTGTGTGTGTTTATGGTCTCCCCACTTTAAAAATAAAAATAAAGTTTTGCCTCGTTTTGGCGAGGCGCGTCCCGTTCAACCTAGTCGGTTATATTAGGGCGCATGTATAAACATAAAAGACCCTTAGGTCTAGGGTATATTCACAATGGTCTCCCCACGTGCCTAGTTCCCCTTTATATAGAGTTATGCGAACTATGTCGGAATCGAAAACAAGGCTGAACGACGTAGTGCCCCTAGATCTATAAGAGAGTTACACCAACTATGTCAGAATCGAAAACGAGGCTGAACGACGTAGACGCCATTTTCGGCTGGACATTACCAGGACTTGTAACGAGAATAAGCATCGAGTAAGATTTTTTTTTTTTAATTAATGAAGAAAAATATCCCGTTCAACTTCTGATGAGTTATAATTAGGATATATATTGTTTTCCATCCCAAATAATACGAACTGCCGATATGAGAAAGTAGCATCACATTTGTCAAATTATTGTAAATAGGGATAATCACAACTACGCTAATAATAATAATAAATTCTTTAAGCACCAAACACGGCGCATAAGGCAGAAACCAGTGCTCTCCAGGTTGTTCGTTGTGACGCCACTCCTCTTAGCTCTTGCACATTATTTAGGCCCAACGTTCTTCCTTCTCTTATTATTGTTCTTCTGAGTGTTTCTTTTGGTCTTCCTTTTTTCCTCTTACCCTCAGGAACCCAAGTGAGCGCCTGTAGTGGTATTCTGTTGTTTTGCATTCGTAGGACATGACCGATATATGACCATCGTCTTTTCCTTATATAGTCGGAGACATATTTCTGCCTAGAGTCTTCTCTTATTTGTCGATTAGTCTTGAATTCTTTCCAACTGATGTTCATGAGTTTTCTAAGACATTTGTTCTCGAATGTATTCAGCTTGTTCTCCAATGATTTTGTTATATTTTCCAACTCTCACAGCCGTATGTTAACACTGAGATAACATTTGAATTAAACAGACGAAGCTTGGTATGTATATTCAATGATCGTAATTTCCAAATGTTAGATAATCTATTGAAGGCGCTAGCTGCCAAAGCAATTCTAGTATGGATTTCTCTTGTTGTGTCACCATCCTGAGTCATTTTACTGCCTAAATAATTGAAACTTTCAACTTTCTGTAGTTTTTCCCCGTTCAAAATGATATCAAAGGTCTCGTTAGAAAAGTTCATAGCTTTAGTTTTAGAGGCATTTATTTGGAGACCTATTTTAACCGAGAGATGACACAAATTATTTATTGCTTCTTGGGATTGTCTTGGTGTTGAACTTAAGAATGCTACATCATCTGCGAAATACAGGTCCCCCAGGAATTTTCCATTTGTCCATTTTATACCCAATTGTACATAAACTATTAATAATTATACGCTAATAGGACTACATTAAATAAATAAACAAAAAACAAAAAAAAATCAAGAAGAAACTCTTAACAAGAATAATATTAAAATTCATTCATTCATAACCCTCCACTCCCAAAGGAGCATAGGCCTTCAACAAACACATGCCAAGTCCTCCTGTCCCGTGCCATCATCTCAAGTTCTTTCCATGTTCTCCTCATCATTTTCACCTCTGTTTCCAATTCTCTTCTCCATGTACTTCTTGGTCTTCCTCTGCCTCTCTTGCCCTGGGGGTTCCAGAACAAGGACTGCCTTGTAATGCTATCAACAGGTTTCCTCAGTGTGTGTCCTATCCATCGCCATCGTCTTCTTCTCATTTCTTGTTCCACTGGCACTTGTCTAGTTCTTGTCATCAGTTCCACGTTGGTAACCTTGTCATACCATTTTAATCCCTCTATTCTACGCAAGCACCCATTTATGAAAGTCTGTAGCTTTTTGGTTGTTGTCTTTGTTGTTCTCCATGTCTCCGAGCCATACAATAGGACTGACTTCACATTTGAGTTGAAGATTCTTATTTTCGTGTTGGATCCGATTTCTCTTGATCTCCATATATGCAATGAAAGCTCCTCTTGCTTTTTGTATTCTTATTTTGATATCACTGTCTGTCCCTCCAACTTTGTCTATATTACTGCCAAGATATGTGTATGATTCTACATCTTGTATTGGTGTTTCTTCAAGTTCAACCCTGTTATCATTACCTGCATTTATTCTCATTATTTTTGTCTTTTCCCTGTGTATTTTCAGACCCAATTGCTGTGACCTCTCATCGAGTGTTTTCAATTTGTCCTGCATCTGATTACGGTTATGGGACAGAAGAGCCAAGTCATCAGCAAAATCCAGATCATCCAACTGCTTAGTCAGAGTCCACTGGATTCCATTTCTGTTGTGTGTTGTCGATGATCTCATAACCCAATCTATTGCCAGCAAGAAAAGAAATGGAGACAAGAGGCATCCCTGTCACACTCCTGTTCTTATCCCAAACGGTTCTGTAAGCTGTCCTTCGTGAAGAACTCTGCATGTCATGTCTTCATATTAAAATGGAGGGGTGTAAAGGCCTGGTGTTTCCAGTTATATAACTGACTTTAACAGATATTTAATTGACTTTCATCTGTTAAAAGTCATATGCATTGTAAGAACAGCATCAGACCTTCACATTCCCAGCCACTAATATAACATTTGTTCGTGTTAAATATTGTTCAACTATATTTTGTAGTTCCCTAGGTCTGTCTATTCTGAACACCTCTTCTGTATTTATAAGATTTTATAAATAAATAAATAAATATAAATATATATATATATATATATAAATATATATATATATAAATAAATATAAATATATATAAATAAATATAAATATATATATATATATGTATATATATATATATATATATATATATGTATATATATATATATATATATATATATATATATATATATATATATATATATATATATATATACCTGTCACAAAAAGTAGGGGATATTGAATTTAAAAGTTATCCAAAGACAATATATTTCAAATTAGTTCATTTATTCCTTCGTACAAGTAAACTTGAGCATCATAACAAGACATTTGCGGTATAAGAAGTGTTATGGCTTTACTCACAGGATTTTAGTCGCACTGGCAACCAAGGCGGGGTAGGTACTTCATTTTCACAAAAATATTCCAATATTTCTAAAAACGTGTAGGGCCCCCGTTTGCCGCTAAACATGCATTGCAACGACATCTCATACTGCAAATAAGCCTTCTGATGTTGTCTTGAGGAATTCTCTGCCACTCCTGCTGAAGGGCCTGGGCTAACTGCTGAAGAGTCTGTGGAACGGCTGGACGTTATTGGGCGCGTCTATTCAGGAGGTCCCACAAATGCTCAATAGGAGACAGGTCGGGGGACATCGGCGGCCACGGAAACGTTCGGATATGCTGCATCTGAAGGTGATCTTGGACGACGCGAGCACGGTGAGGACGTGCATTGTCATCCTGGAAGATGAAATCTGGTCCGTGCCGTTGAGCAAATGGCACAACGATAGGCTCGATGATGTTGTCATGCTAGTAGAGCCCTGTGATACTGACCTGGCATATGTGAAGGTCGGTCCTGTCATTCATACAGATGCCTGCCCACACCATTACACTGCCACCTCCATAACGGTTGTGTGCAACAGTTGCAGGAGGCTGGTAACGCTCACCTCGCCGTCGCCAGACACGTATTCGACGATCATGAAAATCCAAAACGAAACGGGACTCATCAGAAAACATCACTGATGCCCACTGTTGATTGGTCCACCGATGATGACGTTGGCACCAATCCATTCTTGCTCGCCTGTGTTGTGGTGACATGGGCAAAGCTACAAACGGTCTGCGTGAGGCCAGTTGCACTTGGTGCAAACAGTTTCGTACTATCTGAGTTGAGACCCGGATTCCAGCGGTCTGTTGAAGGTGTTGCTGAAGTTGAGTAGCATTTAGAGTCTGAGGGCCTGAGTAACAAGAAGTTGATCTTGACGGCGTGTAGTGACTCTTGGGCGGCCAGTCCGAGGCACATTAGCCACTGTGCGGAAATTTTGATACCTGTTCCACAGTCTGCTGACAACTGACTGTGAAACATTGAGGTTCCGAGCAGCATCTACTTGCCGACTTCCGGTTTGCAACATGCCTATGCCTATCCATCTCTGCTGTTCTGTCAAACGTTCCATGACGAAGAAAATAAATTTTATCTGTTGCAGAGTCTTTTTATACCTGTCCATGGTGAGTAGTGTTCATCAAACCCGAGATACACGCATTTTTGTGAAAAAGAATAATGTGTGAACTTTACGGATGGGCCCCCACCTCTGTTCTTGGGATTGGCTTACTCATCACGAGTCACCAGGTCAACATGATATTGCATGTGAGAGTGGAGAAGAGCATGCTCGATATGTCCATACAACTATTAAAATACGAAATCCACTCTTTTTGTAAAATAATACATACCATCTTAAAATATCCCCTACTTTTTGTGACTAGTATATATATATATATATATATATATATATATATGTATATATATATATATATATATATATATATATATATATATATATATATATATATATATATATATATATATATATATATATATATATATATATATATATATATATTATATCGTGCTATATTAAAGTGCGAATGAGGGGCCAAACTGATAACACATCAACAGCATTCAGTTGAGAAAGTCCGCTGTGGTAAGAGTCCACAGAAACATTTATTCACAGCAAGGAATCCAATAAAACAGTGCATCAATGAAGTATACATGCAAATGATCAATCGTCTCCAGAGTTTACTTTAACTCTTAGAGGCCGGAACGACGCTACCAATGTACATCCACAAAACCCATAGAAGCCAAAACGACGATCCCAACGTCGTTTTTGTGTTCCGTGAAATGTGTTCCGTATTTTAGTAATTTGATATTTTAACATAACGGAAGTTACTATTTTTTTATTCAGAAGAGCGCTATCTTTGAGTTGTGATTCGGAAACACGCTTGTTCTAGCTAATTTCACTGTGAAAAAACGGTAAATCTGTCAGCTTTTGATCGGCGATTATTGTTTTTTATACAGACAATGTTTAGCGAACCAACCACATCATGTTTATCAAAACGAAGGTCTTTTTTATCTGTAGAAAAAGCTAGGGAACTGTGTATCTTTGACGAGTTTAGCGATAATGATGATTTCTAAAGTCATAATGATGATTTCGAATTTGAACTTAACGAAGAAGCTAGTTCTAATGAGGAGGGGGCGTGGTCACAGCCAGGCCCTAGTGCTACAAAACGACAAAAAGTTTTGACCAAATCATCGACAAAAAGGGGGAAAAGCATTAGTACCAAGGAGCAACAAGGGGCAATTAGTAATGAATGGATTTCAGTACCAAACATCAGTATTACAGAGACCCAAAATGCATTCAGATTTCTTCCCAAATATGGTCGCAAACCAGGAGTATACGATGACTTAGGTCTTAGTGAGGCATCAACTCCTTTTGACTGCTATAGGACATTGTTTACTGATGACATTGCAAATTCAATAGTACATTCTGTAAATGAGTATGCAAAACTTAAAGTTCTTAAAAATAATCCATCCCTAAAAAGATCTAGATTTTCCAGCTGGACAGCACTATCAAACTATGAGTTGTTAAAATTTATGGCTACAATAAATGCTATGGGCATTGATCCCAGACCTTCTATTAGAGACTATTATTCATCAGAAACTGATTGCCTTTATGCTCCATTTTATCACAAAAACTTTGAAAGAGATAGATTTTTGTCTATCTATCAAACAATGTTGCATGTGGGACAGCCTGATGCTGAGGGAAAAAGTAAAGTGGAGCCATTCATCAACTCTTTGATTGAAAATTTCAATGCCTTTACGCCCTTTGAAAATGTTTCGGTTGATGAAATGATTGTAGGATTTAAATCATCATCATCATCAGTTGCCATCTCCACAACGAAGGTTGGCTGTAATGGATCTCCAACGTCTTCTGTCTCTTGTCTTGATGGTGCACTCTGATAGACTCTTTCCTGTCCATCTCTTGATGTTGTCTTCCCACTTATAGCGCTGTCTTCCCCTTGCATGTTTGCCTTCAACTCTCCCTTCTGTTATGGTCTTCTGCAAGGTGTTATGCCTTTTTATGTGGCCAAAGTATTTTAGCTGTCGAACTTTGACCTCCCTCATTAGTTCTCTTTTCATACCTAGATTTTCTAGGACCTCCTTATTTGTTTTCATCTCTTTCCATGAGATACGCCCCATTCTTCTATATATCCACATTTCAAGAGCCTCAATTCTTTCTTCCAACTGCTTATTCATCGTCCATGTTTCTGCACCATACAGAAATGCAGAATATATATAACACTTTATGATTCTGAGTTTTAATTTGTGAGATAACTGTTTGGATGTCAGTATATGTTTCATGTTGTTGAATGTAGCTTTGGCCATTCCTATTCTCTTCTTGATTTCTGTTTCACATCTGCCATCTTCTGTTATTATATGACCGAGATATACGTAGCTCTTGACTTGTTCCAGGATTTCCCCATTTACGCTTATCTTTAATGTGGGTTTATCGTCTGTTTTGCTAATTATCATAGTTTTTGTTTTCTCAATATTAATGTCGAGTCCATATTCATGACTTATACTGTTCACTTGCTTCACTAGTTCCTGTAACTCCTGTTCGCTTTCAGCTAACAACACGGTATCATCTGCATATCTAAGGTTGTTTATTGACCTTCCACTGATGTTCAGTCCTGGTATTTCCTGTATCTGTTTGAAAATTTTTTTCGGTGTATAAATTAAATAGGCAGGGGGACAGCACACAACCTTGTCTGACACCTCTTTTTATGTCTATGTATGGTGAATAATTCCTTCCAGTTCTTACTGTGGCAGTTTGCTCCCAATAAAGGTTACTGAGTATTCTTATATCTTTTCCATCAATACCTATGTCTTCGAGGCATTCAATTATTTTCTCAAAAGGGAGATGGAAATACAAGCAATTTAATGCAACTAAGCCTAGTAAGTATCATATAAAGAGTTTTGGTCTTGTTGACAGTACCAAAGGTATGTTTTATCCCTGCTTACGTATTATGGAGCGAATACCTCATATGATCCAAGAACAGACACCAATAGTGGGATGGCAATAAAAGTCTTTGGAACTCTATTACAGCAAATTGGAACTGGTTATCATATATTTGCAGACAGGTTCTACACCACCAGAGCACTCATTGACTATTTGCTTCAGCAAAAGCAATACTATACTGGCACCCTCCAGTCAAACCGAATTGGCTTTCCATTAGAAATAAAAGCACTTTCCATACCACACATGGAACGGAAATGCTGGCAAACTAAAGATTCATCTTTGCTTTGTATTGGATGGAGGGATAAGAAAGCAAAAAAGCCAGTAATCATTGTTTCCACCAAAACAAATACAGGAATGACTACCACGACAAAACCAAAGCCAATAACAGTCCATGACTATAATCAGAGCATGAATGGATGCGACCGTGCTGATCAAATGCTTGGGTATTATGGCATTCACAAACGACGCAGCAACAAGTGGTGGAAAAAAAATATTCTACTGGATAATGGAAATTACTTGTACCAATGCTTTCATCCTCTATAGGCTCACAGGCAGTAGAAAAATGACATTAAAACAGTTCAAAATATCTCTGATTGATGCTTTGCTTCAGTGGGCCGCAGATCTAATGCCCGAGCCACAGAGGAGTATCAAGGCAACCCCGGGAAGACCAAGGACTGCCAACCCAATTCAGAGGCTTGAAGGAGCTAAGCATATGATAGCTTACACAGAAAAAGACAGAAGATGTAGAGTCTGCAGCAAACCAGATTCTCCAAAAAGAACAAATTTTATTTGCGAGGGTTGCGATGATTATCCTCACCTCCACCCAAAACACTGCTTCAAGATATGGCATACGCAAGCCACCATTGACTAAAATGTAAATATCCTTTCAGATAAAATTGTGTACATATTGTTTATGCATAATAATGTAAGTACAATACAATATATGATTTACTTTGAATATGACCTTTTTGTTTCTAAATTTTAATAATGATAGTACGGTCCGCTGGAGAGTCTCTTAAAATTAACAAAACATCACAGAAAGCTGAAACTTGTAATTAATATTCATATATGGATTAGTGTTATTTAAAAAAACCATGGAGCACTTTGGATAATATTTCAGTCTTTATGCATCTGTTGGTGGGTACATTTTTCATTCACTAAAATGAATTTAAAAAAAAATTGTTTACATTATTACTGATAATTGAATATAATATGAAGAATAGCACTTAAAAGCCCCAATATTATAACTCTAAATATATTTATCTTTACTGTGAAACATAATTTGTGTGTCTTTTGTTGTGTAATATCAACACAATATATGATTTAATTTAAAAGTTCACGCGGCCTTGAATATCTTCTTTTTTATTTTAATGATGATGGTACGGTCCGCTGGATGGTCTCTAAAACATTAACAAAATATCACAGAAAGCTGAAACTTGTAATTAATATTCATATATGGATTAGTGTTATTTAAAAAAAACTATGGAGCACTTTGGATAATATTTCAGTCTTTAGCATCTGTTGGTGGGTACATTTTTCATTCACTAAAATGAATTTAAAAAAAAATTGTTTACATTATTACTGATAATTGAATATAATATGAAGAATAGCACTTAAAAGCCCCAATATTATAATTCTAAATATATTTATCTTTACTGTGAAACATAATTTGTGTGTCTTTTGTTGTGTAATATCAACACAATATATGATTTAATTTAAAAGTTCACACGGCCTTGAATATCTTCTTTTTTATTTTAATGATGATGGTACGGTCTGCTGGATGGTCTGTAAAAATTTAACAAAATATCACAGAAAGCTGACAGTTGTAAATAATATTCATATATGGATTAGTGTTATTCTAAAATATGCTGGAGCACTCTGGATAATGTTTCAGTTTTTATGCATGGGTTGGTGAGTACATTTTTCATTCACTAAAATGAGTTTTTATTAAAAAGTAGTCTATAAAATATGTAGAATATCACTAACATCCTTCATATTCTAATTCTACACTCATTTATCTTTACTGTGATGTATAATATGTGTGTCTTTGTTGTATAAAAACAATACAATATATGATTTAATTTAAAAGCTTCACGCGGCCTATAATGTCCTATTTCTTTCCAAATGTCTATAATGTTTTTATGGTTCGCTGGATGGTCTGTAAAACATTAACAAAATATCACAGAAAGCTGACACTTATAAGTAATATTCATGTATGGATTAGTGATATTTTAAAAGACCCTAGAGCACTCTGGATAATATTTCAGTCTATTGCATGGGTTGGTAAATACATTTTTGATAGACTAAAATTATTTTTTTCTTGAAAGTTTACTATATTATTACTCATAACTGATTACTATAAGTAGAATATCACTAAAAGTCCTTCATATACTAACTCTACATTCATTTATCTTTACTGTGATGTATAATATGTGTGTCTTTGTTGTATAATAACAATACAATGTATGATTTAATTTAACAGCTTCACGCGGCCTCTAATGTCCTTTTTCTTTCCAAATGTCTATAATGTTTACATGGTTCGCTGGATGGTCTGTAAAACATTAACTAAATATCACAGGGAGCTGACACTTGTAAATAATATTCATATATGGATTAGTGATATTTTAAAAGACCCTAGAGCACTCTGGATAATATTTCAGTCTATTGCATGGGTTGGTAAATACATTTTTAATAGACTAAAATTATTTTTTTCTTGAAAGTGGTCTATATTATTACTCATCACTGATTACTATATGTGGAATTTCACTAAAAGTCCTTCATATTCTAACTCTACATTCATTTATCTTTACTGTGATGTATAATATGTGTGTCTTTGTTGTATAATAACAATACAATGTATGATTTAATTTAAAAGCTTCACGCGGCCTCTAATGTCCTTTTTCTTTCCAAATGTCTATAATGTTTATATGGTTCACTGGATGGTCTGTAAAACATTAACAAAATATCACAGGAAGCTGACACTTGTAAATAATATTCATATATGGATTAGTGATATTTTAAAAGATGCTGGAGCTCTCTGGATAATATTTCAGTGTTTATGCATGGGTTGGTGAGTACATTTTTCATTCACTAAAATGAGTCTTTTCTTGAAAGTGGTCTATATTATGACTCATAACTGAATACTTATGTAGAATATCACTAAAAGTCCTTCATATTCTAACTCTACATTCATTTATCTTTACTGTGATGTATAATATGTGTGTCTTTGTTGTATAATAACAATACAATGTATGATTTAATTTAAAAGCTTCACGCGGCCTCTAATGTCCTTTTTCTTTCCAAATGTCTATAATGTTTATATGGTTCACTGGATGGTCTGTAAAACATTAACAAAATATCACAGGAAGCTGACACTTGTAAATAATATTCATATATGGATTAGTGATATTTTAAAAGATGCTGGAGCTCTCTGGATAATATTTCAGTGTTTATGCATGGGTTGGTGAGTACATTTTTCATTCACTAAAATGAGTCTTTTCTTGAAAGTGGTCTATATTATGACTCATAACTGAATACTTATGTAGAATATCACTAAAAGTCCTTCATATTCTAACTCTACATTCATTTATCTTTACTGTGATGTATAATATGTGTGTCTTTGTTGTATAATAACAATACAATGTATGATTTAATTTAAAAGCTTCACGCGGCCTCTGTCCTTTTTCTTTCCAAATGTCTATAATGTTTATATGGTTCACTGGATGGTCTGTAAAACATTAACAAAATATCACAGGAAGCTGACACTTGTAAATAATATTCATATATGGATTAGTGATATTTTAAAAGATGCTGGAGCTCTCTGGATAATATTTCAGTGTTTATGCATGGCTTGTTGAGTACATTTTTCATTCACTAAAATGAGTCTTTTCTTGAAAGTGGTCTATATTATGACTCATAACTGAATACTATATGTAGAATATCACTAAAAATCTTTCATATTCTAATTCTACATTCATTTATCTTTACTGTGATGTATAATATGTGTGTCTTTGTTGTGTAATAACTCAGTAACTTTGGAATTTATAAAGGTACTGCTTTAAGGTACAAAAATAATTCTGGCAAAACTGATGAAAAAATTCCGGCCTGCAAGAGTTAATCGTCGTCATAACGTCAGGCTATTTACACGTGATTCCATGGGTTGGCAATCCGGTAGCGAATAGTCAGGGTTAAGCGATCAGTAAGATTATGGATACTTCTCAATCAAAACATGCTCTCTAAAATTCATATCTGATCTGAAGAAAAGTCCTCTTCATAACAAATGAGACGTAAATTGTATCTGTATCCAATAGGCAGACCCTAGTGCCATTAATATACAAATTCCTTTACAATACTACTACTATCACGGGAGCCTCACAAATCGCATCCGTCTAGGACCGAGATCAACACAGAAAGGGTACAATTACAATGTCGTGACGTTCTAGCTTATCAATGCGACACGTCATCCTAAATCTATGCAACTTATACTCTTCGCGTTCAGTATCATGAAGCGCGAAAACATAACATACATTAATAGCACTTCAAAACCCAAAAATGTGCAACTTTAAACAGAGCTCACTACCATAGTGGCTAACATCATAAATCCTCTCGTAACATTCCCCTGGTCGACGGGGTCAAAAAAAATATATTCTATAGATTTTTTTTTCACATAGTTATTTAAAAAAATGAAAAATTTAACGATTATCAACCTACATATCACGTAATATCGTCGAAGGCTGTAGTCAACTTGAGTTCATTTCAACAACTACAAAAAAAATATGTCAAGTTAACCGATAAATAAAAGATGTTGACTGTCAGAGTGTGAACTAACAACTAAATAATTATGTTTTAACTAAAATTTTATCTTAACTAATAAGAGTGTGAAGTAGTAACCAATATTATAATATAAACTAATTAACTATAGAATTAACTAAATGTGGTGTGTGAAGGATGTTATATAAATTTACTTAAGTGAAATAAAGTATGGTTAATAGTTAAAGAAGGTAAGGAGATGTAAGGAAAAGGAAAAATTAAGAATGTATGAATAGAAAGCAATAGTAACTTAATACAATAAATCTCGAAATAAGTAATGTCAATTCTTTGAATCCGAAATTATATTACGAATCTTTTCCATCGTTTGTAACAGATTCGATGTATCTGTTCATTATCAATTGTGAGTTTGTAGTCTCTCGAATAAAGCTCAACAAGCTTCAGTATATAAACAGTTTGAGTTCCTTGAATTCTTAATTCTATTCATTTGAAGATGATGGTATTCTTGAGTGAGTCTGCCATAACGTTTTTCGGAAACTTGACTCATCCCAAGCGTAATCTGGATTAAGTAGAATTGATAGCATAATTGAATGTTAATCATCAGTAGCTTGTACTAAAGTCCCCAGAGACAAGAATTTCGATATTATCCGAAGACGTGTGATGTCCTAGGAGACCTTGACATATGGAACCGTAAATTTGTCATATTCCCCGATCTTGAAATCGTTTCAACCGTAAATTGGTCATGACGTAAACCAATATCAAATTAGAAATTGCCTGCATCTGACGAAAAATAGTAAATTTAATTGCCATACTATATTTCACTTAAGTAAATTTATATAACATCCTTCACACACCACATTTAGTTAATTCTATAGTTAATTAGTTTATATTATAATATTGATTACTACTTCACACTCTTATTAGTTATGAAATTTTAGTTAAAACATAATTATTTAGTTGTTAGTTGACACTCTGACAGTCGACATCTTTTATTTATCAGTTAACTTGACATATTTTTTTTGTAGTTGTTGACATGAACTCAAATTGACTACAGCCTTCGACGATATTACGTGATACGTAGGTCGATAATCGTTAAATGTTTCATTTTTTCAAATAACTATGAAAAAAAAAATCTATAGAATAGATTTTTTTTAACCCCATCGACCAGGGGAATTGTTACCGTATATTTACGGTCACCACAAATGTTAAGGTGGGATTTACATTATGTTATGTAGGAACGTAACAATATCTTTTCTGTGTACTGTTGTAGTCAGTCCGATCTGGGTCAAACAGCTTTGTTATGCATGAATAGCTCACCAGGCGTTGAGGCGCTTACAGGGTGTCATGTTGACATCCGAACATCAGACATTTCTTGTATGTGAGGTACTCTAAGTTTGTGTGGTTGACAAGTGATGTGGGTGTGTAGAGACACGAATGCGTTTAGGATCTTTAGTTAGTAAACAAGGCACCCACTCACTCACATGCAGTAGTCAGTAATTGTAGAAACTGCTGGAACTTTCAACCATTTATTTACGAGACACAGTGACATCAACAGTTACAGTCAAATGGACGAGAATCAAGGACATCATATATATTGGAAATGACTGGCAAAACATCTGTCATTATAAAGCTTGAACCACTCATCTATAAGGACGTTATCGACAATGGTCTGTCCTTTAACAACTGTTCATATGTGGTAATAAATAGGAACATCAAACATCATCAGTTTTGTATAGCTCGTAGGTATGATGCTAATAACACTGGCTTGACAACATATTCTTTTCCCACTGTAGCTCAGGGCCCCTGACTGAACGCGTCAGGTAGTCCTTTAACAAATATAGTTGCTTAATATAGAAGTCTGTGAACTTTGTTACTAAAGTTAAGACTTCACCTGGCTTCACCTGCCAGGCACTTCTTCTTCTGCTCAAAGTTATAGGCCGTAATGATGGGCCTTATAATGGTTGATAAACAACTGTATAATTTTCATAGGCATGCATAAGGGGATTGACATAAGTCTTGGGCCTGATCATGAAGGACATGTCACAGAGAGCTGAAATTTTGTATAGTGTTTATTCCTTTTCAATATAGCCACCGTCTGAATTGACACACTTCTGCCATCTCTGCTTGACCTTGAAAAGACCTTGGGAGTAGAACACCCTATTTTTCAAACTAAACCAGTCATCACATGCCAGTATAACCGCTTCATCGCTGTCAAAATGATTTCCTTTTAGCTGTTTTTTAAGATTTGGAAATAGAAAAAAGTCTGATTGAGCCAAATCTGGAGAATATGGTGGGTGTGGAAGAATTTCAATATTCAAATCGTTGGCTGCTAGCTGCACAAGCCATGCTTTGTGAGAGGGCGCGTTGTCTTGAAGCAAAGAAAGATTTTGAGTGCGCGTTATCCCTCGTTTCCTGGTCACAGCCTTTCTTAGTTTTGTGAGAAGATCTGCAAAGTACTGTCCATTAAATGTGTTGCCACGAGGCAGATAATCTTTCAAAAGGACACCTTTGCAGTCCCAAAAAACAGTCAGCATCACTTGTCCTGCAGATTTCTGTGCCCTTGGCTTGACAGGTGTTGGGGAGCCCAGGGTTTTCCATTGCATGCTGGCAATTTTGGATTTGGGGTCATAATGGTGTACTCAAGTCTCATCTATTGTCACCATGGTCTCCAAAACATTTTTTGAATGACACTTTTTGAGCAACTGTTGACAGCAATTTACCCTCGTTTGCTTCTGTTCCCGTGTCAACAGTCGTGGAACCCAGCGTGCACACACTTTTCTCATGTTCAGTCTGTTGTGTAAAATTATATAAACTGTTCTTTCATTTAGTTTTACTCTACTAGCTATCTCCACAATTGTCATTTTTCGATCCTGGTCAATGATTTTCTTCACTCTTGTTGCATTTTCATCGTTGCACTCTGAGGCTGGTCTACCAGATCTTGGCAGATCAGCAACATTAGAGCGGCCGCACTTAAACTGTTGACACCAGTTTTTTACCGAAGTATATGAAGGACAAGAATCACGAAACACTGGTGTTGCGCACATATTTTTGACGCACAGATTACAAAAAAAATACGACATGACTAATTGATATGAAAAAGAGATTATTTTGTTACAGTCAAAGTTATATCATCCATGATTTGATTTATACTTTTGATTTTGTGGATGATCTCTTCTTGAATATTGATTTCGCGGATGAATACCGAATTTATGTAATTTCTCATTCGTTAGGGCCAGAAAATAGATTGATCTTGTTCAATATGTTTATGGCCTGAATTTATATGTATTACTTGTCTAGTACAAGAATATTCAGTCTTATATCGTATATCTTTGTATGTTTAGGTCGGACTATATTCTTTGTGCCGAACTCTGGGGCAAGTATTCGTTTTTCGAGGCATGCGTGGTGAGTCTCGATAATGCCGCCTGATATGGCTACTGTGTTTTTCTTGGGCTGGTCCTTTTCAAGGTTGAAAAGTGATTTGTGCATGTTTTTCTGGAGGAGTTGGAATCTCTGCAAGAGTCTATTTGTCAGAGATTCTCCTCATGCACTTTGTTATTAATTCGGACTCCAGGTAATACCAGACCCTTTCTTTTGATGATCTCTACGTGGTTAGGCCTAGATGGAGTCGTGTTTCGAACATCGTTGGTCGTTGATATACCATTGAAGATGACAGGTTTCCCAACAGAGCTGATGTCTACATGTAACAACCTTAGTAATGTGGAACTGTAGGGAAACTCTAGAAAATTATTGATATTCAAATTGTGAATTAACTTTGGCGTATTATTATCCTTCTGCTGGGTGAGTGAGCACAACTCAGGAAGGCAGCCATATTGTTTTCTTGTCATCGTTATGGATCGCTGTCCTGAGAACAGTATATCCAACTTATTATCGGACAGTGATATGGAGATCTCACTAATATGAAAACCCCTATCGTGGTTTAACTTTATTACATAAATATTTGATATATGTCGCTGGAGAACTTAGCCAAGGAAAAGGTTCGGCCAGTGAACTCTTTGTATGTTTACACATCCACACCCACTGATGCGTTCAGTCAGTTAGGGGATGTGGCAATAATCTGCCAGAACATTGAATGATTACCTTATATCGTCCATCATATTTGAATGCTGAATGAAATATGATCTACTGTTCAAATGCCTAATGATGTATACGTCAACATGTTCCTATGACTATGTTCCGTGCTGTCCTGATGTGTGCGTCCCTATTAAACGGTGTGAAATGCCCGCTGCAGTTCAAGTCGTCATTGCCTTGCATGAGAGTGTGTGAGAAATATTATCAAGTGGTCTGTTACACCGAATCATTACACCATTCACGTTACTTGACACTCCCACTCAATGTCAACATGACAGGTTGATTTAATGGTGCAGAGGTAATCTAAAGCAGACCTTCGTCAGTGATGACCAGTACACGACTTAAAACATAACACCTGCATCCAGACATTATCAGTGGACACATTAATACCGGCTGTTATCGAGTGGGCGCATTACCGGCTTTTATCAACTGGTTCCATCTCCCTGTGTATTTCTGTAGGTGTTTTTCCCTGAAACATCAGAAATTTTATCACAGCTCTGGCCTCCTACTTTTCCATTGTTTTGTCAAATCTTTGGAGCAGCAGATCCGGTCAATAGGGTACGTTGCGCCTTGCACCGTAGCGGGAAAACCCATTGAAGAAACAAAAGCGTACTTTACACATTCAGTGCAAATATGATGAACTTTAAAAGTGCCAAGTTTCATCTTCCTCCTGTGACTCCTTCATGGTCAGGCCCAAGACTTATGTCAATCCCCTTGTATTATCTTCCATGCTGAAACATACCGCCATCCTGCGGGTTTCATATCAATATACGTTCATTGTGCTTCTGTAAAGTACTTCAATGAATAGACCTAATTGGCTACGTCAAGCACACATAATGGACTCTGGATCACAAGAACTGTGAGCGCTACTCACAGGTTCATACTAAATGTTCTGCAAACTTTGCATAATAATTAAGTTATTTTACCTTGGACAGAATTTCGAGAAATACACAAATAACCACTGTCGTCATTCCAGACGAACAGAATAACTCTGGGGAGAATCACTAAGATCACAAGACTATCTTTCCCCCAGATAATGCAGAGAAGAAACAACGGACATCTTCGTCTGGCAGAAACCAGCTCATCACCCTCAGGCGGAAGTCTGCTTGGTTCGCGCTAAAACTAACGCATGCGTAGACAGAACAGATTTGAGAACAGTTAACTATCCCGTCTTAAGAAAGAATAAACACAGGGAAGGTAACCCCTAATCAACCTGTGTCAGGAAGTTAACATACAGTTCTGTACCTTCGACCATCAAAAGTATTAAATAGATTTACATCCTCTGGAACCGACAAAAATGACGGTAACAGGAATGTTACGAGAGGATTTATGATGTTAGCCACTATGGTAGTGAGCTCTGTTTACAGTTGCACATTTTTGGGTTTTGAAGTGCTATTAATGTATGTTATGTTTTCGCGCTTCATGGTATTGAACGCGAAGAGTATAAGTTGCATAGATTTAGGATGATGTGTCACGTTGATAAGCTAGAACGTCACGACATTGTAATTGTACCCTTTCTATGTTGATCTCGGTCCTAGACGGATGCGATTTGTGAGGCTCCCGTGATAGTAGTAGTATTGTAAAGGAATTTATATATTAATGACACTAGGTTCTACCTATTGGATACAGATACAATTTACGTCTCATTTGTTATGAAGAGGACTTTTCTTCAGATCAGATATGAATTTTAGGGAGCAAGTTTTGATTGAGAAGTATCCATAATCTTACTGATCGCTTAACGCTGACTATTCGCTACCGGATTGCCGACCCACGGAATCACGTGTAAATAGCCTGACGTTATGACGACTATTAAAGTAAACTCTGGAGACGATTGATTATTTGCATGTATACTTCATTGATGCACTGTTTTATTGGATTCCTTGCCGTGAATAAATGTTTCTGTGGACTCTTACTACAGCGGACTTTCTCAAATGAATGCTGTTGATGTGTTATCAGTTTGGCCCCTCATTCGCACTTTAATATAGCACGATATGCTCTAAAGAAAGAGACTTAATTATAAACAGAGGACATGAAAGATTACAAGGCCAGAGCTAACCAATATTATTCATGACACAAGAATGAAGCAGGAATTATGTCAAAACACCGTTACCACTTAAATTGAAGTCTCAAGTTATATATATATAAAACAAGTTGGTATAACAATAGTGGCGGCCATCGCGGGGAACGAAAATTTTTTCCCATTCCTGCCAAGAAACGATCATTTTTATGCAGAAGGACAAGTATTATTTTCATCGCAAAGAACTGTGTACGATTACAAAACACTCACATGACTGCTAATTATGACGCAGTACGCATAACAACTCGAGGGCAACACAACGTCATCGACTTTTGCGTACAAGCCGGAAGCCAAAAGTCAAGACCAGTTGAAATCTTATTGAACGTCAACTCAAGAGCAATGAATGGATCAAGAAAGGAACCAGTACTTTCAAACAATCAACAGTAGTTCCGAGAAACACCTATCTTTGCCGTTGATGCATGCCAACACTGTACGGGAAAAATCATCGAACATAAAAAGCTAAGTACCCGTTTGTGGTTTGAATATTGCAAAGTAGTCCACTTTCATTAGTAGGCATATTTGGCTGATGTATTTACATGTTTTTTAAAATAACATTTGTATGTTGGTGTTATATGTATTAAGTGGGTTTGGCTGGCGGGAACTAGAACCTCTGTAATATGTCGCAACAAGCTGACTACAGAGATTCTAGTCGGTCTTAGGGATATTTGAATGGTGCAATTCTTTACAAGAGACCCCCAAACAAAGCACCTGGGAACCGTCTGCTTGTGATTGCATCGATTCAATATTAAGCATTAGTTGTAAAGTGATGTGATATTTGGTGTATTTTTTTCGTACTAAGTTTCATTTTTATTCATTTCTAGTCGTTTGTTCGTAAGCTATCATGTCCATTTCTCAACCTTACTATCGCTTATTTTATAATTGTAACATATTTGTCAGTTAAAGAGTCCTGTGACGTCACCATTTTTAGTGTATGTGGTTTAACCTAGATTTGGTTAACCTTGACTCTACTTGAGTACTTCCGTTCTATATTTCGTTCATATAATCATTTTTATGTCTGCATTTGTTTATTGTTGCATGCTATTGTCTTGTAAATCTTTATTTTATTGTTTGTTTTGTGTTTATTAAATTTTTTTAATTGATCTTCTTCTTCTTTGATCCTTAGCCGCCGACCGCCAAAGCAGTCAGTGGTCCGCCAGGTTGTTTTTGGTCAGCCTCTCTTTCGTTTTCCTTCAGGGGTCCAAAGCATAGCTGTTCTTGTGATGGCATCAGGGTCTCTTCTGAAGACATGGCCAACCCAGCTCCAGCGTCTGCCAGCTATGATGGTGTGCATGTCCTCTTGCTTGCTACGAGTAAGCAGATCTTGGTTAGTGATGGTATTCGGCCAAAAGATTCTGTGAATTTTTCTTAGGCATGTTGTGTGAAAAGAGGACAATTTCGACATTTCCTTCTCTGTAACTCTCCAGCATTCCGCACCATAGAGAAGCACAGAAAGCACACAGCTCTGATATAATCTTAATTTTGTGCTTGTGCTGTATTGAGAGGACTTCCAGATGTTGTTTAGGTTAAAAAAGGCTGTTCTTGCCTTATTCATTCTGATGTTAATGTCTTTGCCTGCCCCACCGTCTGGTGTTACTATGCATCCTAGGTATGTGAAGGTATCTGTCTGTACCAGTTGCTGATTCCTTACTGATATGGGCTCAGGGTTGCTCACATTGAGCGTCTGACTTCTTTAAACTGATGTTCAAGCCCACCTGCTGGCTAAACTTATTAAGTCTATCCGTTTTTTCCTGGATGTGTTGATGTGAATGTGCTAGTAGTGCAATGTCATCTGCATATTCCAGATCTTCCAATGTAGAAAATGTAGTCCATCTTATTCCTCTTGGACTGCCCTCTGTTGTCTGGCGCATCACCCAGTCTATGACTGTTAAAAATAGAGTGGTCGATAAGGGGCATCCCTGTCGTACTCCTGTCTTCACCTCAAAGGTTAGGTTGCTCTGCCCAACACTACACATAAAGTTGGCATAGAGGCTTTTTACGATTGACACTATGCAGCTTGGAATTCCATAAGCCCTCAGTATTTTCCATAAATTGTCCCTATGTATGCTGTCAAAAGCCTTTTCAAAATCAACGAAGTTAATGTAAAGCTGTCTTTGCCATTCTGAGCACTGCTCTATAATGTTCCTGAGAGTGAATATATGATCTACACATCTTCTGTTCTTTCTAAATCCTGCTTGTTCTTTCCTCAGTTTGTGGTCTACTGCCTTTGAAATTCTCTGTATAATTATCCTGCCTAGTATTTTGCTGGGAACTGAGAGAAGAGTGATTCCTCTCCAATTATTGCAGTCTGCAAGATCTCCCATCTTGGGCAATTTGACAATTATTCCTTTGTTCCACTTCTGTATTTACATCTAGATCGTTTTCATTCAATTGTGTTTCTGGTGGTTCCTTGTTCAGAGTTTCTCTGAAGTGCTCTGCCCATCTTGTTTCCTGTCCCTCTGCTGTCGTGATGAGATTACCTTGCTTATCTCTTACTAATGTAATATTGTTTGCACCTCGTTTTCCGCTGATGAATTTAGTTATTTTGTATACTGTGCTTTGTTCATTTTAAATTGATAATATAATAATAATATTATAAATTAATTAGGTGATAAGATGATAAAAAAACATTTGATTAATTTTGAAAAAAAAGGGACTTTACATAATGATTGCAATAATTTGCACTAGTCGTTCAATTCACTATTAGTTGTTCATCATGACTAGGGCATGATGGTTTAATAGATTGATAAATAACTATAAAGTTATATTTCGCCTTGAATATAATAGGCATAGTAAAGAGTATTTAGTACACTATTCTAGGCATAGTACTACATTGGACACTTGGTACATATGAATAATTGAATACATTATATTGTTGATTAATACATATTGTTGATTAAATAAATAGATTATTGACTAAGTAAGTATCTTAGTTGTTTAACATGACCACCTTAGAATATTATAGATGGCTTGCAACTTTAAACAGAGCTAACTACCATAGTTGCTAACATCATAAATCTTCTTGTAACACCTATCAACTTCTATATCTTCTTTACCTGGAAGCTGTACATATCTTTCCTTCTTGTCTGTTTCCTTCTGTTTTTTGCTCTTGTACATAGGTAATGCATATGCATGCTCCAGTTTAATTTTTAGGTATTTTATTATATCTGAAATGTGAAAAATGGTTCAATTGAATTATAATTCATACAAGTCGATGAATAGTGCTGTTAATTGTGTATCACAAAGTTACTGAACGAACGAACAAACTTAATTTTCGAAGGGTTAAGAATTGGGCGTGCAAGTCCATCTAACACTTTGCCCTTCCAATCTTATTTATCTTGCATACTATGTCCGTTCATTCCCACATTACTTTAAGCATTAATTTAAAGGCATGCAACATTATAAAGGTATCACTTTTTTAACTAGGGAAATTTGTGACTAGATCTCTCCCACCAACATTTAAAATCACGGTGTCCCTGGGATCAAAACTATTTCTTTCTGCATTCCCACTGCATTTCTTTAGCTGTGACAATTTGGCTGGTCACTGCGTCTATTATGTATTCCTTGATCTATGACAATTTGCCTGTCATCATGTCTATTATGTTGTATTCCTTGATTTGGGACAATTGACCTATGATCTAAGTGTACTGTATATTAATTCTTCTGTAACAATATGGCACGTAATCACAATTACTCTGTAATAAATCACAACTGGTCTATGGTCATGTTGCATTCCTTAATCCTCAATCAATAACAATGTGGACTCTGTATGTATGTAAACTTTAATCAAACATTATCTGACCTGCAACCTTGCATATTCTTCAATAATACATTCACCTGAATTCACATATACTTCTTAATAACAATCTGACTAGTAATCTTGTGTGTTCCTTAATCAGTAACAACCTGACTTGTAATCAAATGTATTTTTTAATCAGTAACAACATCGTTTGGTTTGGTTTTTAAGGACTATCTTCATTGTTCACGAACGAACTACTCCATCAGTGCTCCAATCTCATCCCTTAGATCACACAAGGAGGATCTCAGCACAGTGCACGAGCTCCATAGCACTGGCGAGAATTCCAATTTGTGTATGTAGGAATCACACATTCTATAAATATTTTTTTGTGGTGGGTAGGTTTCTAATTTTTTTTATTTTTATTTTGCCAGGACAGCGGCCTGATCAGCTTACTCTACGATTTCCAACTGCCGTGCGATTCTTAACGTGTGCAACTTGCTTATGGGACCTCCTATTTTTTCGTCCTTCTCCGAGAAGGCTAGGCATTCGATCTCACCACCCAGGAGGGAGTATGACATCCTTAGGACCACTGGTTCTGAACAAAAAATTTCTATAAATTATATTCCCTCAACTGGGAATCAAACCTGGTACCTCTTGAGCTCGAGGAGCATAATGCTACTAGTTATAAAGTTAAACAACAAGGCCATACCAAAGGATTGGGAGATTGCCATCATACCACCGATTTTCAAAAAGGGTGACAATCGACAATGTGGAAACCACAGAGGCATATCCCTTCTCAGTGTCACCTTATCTTTTCTTACTCCTCATGGACGATGTCATCAAGGCATGTAAGGAGAGAACAAGAAAGTATTCAGTGGGGTACTGGAAGATGAGACAGGTCTGTATTTCAGAGCTCGCATTTGCTGATGATGTTGTCCTGATTGCTAAATCAGAGACACATCTCCAATCCAACCTGCAAGTCTGGAAGGAAGAGCTGGAGAAGAGAGGGATGGTCATAAGCAGCTCTAAAACAAAATCCATGGTGATATCACGAGAAGAAAGAAGACATCAGATTAAGTTGGGAGAACAGGTCCTGGAGCAGGTCGACCACTTTAAATATCTCGGAGATATTATAGACCGAAAGGGAGGCATCAAAGAAGAGTTGGCCACTCGAAAAGCAGCAGCTGGAAGACTTTTTCAGGCCATAAATCGAGGATTCCTCAGCAAGAGAGAGGTTGGTAAGAAAACGAAGATGGCTGTATACCACTCCACCTATGTCCCAGTCTTGACATATGGATGTGAGTCATGGGCAATGACTACAACCCACAAAAGCCAGATCCAAACCTCAGAAATGAGGTATCTGAGGAAGGTGGTTGAAGTAACAAGAAGAGACATGGTCCGCAACCAGACGATACGTCAAGGCCTAAAATCCCACCCCCTGCAGACCCAAGTAGAACAGTCCCAACTAAGATGGTTTGGCCATGTCTGCAGAATGGGAGAAGATCGGCTACCACGACAAGCATGGGAAACAAAGAGCCAGGGATCCAGACCCCCCAGGACGACCCAGAGTCCGCTGGGAGAACAACATTAGACAATCTTTGAAGGACCGAGGACTAGAATGGAACCAGGCCAGGAAGAAGACAGCTGATAGAATGGTCTGGCGCTCTCTCTTCCAAACCTCTACACCTCACGGTAGAAGGGAATGACTAAGTAAGTAAGTATAAAGTTAAAAACTTTTTTTTTTTTTGATCAAAGAAAATTCAACAGTTATTGAGAAGGTACAAGAGCCAGTAAACTGGAGCATGATGCTACCAGTTTTGAACCTGGAATTGGGTATACCACTAGAGGTAAGAGCTCTAATCACTCTGCCAATCAGATGCTTTTGTTAGAATACTGTTCATAAACAAGGTCATGCATATATTTCCAGCCTGGGTCATAAGATTTACAGACATAAGGATAAAGCAACAATTAAAACAACTTGAGCAGATTCTGTGAGACAAGAGGGCTTGATCATTATCACCATCATTAGCCATTAGATTCCCATGCGGCAAAGGCCTTCAGTCTGGTCACGTCTTGTGCTATCTGTTTAAATTCTTTCCATGTCTTAGGAATCCACATTAAGTTTGTAATCTGTATGCAATCCCCTCCTCCCTGTATTTTTAAGTCTCTATTTCTTTAACCATGATGATCCAAGAACAATGACTGCCTTGTAATACTATTAGAAGCTGTCCTCACTACGTTCACTGTTCAATTCCAGCATCGCTTCTTGATCCGCTGGTATTTATCCTTCTTTCTTTCCTTCACTTACATGATGGTAATCCTGCCATACTTCTTTTATTTCTTCTATTCTTACTGACATGTATGACAAGACAATTGTATCACTAAATCTTGCCAATACCTTCTACTTAAAGTGTCTTTGCCACATCCTTGACATTTCATGGAAGGACAAAGTCAAGGTGCTCTCACGTGCTTCTTCTTCTTCCTCATTTGTCGTAAAAAGGACGTTGGTTGTATTGTGCCTGTTTACAGCGGAGCTGCGATATCTGCGCCTTTCGGCCGGCACATCTGACTTTCCCACGGCATTTTTTGGGACCGGGTTTGCCTTCCCTCTTCGATCCCTACTCTCTCAGCCAGACTGCAGTGATGCAGCCTGTTTCCAGGACCACCCCGTGGAGGTGCAGTAGGGTCTGTCAGCTCTGGTTCGCTGACCCTGACGCAAGCTGTCAAGCTATGGGTCGCTGACTGCATTCTCTATTGCTGCATCTTTCCTCTCACGTGCTGACCTTCAAAGCATGCATACACTGCTCAGACAGCACAGATTACACTCGCTTGACCATGCCTGCCGCACAGAAGATGGTCGCACCTCCAAAGATAATTTCTACAGACAACCGGCAGATAGCAAAAAAAAACAGCTGGGCAGCCGAACCTGAGGTTCAAAGATGTGCAAAGACAAACTCGAAGGCACTGGACATAAATCCAACAGCGTGGGAGGTTAAAAAAAAAGGTAGTCCTGAAGCAGATAGTGATGTAATAAGTGAAGTGTTAGAGACTTCACCATACTAGGTCCAGCACCGAGAGGTGGAGTGACCAGTTCCCGTCCTCGATGCCTTTTCCTTTCCTAATTTAAAAGAGCAGAGTCGGGTACCCATTTACGGATGGGTAGACTAGAGCATGTCAGCACTGTGATTAGAACCCGGCATCTCTGCCGCTAAAGACTAGTGCTCTAACCACTGTCAATCGGACGCTCTGGGAGGACAAAGCACAACGTGGAGAAGCTCCCTATAGCATCACTTCAGACTGGGCAAAATGAGGCTCTTACAACAAGACAAACAGAATATGTCAAAAGGAACACCAGGCAAAATGAAGCTGAGGTTTATCACCTCAAGGGCACATCATTCCCACAGTCAGTTACGACTGGACGAGGCTACTACCACATCCCCGCAACTCTAAATAGCTCAATAAAATGAAAATAATAAAGACAAATGAGCTTATAATAGTTTATTACCTTCTGTTTCCATGTCAACCGTTTCCATGTCAATCAGTTCCTCATCAGAGATGTCAGAATCTCTTTCTTTGTGCTCATCTATAACATCTGACTTCAATCTGGACAACAACAACAAATAATTATTATTTCTAGCTTTATTCTTCAAAGGTAATACAATTTTTGCCTACCTGTAGAATGAATTACTATCATAACATATCATCTGGAATAAAATATTATCAACATGTATTATCCACTATTATGGTAAACATAATATAAACAACCTGAGATATGCTGATGATGTCTTAAATAGCAAAATAATGAAAAAAAAGAGCTGCAGAAAATGACTGATACAATGGTTACAGAAGGTCAAAATAAAAGCCTACCTTAATAGTAAGAAGACAGAAGTAATGATCATCTCGAAAAAAAAAAAATGACTTTTCCTGAATGCCGTATCAGAGTAAATGGAATAGTTTTGAACAAGTCAATAGATTCAAATACCTAGGCACCTTAATAACATCAGATCGAAGATGCATCTTAGAGGTGAAGAGTAGAATGGTCCAGGCAAAAGCAATATTCAATACAATTAAAACTGATAATTCTCATTTTGTGTAGGACTTGATTTTTGATTTACTTCCACATATTTCCCAATGCAAAGAAAGCCACTCTTACCTTCTGTATTCTTACTTTGATATAACTAGATTACTTTGAACCTTTCCTGTCATTATAGTTATTTGTTATTTAACAAAGCATACAAATGGAGAAGTGTTCATGTGACCTGAAACATCATATATCACCTTAATGCAGGGTTTCTTAACCTGTGGCTCACAGACCCCCTGAGGGTCCATGAATGGATTTTAGGGGTGGGGGTTCGTGTACATAACCTAAAATTTAAAATGTACAAGTTTTTTTATCACGTTTTTATGTACATTTTAACCCTAAATAGGTTCCACAGCTTCCACAAGACAATCAAAGGAGCCTACAGACTTCATTGCACAATCAAAGGGGCCCATAGCCTTCATTATACAATCAAAGGGGCTTATAGCCTTCATTATACAATCTAAGGGCCCATAGCCTTCATACAATCTAAGGGGTCAAAGGTCTTTGCTGGACAATCAAAGGGGACCATAGCCTTCATCATACAAAAAAGGGGACCATAGCCTTCATGATACAATCAAATGGGCTCAAAGCCTTCATCATACAATCAAAGGGGCCCACAGCCTTCATCATACAATAAAAGGGGCCCCCTGCCTTTATTATACAATCAAAGGGCCCACAGCCTTCATCAAAGGGGCCTATAGTTTTCATTGTACATTCAAAGGGGCCTACGGAACACAAAAAAGATGAAGAAATCCTGCCTTTCTCCACTTACCCATCTGAACCTTCGATCACTGTGACATCCTCTCTCTCATCTTCTTGTTTGACTTCCAATTTGACAGAACCAGTACTGTTATTATTAAAATTGCTGATGGTTGCTGCCTCCTCCTGCTGTTGCTTTTGTTGCTGCTGCTGAAAGGATGAAGCAGGTTAAATTAGTACAGGCAAAAAAGTATAAATAAAGGACAAAAAAAGGTTTAAGTAGCCCTGTGTAGTTCCCAGGGTAAGAGAGGGAGAGTAAGACCAAGGAACACGTGGAGAAGAGAACTGGTGACAGACGTGAAGGGCTTAAAGAAGACATGGACAGACCTTGAGGTGATGGCACGTGACAGGACAAGACTTGGCTGACGTTTGTTGAAGGCTTATGCTCTTTGGAGAGGTGAAAGAAGACGATGTATTTACCAGGGAAAAGGGGGGAGGGAGTGTCTCTAAGAAGATAAAATAGGGCTCTTGCTCCCTCAGACATTTTGTAACAGGTAACTAATATGAGGTTGTGCTGGAAACCTATTTATTGACTCTTGAAATCCACACACTTTCAAAGATTCCCCCTGTATTTGAAAAATGCTGGTACTATACTTTCATAAATGGGTCCTTGCTTAGAAGAGAAGGATTGAAGTGGTACAACAGGATCATCAATGTGGAACTGAAGACACAAACCAGACAAGTGCTATGGGAACAAGAGAAGACAACACTGGAGATGGATGGGACACACCATTACACGACAGTCCTTGTTCTGGAATCCCCAGGGTACAAGAGGTAGAGAAAGATAAAAAAACACAAATGGAGAACAGAGCTAGAGACAAAAATGAAAGGGTCACAAAAGGCACTGAAAGAACTTGAGCTGATGGGCACAGATAAGGGAGGACTTGGCATGAGTTTGCTGAAGGCCTATGCTTCTTGGGGTGCTGAAGGGTATAAATGAATGATGTATAAACAATACAGACCAATGTTAGTAATCAACATGAGGAAGTAGAGACATTGTTATCTTACACTGCCATGTGGGGCACTAGTAGCAGTTACTGCCCCTTGTTTTGAGGTCGTAGTAAGAGCGCTGGTCTCTCGCGACAAAGATGCCGGGTTTGAATCACGATACCAACACGCTCCAGTCTACCCAGCTGTAAATGGGTACCTGACTGAGTTGGGGAAGGAAAAGGCAGCAAGGAAGAGAACTGGTCACCTCACCTCTTGATGCTGGACCTAGTATGGTGGTCTCTAACACTTCACTCCCCTACGCCAGCACTGCTATGGGACTACCTTTACCTTTATTTTAAGAAAGGATCAAATCTTACCCTTCTTCTTCTTCTTCTTCCGTCCTTAGCCAAAGACCGACCAAGCAGTCAGAGGCCATCACGCCTTGTGGCGTCTTAAGGGCAACAGCAGATTGATTTTCTCTGTTGTAGTTTCCCATCACGCCTAGCGGCGTCTTTAGGGCAACAACAAATAGATCCATCTGCCGTTGTTTCCGTAATCGGTGTGACAAGCCAACGGGTGATCAGCCCATTGGGCAAATCTTACCCTGAGTCTACATTAAATCACAGAGAGGCTATAGAGTATTATTTACTGAGTAGCCTACAGTCAGAAACTAGTGTTTATGATGACTACTCAGATCAGCTGCTAGTACATGATATGCAACAGGGTACACCAAAATGTCAGGAAACTGTCAAAGGGTTGTTAATAACGTGTTGATCACAAACTGGATTTGGCACTTTAAAATGTTAAATGCCATATTCAACTATAGCTGCAGTTTAGAAAAATCCATTATCTACTATCGTCAATGACAGTCAAATGTCTGGGGGTATTGTTGTGGATCACCACCAAACTTTTACATCCAGAACTTTTCTATATATTCAAATAAGCAGTCAACATGGCTGGACCCATTGCAAAGCCAGTTTAAATTGATTATTGATTGTTTTCCGCATCAAAATTAAGCACGTAAGTAATTTGGTTTGTTTCTTCCCCTTTAGAATGTTATTTATTCATGAATTTAGTTATATTAAATTTTATTGAATCCATTTTGATGGGCTAAAAATTTAAAAAATACATTAGCAATATATTTTAAATGCCTTTAATTCGTTAGTAGTGAGTTTATAAGAAGCAACACAATGTCTGGAGACCTATAAGAAAACAAACAGGTGTTACTGAGAACAATTTAAACTAAAAACTACTGACAGGAAGTATTAACCCATCAATTTTCGTTTATGTAAAGGATAAAACATTAAATTGTTTCATGATGACACAAAGGTTTGGAAAACATGTAAATGTCAACACTGCACTTCATGATGAGAGGTAGATGTTTTGACTATACAAATTTTATTTTAAACTTTTCTCCAACAAAATATAGTTTTAACATTTGAAGTTGCTTTTAACTATACCATCATACATCTGGACATTAGGATATAAACAAAGTGTTGAAATATAGGATTGGTTGTATTGCTGAATGGAATTTCTGTAAAACTATTGCAGCCTTTCTTCTCCTTGTATGGCCAGGCATAAAATGTCAAATCTTATGGCACTAGCCAGACTAAAATCTTTGCTTGCCAATATAATAAAATAAAACAATCCTTAGGTCAACTTATAAGTCAGAAGAATTCAGAACCACCACTGATGTAAGACAAGGTAATATTCTGTCACGTTATCTTTTCATACTCCTCATGGACGATGTCCTCAAGTCATGTAAGGAGAGGACAAGAAAGTATTCAGTGGGGTACTGGAAGATGAGTCTGGTCTGTATTTCAGAGCTAGCATTTGCTGATGATGTTGCCCTGATTGCTAAATCAGAGGCACATCTTCAATCCAACCTGCAAGTCTGGAAGGAAGAGCT
Organism: Oreohelix idahoensis; assembly: GCA_024509875.1. Lineage (NCBI taxonomy): Eukaryota > Metazoa > Mollusca > Gastropoda > Stylommatophora > Oreohelicidae > Oreohelix > Oreohelix idahoensis. Next base: position 465,187 of record JAMPIV010005820.1, read on the forward strand.
GGAGAAGAGAGGGATGGTCATAAGCAGCTCTAAAACAAAATCCATGGTGATATCACGGGAAGAAAGAATTCATCAGATTAAGCTGGGAGAACAGGTCCTGGAGCAGGTCGACCACTTTAAATACCTTGGAGCTGTCATAGACCGGAAGGGAGGCATCAATGAAGAGTTGGCTACCTGAAGATCAGCAGCTGGGAGACTTTTTCAAGCCGTAAATCGAGGATTCCTAAGCAAAAGAGAAGTTGGTAAGAAAACGAAGATAGCTGTAAACCGCTCCACCTATGTCCCAGTCTTGACATGTGGATGCGAGTCATGGGCAATGACTACAACCCACAAAAGCCAGATCCAAACCTCAGAAATGAGGTATCTGAGGAAGGTGGTTGAAGTAACTGTGATAAGAGGTTTTGATGTTACTAATTATAAGATATCCTGGACAAATAGATGTATCAGAGTATACCAGGATAGTGCCAGATAAGAGACTGGTCTTATAAGTAATACCCCCTTCTCTGAAAAAGAGCAAGGGTGTATAGACATCAAAGTGGGGGTCAAGCTATGTAAGTTCTCAGAGAAGATGATGATGATGTACTCTGAGTCCCTACTGCTACTTCTAGAGATCCCAAATTGGTTTAGCTACGGGTCTAGGGGAATGTATTTAATATAATTAATGATTAATTTCAAACAGAACTTCAACTTAATAAAATTATTTAAGCAAGGCTGTATGAAATTTTATGTACACTTTAATTTTCCTGAACCTCAATCTTTTTGGTCAGGAATTATAAAAATCAAGAAAAGGTTATTTACATAATAAAATAAATATTTTGGAAACTCTGTTCCATTTCTGTAAAAGAGGTCACTGGAATGACTATACACACAGTTCTTGTTCCTAAGATTGATACTACTACTAATCCTACACTGTAAGGTCTGCTATTGTCATCATACCAAGGTGGTAAGCTTTATTTGGTGAATAAGGTTGGATGAACTGACATTGCCTTCTTAAAGGACTTATCTTTAAACTGTTACTGCTGCTGTTCTGTCAATAATAGTCAGGATCACCAACGTTGTGACTCCTGGCTGAAGATAAGGGGTCTAGCTCCAAGTTTTAGCAGGAGCGCTCAACTCCCACACGTTCTTCCTCTCAGTCTAATGCAGCCACGAGGTAAAGTCATGATACAACCTGGAATAAAAGGACAACCCATTCCATGTAGAAGTCTGCCTCTTTTAATTCACCCCTAATCAATATTAAAACTTACCTAGGTCAGACATTTGTGCTAACAAGTCGCACAAGACCTTAAATTCCTTTGTCTACAATCAGTTTCATGTAATCATTCTTTATCTGTGTTGATTCAATGTTTGGGTCCCTCGTTCATGCTTGGCTTCCATACAATAATCATGGTACGTACAATATAGCATGTGACCTATTGATTACTTCATTCTAACCTTCCCTATATGTTTTCACATGATATTTGAACAGGGTGTCACTCCAGAAGAAAATACCAATTTATTAATACTACACTTACAGTCGCAAATTTTTGTTGCCAATTTGCAAACATTATACACATTTTTTTCAATTCAAACCAGCCTACCTACTACACACATTCCTACTTAGGTTAGCGTGACCTAACACATCCCGCCGGCAGTATTCGAATAAATATGGCACACACATAGGCTTTTTACTTTTCTTACAGGTCAATTATTTAACAAAGTATGCAAGTAAAATTAACTCTCTTACCCCCAGGTAAATAAGTTCATACACACACAAGACGTAAAAGGGTACTTATGCGGTTCTAAACGTGTCTGTTTAATCTGACCAAATTTTAATATTTTACATTTCAGTTATTAATGGACCGATTTTAATTATCAAAAGTGATAATTAAACGGCCAATTTCTCTCTATCGTTCTATATAGTTTTCCTTTAGTTATTCCTTTGTATTTCCATCTGGGTAATTTTTAAGTAATTAAATGTGACCTTACCCTGATGTGAAAATATCTCTAAAATCAATTTTACTAAGTCAAGATAATTTTATTATGAGGGAATCTTTATGTTTATGTGTTAAGCAATATCAGGGCTATAATTCGAGATATCCCTTTCATTTTACTTATCTTTAGTTATTAAGAAATAAATTATCTACGTTCGGTCAAAAACACAAAATAGGCATTATTTCCACTTCAACCAAAATTTTCTTGTAACTACAAGAAAAGGAAACGATTTGATTGGTTGTTAAATTTGTACTATGTTCTTCGATAAATTTTGGGGTGGGCGGTAACTTTTGACTTGTTTCTTAGAAAAATTCAAATACCCTAGAAAAATTGTTGGTGGTAAATTTGACCGGGCCCTCAGACAAATTTCAAATACTGTAGTTATTTATAGATTTAAAAAATACGTTAACTAGTTTTTGAGCGGGGAATTTTTGAGCGTGTCGTCATACAGATTCACTTCACTACAGTAACAAGAAGAGACATGGTCCACAACCAGACGATACGTCAAGGCCTAAAACCCAACCCCTGCAGACCCAAGTAGAACAGTCCCAACTGAGACGGTTTGGCCATGTCTGCAGAATGGGACAAGATCGGCTATCACAGCAAGCATGGGAAACTTAAGAGCCAGGGATCCAGACCTCCAGGACGACCCAAAGTCCGCTGGGAGGACAACATTAGACAATCTTTGAAGGACCGAGGACTAGAATGGAACCAAGCCAGGAGGAAGACAGCCGATAGAATAGTATGGCGCTCTCTCTTACAAACCTCTACATCTCACTGTAGAAGAGGAACGACCAAGTAAGCTCAACTTTTGGTCACCCGCATCAAATATCTGGTCACCAGTGGTGACCTGGTGTAGTTCCCAGGGGGCCTCGGAGGAGATAATGAAGGAATAGGGCCACTGCTCCCTCAGGCTTGTAGGAAAATGGTGGCTACTGTGAGGAGGTTGTGAATGTGGCTGGCAACATCATCATATAAAACAACCTGCTACAGAAACCACTGCTGCAAGTGCATGCATTTTCTTGCAAGCATCTTACACAGGAACCAGCTGAAGTACTGGCTCCATACCTTGTAAAGAGCCAAAAAAAAAAATTTGAAATCATGACCAGAGACTTTATACCTTAAGTAAATGCTGATATCTAATCTATTTAACTGATGCCTGTTAATAAATGTTCTCTAATTTACAGCCTTGGCCTTCGCTACTCATTAACATTTAGACAAGATTTGGATGAGCTGTCTGAGAATAGTATTTTCATTTGCTGGTAATCTCTCTCTCTCTCTCTCTCTGTGAGTTTGTACAAGCAAAGTCTGCTAAAATAAACAAGAAAAAGATGTCTCGTACTTTGACATCAAGTGTTTCAACAATAACATACTCACCGGCACTGGCCCAGCATTCCCTTTTTTTATGACAACATTGTTAATATCCTGGTCTGGGTCATATTGAGGATCCTGCCGTGGGTTTTCCCTAAGTATCCCATTCTTGGGGTCCCTTTCTGAATCATCATCATCTGACATGTCATCAAAAGCCTCATCATCATAGCTGTCCAAATTAGACTGGCTGGAGCTCTGGGGTTTTGGTGGTGGTAGTATGCTCTCTCTTCTGACAGTTTCAGAGACAAAACCTTTCTGGCTGATGTCATCATTGTCAATCTCCATCAGTTGCCTAGTTCAAGGAAACAAGCAGACAACATATTGGAAAATTTAAGAATACAATGAACTTCAATTCAGCAAATGACAACTTCCAAAGACACTAGCTTGTTAAGATGTTATGTCACTATTGTACATTTTTTTAAATAATGTAAAACTTTTGCCTCGTTTTGGCAAGGCACGTCCCGTTCAACCTAGTCAGTTATATTAGGGCACATGTCCAAATATAAAAGACTTTTAGGTCTGGGCTATTATTTTACTATTGTACATAAGAAAGCATAAGCTCTGATGCTAAATACAACAAACATGACAGAAAAGGAGTGGAGCGGACACAAATTTGAGGCTCTTGAAATAAGAAAATGTAAAAGAATAGATCCTACATTAAACTGTAGTCTAGTAAGAAAGAGTTATTTAGAGAAAAACCTGAAATATCAAAGTGAGTCATGAACAACTAGTAAACAAGGAGGAAAAGCCTAGAAGGACACAGATGTGTGGTTTTACAGAAGATTTATCATGGCCAGCTAACAAAAGTAATGAGGATATCCTGAAATAAGCCATTGTACAAAGGAAGCTTGTTTACTGACACTAGAAAGATGCAATCCACTTTATTTGGGTATGTTATGAAAAAGGCCTCAGCTGGAGTATAATATGACAACAAGAAAGGTTGAAGGAAAAAAGAGAAAGAGCATGACAAAGAGGGAAGATACTGGAGGTTGATATCAAAGTGTGGAAAGAAAGAAAAAAATGGTACTGAAGGTAGGAAGTTGTGAAGAGACATGTTTACATATGATAAGAACCAGACAAGCGCCAGTGGAACAAGAGATGAGAAGAAGGCGCTGGAGATGGATAGGACACACATTGAGGACACCTGTTGATAGTGTGGCCGTCTGACTGACCACTTGAGCATTTATTCGTGCTAGAGTCTAGTCATAATAACTAAATTAAAAAAATAATACCATTCCCTATAATAAACAAGCAGAATTCTTAACTAAAATAAAAGTAACTCGAGAAACTTAAGAGTAGGGTACAAAGTGGTGGAAATCAGCTAGGTCAGCGTTTGAGACAATGCACACTAAATTTACCCGACAGTTGTCATAGAAATATAAGGATGCAGGTTAAAGATAGCGACATCACGCCTTCAGCATGCGATGTTTATCTAATGAGAAATGTAGCCAGCTCAAGCCCACTATGATTTTGTCGGCAAGAAAGTTATACCCAGCAGAGTCCTGAAGCAATGCACATAGACGTTTATTCACAGTCTGGCTCTTTATGTTGAGGTTATCAACACTTTTTTGTGTGTGACCAAGTATTCTTATATTGTGTAATTGTACACAAGGAAATGTGGATATATAGAAGAATGGGGCGTATCTCATGGAAAGAGATGAAAACAAATAAGGAGGTCCTAGAAAATCTAGGTATGAAAAGAGAACTAATGAGAGAGGTCAAAGTTCGGCAGCTAAAATACTTTGGCCACATAAAAAGGCATAACACCTTGCAGAAGACCATAACAGAAGGGAGAGTTGAAGGTAAACGTGCAAGGGGAAGACAGCGCTATAAGTGGGAAGATAACATCAAGAGATGGACGGGAAAGAGTCTATCAGAGTGTACCACCAAGACAAGAGACAGAAGACGTTGGAGATCCATTACAGCCAACCTCCGTTGTGGAGATGGCAACTGATGATGATGACACAAGGATTAATGATATTTAACATGTAAGTAGATAATGTCGCAGTGCCATTATGTATTTTCAGTTCGAATAACCTATTCATTACAAAAGAAATAAAATGGACAAAATTTGAAAGGAAGATGAAGTTTGAACCAGGGAATAAAGCAAATGACGAAAAATTACAAAGGAAGGAAATTAAATATAAAGCTTTGAGAATCCAGAGATTTTGAAGGATATGAGAAATAATGAATAATACTATGAGACATTTTTTTGTGATGGCATTAGACAGGAAATATGCACTTCATGAGAAGAAACGACCAGTTTCGTTTATTGTACAAACATGTATAAATTGTTGAGTTTTTGATTGAAAACCATTTGAATCAGTTTTGAAGTTGAATAAAACATTTGGAAAATGACCAGGCTGTTAAGGATTTTAAGCTTGTTGGAATGTATAAATGCATTGTCATGTTCTCATCCAAATCTTAACCACTAAAGCTCTCCACATACACCAACTGTAGGTGGAACGGAACGATACCTGAAAGACAAATAAAGTCTGAGTAATTAACACTTCTGGCGAGCTTTAAGCCAGTATAACCATCACTCACAGACATGAAATAACAACTACACCACACGGCCACATGTAACTTAATTGGTGCCCTGGAACCAGTTTTAACACTTTGACTCAGAGAGATGGTTACATATAGCTTAATTGGATGCCGTACCCAGTCCTGCAAGGAAATAATACTGGGTGAGACGGTTACAATAGCTTCACCAGACAGTCCTTGTTCTGGAATCCCCAGGGTAAGAGAGGTAGAGGGAGACCAAGGAACACTTGGAGAAGAGAACTGGATAAAGGGGATGAAGAAGACATGAAAAGACCTTCAGATGATGGAACAGGGTGGGGGGGGGGGGGGGGGGGGGCATGGCATAAGTTTGTCTATGCTCCTTGGGGAGCTGATGATGATTAAAAAGAATAAGAGCATGAAATACAGAATTGCCCATGAAAGACAACTGAGCCCTTAGAGATAAGAACTGGCAGAGAAACCGCAGGTCACCATTTCTCTTCTTGACCATTGAAAGGACTATGAAAACAACATCAACAAACAGAAATAGAATTCGCGGGGTGACCCAGATTTTGCCAACAACTTTGCTCTTCTGCTAATGCTGTAACCAGATGGAAACAAAGAATACTTGGGTTTGAAAATAAATAGAGATAAGACAAAGATTATGAAAACAAATGCAACTTACAAAAGCTAGACTGCACTAGGTGATACATTGCTAAAAGGTGTGGAATCATACATATAGCTTGGTAGCAATAAAGACAAAGTTGGAGGAACAGATGATATCAAATTAAGAAAACAAAAGGCAAACGTCATCTGCTTAGTCTCAGCTTTTTACACAGAGAAAGCTAAATAGTTTGGTTGCTAAATTTAGATCTTCCCGTGAACTGTATAGGGCCCTTCTCCAATTCCCCAGTAGATTATTAGAACAACTAGGAATACAGAAATGTGTTAGATACACAGACAGAATACATAACACTTACTGAACACAGATAGATATGTGTATCAGATGTACAGATCGGCTACCACGACAAGCATGGGAAACAAAGAGCCAGGGATCCAGACCCCCAGGATGACCCAGAGTCCGCTGGGAGGACAACATTAGACAATCTTTGAAGGACCGAGGACTAGAATGGAACCAGGCCAGGAGGAAGACAGCCGATAGGATAGTCTGGCGCTCTCTCTTCAAAACCTCTACACCTCAGGGTAGAAGGGGAACGACTAAGTAAGTAAGTAAGATATACAGACAGATACATATATTACTTTCAGAACACTGTTAGAAAGATGAGTGTGTATGTGTGTCTAGATATACAGACAGATACATATATTACGTTCAGAACACTGTTAGAAAGATGAGTGTGTATGTGTGTCTAGATATACAGACAGATACATATATTACTTTCAGAACACTGTTAGAAAGATGAGTGTGTATGTGTGTCTAGATATACAGACAGATACATATATTACTTTCAGAACACTGTTAGAAAGATGAGTGTGTATGTGTGTGTCTAGATATACAGACAGATACATATATTACTTTCAGAACCCTGTTAGAAAGATGAGTGTGTATGTGTGTGTCTAGATATACAGACAGATACATATATTACTTTCAGAACACTGTTAGAAAGATGAGTGTGTATGTGTGTGTCTAGATATACAGACAGATACATATATTACTTTCAGAACACTGTTAGAAAGATGAGTGTGTATGTGTGTGTCTAGATATACAGACAGATACATATATTACTTTCAGAACACTGTTAGAAAGATGAGTGTGTATGTGTGTCTAGATATACAGACAGATACATGTATTACTTTCAGAACACTGTTAGAAAGATGAGTGTGTATGTGTGTGTCTAGATATACAGACAGATACATATATTACTTTCAGAACACTGTTAGAACGATGAGTGTGTATGTGTGTGTCTAGATATACAGACAGATACATATATTACTTTCAGAAGACTGTTAGAAAGATGAGTGTGTATGTGTGTCTAGATATACAGACAGATACATGTATTACTTTCAGAACACTGTTAGAAAGATGAGTGTGTATGTGTGTGTCTAGATATACAGACAGATACATATATTACTTTCAGAACACTGTTAGAAAGATGAGTGTGTATGTGTGTGTCTAGATATACAGACAGATACATATATTACTTTCAGAACACTGTTAGAAAGATGAGTGTGTATGTGTGTGTCTAGATATACAGACAGATACATATACTACTTTCAGAAGACAATTATAAATGTGCAAGTGTTTGTGCATGGAGCTGTCGACTGCCATGTAAAACACATTGCTACAGAAACCACCACTACAAGAGCACATGAATGATGTGGTGCAGGTTTCCTGTAAAGAGACCACCTTCTATGGTGGCCCCATGCTCCACTAGGAGCAAAAAGGCAACTGAATGAATGATGGACTGTACAGAAGTTTTAGGATCAAGACATGGTACCAAAAATCTGCTTTGCTCAAGGAGATTGTAGAAAGATTGAGTAATTCATTCAATATTTTTTTGGAGCAGGGTTGAGTGGTTTATAACAAAGATATTCAAATGCTCTTTTAGTGGTTGTTTCTGAATTAATACATAAGTACTGCAATAAACAAACTTGAACAATTAGAGATTGTTCACTGGTGCTTCCAGCCAAGTTTCATGTCTGTACTCACAACAACAACAAAAACAAAAAAACCAACACCAAAAATAACAAGTTACAAAATAATTATGTACTGATCACTAAATACACTGTTCAAAAAAAGAAACGCATAGCTACTGAAGGCACACACATAGCCATAATTTTGACATTCAATAACTTTTTTAATTTAATAAGTTAATTGTTCAAATTGCACACAAGAATACCTTAGGGTTCAACCAATCAGTTGACAGTTGTTTTGCATCTGGGTTGTTAGGAGCTGGTCGGCAGACTCTGACACTAGATGTTATGGGCGTAATACTTCCGTCACTAACTGTTATAGGCTCTGATATTAGAAGTCAAAGTCCTCGGGTTCTTTAATCCATTTTTCTTAGATTTCGATATTCACTACCTTCGTATCGATATTGTCAATTATAACCCATATGATGTGTTGGTACTTAAACATGCTTCATATTAAAAGTATATATTTGACTGACCTGATTATTCTCTTGCATTATTGATATTAGCAGTGTGAGGCAGCGTGTTTGTGTATTGAAAGTCACTAGTCATTATTGTTGAATAAAAAACGGCCTACAACTGAACTCTGAATGTCACTGAATAAGACCAGGATTCGACAACTCGAACATTTAATTAGCATTCTCTCTTCCCTGAGAAATCACAAATACTATAAAGACATAATTCACAATCATAGTTAACGTACATGTCGCAAGAGTTCATTTCTTCACGAAGATCACATGTTCACTAATCTACAGTTCTGCTTAACCCTTTGAACCCGAGGTCCCGAAATTTCGGTCCGTGTGTAAAAAATCCATTCCCCGAGCGACCGCAATCTCGGTCTGGGCACACCTAGCTTAGTAATACGGGGCCGGAATGGAAATGTGTGGAAAATAATGACGTCACGAAGTACACATGTCTTGTGGAATGTTACTCAAAAATGGCGGCGCCCAAAAAGTGATAATATTGTGCAATTTTTTAATTGTTTTCATAATTAAAAGGCGTGTTGAAAATCCAGGAAATAGCCATTCTAAAAGGCTATCAACGGAACAAGCAGTTGAACTTGTGCTCAATGATTCGGAGGATGATGAATATAGATTTAGATGGTGATCGAGTGACGGAACTTTTGAATCAGATTATGATCCATCTAGTTCTAACGCTGTTCCTGGCCCCTCAGGTGATCGGGCTATGGTGCAGGGGCATGGAAAGGGGTATATCCCACATAATGTATCAAGTAAATTTGGTCTCACAACTGTGGATGTTCAAACTCCTCAACTTTGTATTGACTACAATACATTCATGGGTTGCTGCGATGTCAACGACCAAGTTTGTCATCTCAGTAAAACGCACCGGCATTATCGCTGGCCTCGACGGCTCATAGTGAAATTTTTTGCTCAGGAGCCCAGGGGAATGGGATTTTACGGGCTGGGTGGCCAGGGCTCAATGGGTTAATGGCCAGTTCATTTTCCAGCCAACATCCTTTGGCATAGTTCATAGCTAACTAGACTTACTCCTGTTGCTAGTTTTATAATATCCTTTTACACTAGACTTACTCCTGCTGCTAGTTTAATAATATCCATGTGTACTAGACTTACTCCTGCTGCTAGCTACATAATATTCCGTTATACTAGACTTACTCCTGCTGCTAGTATCATAATATTCCGTTATACTAGACTTACTCCTGCTGCTAGTATCATAATATTCATTTGGCATACAATGCCAGGCTAATCAGCCATACATATTCAAACTGTGTTACGAATGACACGACTTACGTTTGCTCCAAGAATACACTGCTAATTTGGCTTACAAGCCACACATATAAATTCAGTGGCTATGCCACACTTTCCAAAGTGGTTATACCACACAATCCATAGTGGCTAGGCCACACATTCCAAACATTGCCGTTAGGGTCAAAGCCCACAAGTCGAATGACGTTTCTAAGTCATACGCGTCATGCACAGAGATATGCAGATTATGTCGTTAATGTATCTATTCATTTGAGGTGTTCCATGGTGCAATCATCCGGATCGAGCCCAAACCCAAATGCTTGCACACATGCAACAATCCTCAACATGGGTTACGAGAGTTTTTTGGCGTACATGCTTTCCCATTAGTATGGTGTGTGGCCTCTTGCATCGATCATCGACTGGCATCTCCTGGGCATGGATGCGATCAGACGTCTGATGTGGGCCTGTGGGATGGCTGCCCACTCTTCCTGGAGTGCCTGGAACAGATCACGACGATTGGCTGGAGCAACGTCTCGGCGACAAACATGTCTATGCAGCTCATCCCACAGGTGCTCAATCGAACTCATGTCTGGAGACAGGGATGGCCAGGGAAAGGTGAGAATGTTGTTGGCAGTCAGGAACTGCGTGGTCAACCGTGCACAATGGGGTCTGGCGTTGTCCTGTTGAAACACAGACCTTTGGGCAGCCAAAAGTGGAAGAACATTGGGTCGAAGAATTTCATTGACGTAACGTTGCGCATTCAAGCCTCCTTCAATGTGCACCAATTGACTCCTTCCGTTGTAACTGATCATTCCCCACATCATTGCACCCCCACCACCGTGCGGCGGAGCTTCATCAACGCAATTTTGGGCAAAACGTTCATTTCGCCTACGGCAGACCCTACGCCGTCTATCATGACGCTGCAACAAAAAGAAAGATTCGTCTCTAAACCAGACACGTCTCCACTGATTGTCAGCTGCCCAGGGACGATGCTGGTTGGCCCAAAGAAGTCGATTTTGGTGATGGCGGCGCGTAAGGACAGGTTCTCGGTGAGGTCGTTGTGTCCAAAGTCCAGCGTCACGCAGTCTATTCCAGACAGTTTGATCAGACACATGATGTCCTGCAGGCAATGACTGGGTAGTTGAGGAAGCTGTTGTAAACCTGTCTCTGAGGTGACGAAGCCGAATAAAGTGATCCTCCGCTGCTGTTGTCACTCTGGGTCGTCCACTGCGATGCCGGTCTTTAACTGAGCCAGTGGCTTGGAACCGGTGCCAAAGTCAACTGATGGTGCTCTGATGCACGTTTAGATGCCTGGCAAGCTGACTTTGACTTTCGCCTGCATGCAGTCGGCCAATAGCAATGTTCCTTAAATTTATCGATAGAGACGCCATAAATGTCTGCTTGAAAATGAATGGAAATTTTTTTGTGTAGCGTTATCCTTTTATAGGGTTTCAGTTGCATAGTCAGTGAATAGTGTTCACCCCAAATTTTGTTGCTTTCACGTGCGCGCAACATGAGCTGTGGTCAAAAATTGCGTCATAAATACTATTGACCACTGCGTTGTAACAATTACAAAAACGAACGCAATTCAGGTCAACACGTGCATTTGACACTGTAAAGAACATTTGAGGCTGGTTTTTATATACCTTAGCATCAAATTTTACTTACAAACTCATAAAAACGCGCCCTCGGATAGCTATGCGTTTCTTTTTTTGAACAGTATAGTTATGCCTTATGCATCTCTTAACCTAAAAAGAAAACAAACAAAAAACAAAACCCAGCTTGAATACAATAAAACCTTGCTGCCTATATTTCACATAGCTGCTGTCACAACAAGTGACACCATAACTAAACATTTTTGTAGAAACAGTCATAGACTCACTTCCGCCTGGGGCCAAACTCCTCATCTCCAACAGAGCTGCTGAGAGCTTCATATTCACTCTCCTCCCTTAGTTTTGGTACTTCAGGCTTCTTGAACTGATTCTTCACAGAAAGCTGGTAAGCCTGACATCTAGCAGCAGATTGTGGGATTTTACGCTGACTGTCATCATCAGCATCATGCTGGTAAGCCTGACATCTAGCAGCAGATTGGTGGATTTTACGCTGACTGTCATCATCAGCGTCATCAAAACTTTCATCAAATTTCACCTGTTAGATATATTGAGGGCTTATGGAATTCCAAGCTGCATAGTCAATCATAAAAATCCTCTATGCCAACTTTACGTGTAGTGTTGGGCAGAGCAACCTAACCTTTGAGGTGAAGACAGGAGTATGAGAGGGATGCCCCTTATCAACCACTCTATTTTTAACAGTCATAGATTGGGTGATGCGCCAGACAACAGAGGGCAGTCCAAGAGGAATAAGATGGACTACATTTTCTACATTGGAAGATCTGGAATATGCAGATGACATTGCACTACTAGCACATTCACATCAACACATCCAGGAAAAAACGGATAGACTTAATAAGTTTAGCCAGCAGGTGAGCTTGAACATCAATTTAAAGAAGTCAGAGGTCATGACGCTCAATGTGAGCAACCCTGAGCCCATATCAGTAAGGAACCAGCAACTGGTACAGACAGACACCTTCACATACCTAGGATGCATAGTAACACTAGACGGCGGAGCAGGCAAAGACATCAACATCAGAATGAATAAAGCAAGAACAGCCTTTTTTAGCCTAAACAACATCTGGAAGTCCTCTCAATACAGCACAAGCACAAAATTAAGATTATATCAGAGCTGTGTGCTTTCTGTGCTTCTCTATGGTGCGGAATGCTGGAGAGTTACAGAGAAGGAAATGTCGAAATTGTCCTCTTTTCACACAACATGCCTAAGAAAAATTCACTGAATCTTTTGGCCGAATACTATCACCAACCAAGATTTGCTTACTCGGAGCAAGCAAGGGGACATGCACACCATCATAGCTGGCAGACGCTGGAGCTGGGTTGGCCATGTCCTCAGAAGAGACCCCGATGCCATCACAAGAACAGCTATGCTTTGGACCCCTGAAGAAAAACGAAAGAGAGGCCGACCAAAAACAACCTGGCGGAGGACTGTGGAGGCTGAGATGCAAAGAATGAACCAGAGCTGGGGCACTGTACGAAGGATGGCCACCGACCGAGCAAAGTGGAATCAATTTGTTGTTGCCCTACTAGATGCCACTAGGCGTGATGGCCACTGACTGCTTTGATGGTAGGTGGCTAAGGATCAAAGAAGAGAAGAAGAAGCGATGTTGTGAGTGGTGTATGCTTGCTTTGTAATATTTGAGCCACAAGCGATGTTGTATGTGGTGTATGCTTGCTTTGTAATATTTGAGCCACAAGTGGTGTTGTGAGCGGGAATTAAGACAAGCTGCAAGCTATAGAAATGCGTGAATGGCGCTCAGTGGAGTTTTCACATGCTTGAGTGAATACGAATGAAAGGAGTCAGTCGGACAAAATGGTGTGTTGGTAAATTAGAGAAGAGACAGTAGAGAAAGTGGTAGCTAGTGAGTAGAGCAGAGTAGAGTAGTGTACAACCAGAGGGCTATGGATGTCATGAAGTAGCAGAAATCATGATGTAGCTGTTGATGTAGAGGAGTTGTTTATCACTGTGCTGTACCTATGTTCTTTGTGATTGTAATTGGCCCTAAGAGCATTGTGAATTTGTTAATATAAATATTTCTGGAGATTGAACTGGTAGTTGGAGTTATTTCATTACCTAGACATCGAGTCTGACGGTGGTGTATGTTTGTTGTTTTAGATACCACGTACCTATAGTTCCACCCACATACATCCTTCCCATCACAGTCAGCAAAACACGAAACACTTCTTACACAGATGACATTACTCTCTGTGATAAAGTTATTAGCAAAACATAAACATTTCTTACATACAACTTTAGAATCATCTTCGACTTTTACCCTCTCTCACAAGAGGCATGAGCTTAAGAGGTGAATAAACAGATTCAAAGAAAGTCTCATTCCAAAAGCAAGAAATCTTCATAGAGGTCAAAGATCACTGCACAATTATGAATACTAATGTCATAAGAAAGAAAACTTACAAGAGACTCATCAGAAGAACTGTCTTCCCTCAAAACTCCACTCTTCCATCTATTTTGAATTTCCTGGAGTTTTGCCAAACGTTCTGCACGAATCTGAGCTGCCAAAAAACTGCAAGTTGTAGGACTGTCTTGTGCACGCTCAACCAGAACTTGCTGCATTGTCTTTGTTTCTGTACTCACCTGATGGGTAGACATAAGATATCCTTTACTTATTCTTCAGTCATAGGCAGCATTTAACACCAAAGATGGAATAGCTGATAAAATGATGATAGAGTTGTAGCACAGCATACAACTACTCAGTGACATCTAGACACCAAATACACAATCAACAACCACTCAGTGAAATATATAGACATGCAGTGACATGACTGAACATCACAAGTACAATCAGTAACCATTCAGTGACAGGTTTAGACATCACTAATACAATAAGCAACCATTCAGTGACAGGTTTAGACATCACAAATACAACCAGTAACCATTCAGTGACAGGTTTAGACGTCACAAATACAATAAACAACCATTCAGTGACATGTTTAGACATCACAAATACAATCATTAACCATTTAGTGACAGGTTTAGACATCACAAGTACAATTAGCAACCATTTAGTGACAGGTTTACACATCACAATCAATCAGCAATCACTCAGTGACAGGTCTAGGCATCACAATCAACAATCACTCAGTGACAGGTACAGACATTACAAACACAATCAACAACCCCTCAGTGACATGCAAACACATCATAAACAACACCACTCACTGACAGTGCCCAAACATCATTAAGGCAATTAGCAGTCACTCAGCCTCATATCCAGATGCCACAAACACAAATCTGACCTTGCTGGGAGAGTGAATGACTTTACTGGGTGAACAAGTAACTGTCTTGACTGGGGACACTGCCTTGGCTCTCATAGGTGTAGCATTGTTAGCTGGTGCAGATACCACAGCCTCCCTTCTTGCCAAACTTTGTGATGCCTTCTCCTCAATGCATTCTTTAAAACTCTTTTTGGCAGACAATGATTTGCTCATTGCAGGTGGTGGGTTCTGCATATGGATTAACAAAAGTTCATTCGCCAAAATGGAATCTACTTCATTAATACTCCAGCTGAACAATATTGTTAATAGGGAAAACTTTATTTTCATGTCACACATTTTGTAAATATCTGTAAAAATCCTTATTTTTCACTCCCTTGTGGTCAGAAGTGCTATGTACTTTCTCTGTTCTTCACATGTTGGGCATCTGTGGAGCAGATGTTCGGCAGTCATTTTATCGGTGCCATTTACACTCATCAGTAGTTCCTATTTTTAGCTTGTTGAATAGGTGGTATCCCAATCTGTTGTGGCACATGTGGAGTCTTCTTCTTCGTTCGTCCTGAAAAGGACGTTGGGTGCTTTGTGTCCGTTTACAGCGAAGCTGCGATATTTGCGCATTTCGGCCGACACATCCGACTTCAGTACAGCATTTTTTGGGACCGGGTTAGCCTTCCTTTTTCGATCCCTACTCACTCAGCCAGACTGCAGTGATGCAGCTTGTTTCCAGGACCACCACTTGGAGGTGAAGTAGGGTCTTGGTCAGCTCTGGTTCGCTGACCCTGACGCAAGCAGTCTAGCTATTGGTCGCTGACTGCATTCCTTACTGCTGGAGTGTCTAAGGTCCCATGTGGAGTCGAAAATTACCATTTGTTCTCTTTTGCTGAGCTGATAATTTGCATTTTTTTGTTTTGTTTTGGTGGCCTGGATGCTCTGCTTCCCATTTGTTTCTGTGTCTGCTTCTGAAAATACTCTTTGCCTCCTTGAAAGTTATGCTATCCAGGCGTTACATCGAAGATCTCATTTTGCTTAGTCATCTATTAACCTTTAGCACGCTGCATTCTTTGGCAAAAATTTGCGCCTGCAGCTGCATTCTTTTTTCACGGCGTCCCGTTTTTATAGTGGGTGACTTGTAATGTCTATAGTTTTTTGTGTTTCTTGGTCAGTTGCTCTCATTTTTTGAATTTATATAAAATGAATGGTGAATCTGATGATATAAAATTTGTTTGTGTACATGTTAGATGTGATAGGAAGAGAGGAAAGAAAAGATGAAAAAAAACGAAGAAAAAAAATTAAAAAAAAATAATTAAAAATTTTTTTTTTCATTTTTAATTTTAAAAAAAATTTTAAAAAATAACGAACAAACGAAGAGTCCATATCCCTTCCATCTCAATGAAAGTCATTTGACCAATACAAATCAAATGGCGATCTTTTCGTTACACCCATCATCAGTAGCAAAGCAACAAACGCCCTCGTCAGCAGTGACATTCGGCCGTAACCCTAAACCTTTCCAATAAACCTAATCCTAACCCCTAAAATTATACATACTAGCAATGCCATTCTACTTTCGTTTCCATCTCTGCCATCAATCATATTCTGAGAACCGATATCAGCTAGTTGATTTGAAGCACAGAAGTTTGCTAATAGTTCCCCATTCTCGTTTATCATACCTAATCCATGCTTTCCCATGATTTCTTCATAGCCAGTGATGTCTGTTCCTATTTTCGCATTTAGGTCCCCAATCAAAATTGTGATGTCCTTTCTTTTCTTAATGTCCAAGACACTTTGTAGTCTGGGGTAAAGTCTTCTGTCACAGATTCTTCTTTATCGTTTGTTGGTGCATAACACTGAATGATGTTTATATTTACTTTCTTTTTGGCTGATTTAAACTTTGCTGTTATAATTTGGGGGTCCCATTGCTTCCCATTCTATAGGTGCCTTCTGTGCTTTCATGGACAGCATTAGAGCCACCCCTTCACTGTGGTGGGCTCTTTCCTCCTCATGTCCTGAGGACAACACCATTTCTCCTGTGATCAATCTCCTCTTCTCTATGCCTTTCCACCATGTCTCGCAGAGACCCAGGATATAAATCCTGTAATTTGTCATTTCTACTGCTACCTGTGCAGTTTTCCCTTGTTCACACAGAGTGTGAACATTTCAGGTGCCAATCCTAGAGATGTTCCTTGACGAAAAAAGGTTAGTTGGCAACCCAGACTCCTTTCGACTTTCTCTAGGTTGCTTCATGCGCCTCCTTTCCAGAGGACCTTCTTCTATCTTGGGCGGCTGAGATGATTTATATTCTTTATTTGACCTGCCCATGTTTGTTGAAGTTTTTGTGGTAAAAGAATGGTGGCTAGAAGCAACATGCAAGGAAATAGAAGACATGGAAGCAAAGCACATGACAAGGGATATGCATGAAGAAATAAAGAAATTATCAAATAGGTCGAGGTTTGCCCAAGGAGGAGGCTGCATCAAGAATAAAAATGGTGTAATCTTACTTTTTACAGCTGATAAAATAGTCTGGCGCTCTCTCTTCCAAACCTCTACACCTCACGGTTGAAGGGGAACGACTAAGTAAGTACTAAGTAAGTAAGTAATCTTACTTGATGAAAACTATTCGAGGACAAGAGATAAAAATATCATCACCAGATTCTAATGAGGGCCCAAACATTCTCAGACCAGAAGTAGAGAATGCAATACATATGATACAAAAAGGAAAGTCAGCAGGCATGAACAAAATAAAAATTGAAATGATAGAAGCCCTGGAGAACTTTGGTATAGATACAATCGCAGATCTATGCAATGATATATACAATACAGGATATATACCACATGACATGAAGACATCTGTCTTTATAACATTGCCCAAAAAACCTAACGCAACAGAATGTTGAGACTTCAGAACAATCAGCCTGATGAGTCATGCAATTAAGATACTGCTCAAATTAATACAGGACAGAAGTAAAAGTAAAGTAGACAGCGAAATCCAAGAAGAACAGTTTGGTTTTAGACGGAACAGCGGAACAAGAGAGGCAATATTTTGCCTAAGAATATTAGCAGAAAAATATACAGAGGTCCATAATAGTATGTACATGTGCCTCATTGACTATAAGAAGGCTTTTGACAGAGTCCTTCACGAAAAAATAATTGAATGCCTTGAAGACATAGTGTTAAGTTATATTAACAGGGGGAGTTAAATGTTTGAGATCCTCACATGTGAGTCTAGTATTTTATAGACGCACATTTGAGCACATCTAAATAATTGTATGTTTTAAGTATTTGCTTATGGCCGTGCATTATTACTGAACAGTTATGACGCAATTTGTCGCTTGAGGCAGAACGATATATTCTCCGTCATATATATAGACATGTATTTTTTGTGTACTTGTCCTAAGTCTAATCAACGGCAATGTTGACGATTATTAATGATGTATGATGTCTGCCATGAAACTATATTTATGAACTGTTCCTGCCAATGATGTCAGTGTCGTCTGTATTGTCTTCATCACCCTTAACGAATCGACGGCCCACATCAGCATTCACATCAACAAGATAATACAACAGTAACACATAGGTATTGATGGAAAAGACATAAGAATACGCAGTAACCGTTATTGGGAGCAAACTGCTACAGTAAGATCTGGAAGGAATTATTCACCATACATAGACATAAAAAGAGGTATCAGACAAGGTTGTGTGCTGTATCCCTGCCTTTTTAACACATTAACTACCGCAAGCCGCTGTCAGCGGCTCACAAAATAATCACATTTGGACTGCAAGCCGCTCAGAGCGCCAATCTAATTTTAGTAATAAAACAAATGAAAAATGTACTGAAACACTCTCTGATCTGGTTCGAGATTTTAAGTTGCAACCGGAAAACAAATTCCCAAAGCATGGTTGTTGTAGAACACTGGAAAATTGATATTATGTTCATATTTTTCAGCGTTTTGGGTTAGTTACCAAAAAGTGTAAAACTGTTTACCGTGGCAACTAGTGATAGGACTACAAAAAATGCGTGTAAATCTCGTCTAACGGCTGAATAGGATAGAAACGTGTTTCAACAATTGACTGATAGATCTAGCGACGAGGACAAAAGTGAAAACGGTGTGCACATTGATTGAAATTGTGATTTTGATAGAGATGGGGCGCAAGCAGTTATAATTGTGAAAATATTGCAAGTCCTCGGCCATCGGAGGGCCGTTAAATAGCAACAACCTCTATTAGAGTTACAACCGGTGTTTATTGTAATAGTACATTCATTTATCTTTAAAATGACATGTAATTCATAAAAATCTGTAAAGAATTACGAAAACTACTGCTTACTTTGTGCATACACCTACAGGATGAAAATGGGAAAAAAATTTAATTCGGCCACAGTGTGTTTTTCAATTCGGTAGTTAATGTGTTAATGTATACACAGAACAAAAATTTTCAAACAGATACAGGATATGCCAGGACTGAACATCAGTAACGACAGTCTGGTAATGGTTCTTTCCGCAAGAAAAATAGCCATACTGGTCAAGTACGTGAAAACAAAAGAAATAGGTACATTCTTTTATGGACACAATGAATAAGCTACAAAAGAACAGGAAACAGAAGAAAGGAGGAATCCCAGATAGAAATATCAGCACTGAAACAACCAGATATAAAACAAAAATATCTTGTCAAAGAATAAAAATGGTGTAATATTTTTGTCACAAAAGATAGAAAACTGGGACTGTTTCAATCCCCCAGTTTTTTAAGGAGAATACTCATTTTTAAGGAGAATAATTAAGGAGAATACTCATTTAAAATTAAGGAGATTCTGCATGTTGTTTTATTATTATTACAGGTCTTCTTTTTCTTCTTGCGATCGCATCTTTGATGTTTACACCGTCAGACGAGTTCTCATGATGAATTCGACTGTTGTTTGAAGTTCCTCTTTAGCTCCATATAGCTTTGAGTTTAGTGTTGAGTCATTGGGCCAGTAAATCTTTCTTAACTGGTCATATAGAGGACAATCCTGTAGAACATGCTCAGCAGTTTGTTCGTTTAATCCACATGTGCACAGTGGTGAAGCAGACAATCGTAGCTTGTGCATGTGTTTATTCAGTTTGTTATGCCCTGTCCTGAGGCGAAAAATAGTTATCTGTCCCTGCCGGTCAAGAGTGTGATAGTCGTCTTTGGGTTGGTTCTGTTCTCTTCTGATAGTCTGGATAGCTCTCTTTTTCTCAAGGTATGTGACTTCATTATCTTCTTGTTCACATTCTCCTCCCTTTTTTGCAAGTTTGTTTGCCTTTTCATTTCCGGTTATTACAGGTAAATAGCTTCCCCTGTCCACACTCGAAACCTATACTCATTAGGTTAATTTGTATTTGGTTGCTCCTACTGTTGTTACATATTAATGCTCGTTGTTCTGTTACGTCTAGGGCGGACTGTCATCACGATTATATGATTTCTTCTAAAATCCACAACATAAATACGGGTTCTTTAACTGACCCAATCAACGGTAAGGAACTAAGACAGTCTTCCTTTAGAAACGAACTTGAAATCCTTTAATAACTTATGTCCCTTGTAGCATACATATCAGTTCGTCAAAATTAATCATTTACAGAACATCATCATTACAGTATTAATCCTATTCCAAGAGTATTCATTCTCTTGTACAAACCACATCCTTAAAGAAAGATGAACACTTCGTAATAGGTTCCCAATGGAACTTAAATGAAAACACAGCCAAAACAGCTGCCACAATGCTCAAGGCTTTCATCAACACCTTGGCCATACACAAAACAATAATACGTCACTTTCTCGTGCGCATCATTTTCAATATTCCAAATAGTGCCGCATTTATCAGCACTGACTCAAACCCAATAAATCTAACATGTGGTGTGCATGGGCAGACACCATATATTTAACTGATAAATTTGCATCCAAAAAAAACTATACTGTTAAAAAAAAAAGAAACGCATAGCTTACTGAAGGCACACACATAGCCATAATTTTGACATTCAATAACTTTTTAAATTTAATGAGTTAAGTGTTCAAATTGCACACAAGAATACCTTAGGGTTCAACCAATCAATTGACAGTTGTTTTGCATCTGGGTCACGAGAGTTTTTTGGCGTATGGGCTTTCCCGTTAGTATGGTGTGTGGCCTCCTCTTGCATCGATCAGCGACTGGCATCTCCTGGGCATGGAGGCTTGGAACCGGTGCCAAAGTCGACTGATGGTACTCTGATGCACGTTTAGATGCCTGGCAACCTGACTTTGACTTTCGCCTGCATGCAGTCGGCCAATAGCAATGTTCCTTAAATTTATCGATAGAGACGCCATAAATGTCTGCTTGAAAATGAACTGAATTTTTTGTGTGTAGCGTTATCCTTTTATAGGGTTTCAGTTGCGTAGTCAGTGAATAGTGTTCACCCCAAATTTTGTTGCTTTCACGTGCGCGCAACATAAGCTGTGGTCAAAAATTGCGTCATAAACACTATTGACCACTGCGTTGTAACGATTACAAAAACGAACGCAATTCAGGTCAACACGTGCATTTGACACTGTAAAGAACATTTGAGGCTGGTTTTTATATACCCTAGCACCAAATTTTACTTACAAACTCATAAAAACGCGCCTTCGGTTAACTATGCGTTTCTTTATTGAACAGTATAGAAAGAAACTGTTTTGAGTTTGTATATAGCGTAATGTTTAAACATTGCTATGAATGTTGTGTGTGAACATCTTCATTATTCCATACTTTTGTGTAAACAATCGTTTTATTAATGCTAAAATTTCAACCAATATTTTTTGAATGAAAGCTTTTATACTTGTAGCACAAGAGGTACATCCCTTTACCTTCAGTTTCATATACAACAACAAAGTCATTTATGACGTATGAACATTTTTTAAAATTATTTCCAAACAATATTAAAAACCCACTGGGGTTGCCATTTTTATTTATAAATACTTTTTGTTTGTAAATAGAAAAAAATGTGTTAATGCACTATTTTGGTACAGTATAATTTCCCCACAAATGTTTTCCCACCACATGGGGGGGGATGTGTGTGTGTGTGTGTGTGTGTGTGTGTGTGTGTGTGTGTGTGTGTGTGTGTGTGTGTGTGTGTTTGAAACTTTTGCCTCGTTTCGGCAAGGCGTGTCCCGTTCAACCTAATCGGTTATATTAGGGCGCATGTCAAAATATAAAAGACCCTTCATCATCATGTGACGTATTCTTTCCAGAACGTTGTCTCCATTACAGCTGCTCTGAACGCATCACGATTCTGGGCAAGTCGACCTGCATCAGCCAAAGACAAGTTCAGACTCTCTGTGATGTCCTGGGTCCACCGTCGTCTAGGTCGACCCCTTCCCCTTTTTCCAGGGACCATGCCTTCCATCACTAAAAGACCCTTAGGTCACGTAAAATTAGTCTCAGGTTAAGACATTAACCAGAGATTTCGCCTCGAGTAATAGCAGGCGTACGAAAAAAAAAACGGCCTTCGCTTGCATTCTCATAAAAATTGGTTGCTTAAGGTAGTAGGATACCTTATAGGGTAAAAAACTCAAATTTTCCTTTCAGAATCAAACAACCATGGGAACATTGTTAGTATGGACTTAACATTTTTGTCCACATAATGACCTCATTAATTATGCAAATTAGCTATCCAATATGGCCGCCATAGTGAATAAATTATACACTTTTTTTAAAAACATCATAACTATGTTATTTGTACAAGGATCTGACTGAAACTTGGCAAATTCAATCATTTTACTCGTATATAGCTTGAGGTCATGAACTAAAATGAGATATTGACAGAAAGGTTAATTTTTAATGAATTTTCAAAATTTATATTTCTTAAATGTGTGATATTTGTGCCTATATGCATGATGGTCATAAAACTAAAACTTTGAATTCAATTGTATCCATTTTGGTTCAGAATCTGTAAGATTATATGACAACCAACTGTTTTAATTTTCATGTCAATTGAATGTACAGATTCAGAGATATCTTGTTTCAAACATCCCTAATTATGTTAAAAAGACAATTCCGAGAAAACAAAGAAAAACAGAAAAAGTACTCACCAAAATGAAGTTTAATGAGCTCCTTTTGAATAAAGTTCTCCTTCTACTGCAGTTGCAGTGTCTATGAATCCCCTTTTCAGTGCTCTCAGGGTCTTCCTTCTGTTTTTTCCAGGGATTTTTTAACAGATCCATATATGCGCTGCGTGTCTCTTTTGGTGGATAATGTCGTGGTATTATTATTATAAATTATTATAAATTCTTTAAGCACCAAACACGGCGCATAATGCAGAAATCAGTGCTCTCCAGGTTATTCGTTGTGACGCCACTCCTCTTAGCTCTTGCACATTATTTAATCCCAACGTTCTTAATTCTCTTATTATTGTTCTTCTAAGTGTTTCTTTTGGTCTTCCTTTTTTCCTCTTACCCTCAGGAACCCAAGTGAGTGCCTGCAGTGGTATTCTGTTGTTTTGCATTCGTAGGACATGACCAATATATGACCATCGTCTTTTCTTTATATAGTCGGAGACATATTTCTGCCTAGAGTCTTCTCTTATTTGTCGATTAGTCTTGAATTCTTTCCAACTGAGTTTTCTAAGAGTTTTTGTCTTCACTTCTTTATTTAACAAGTTATACGTTAGTTTGCAAGATTCAACTGCATTATGTGTACTTGCCGCTAGTAGTTTAAGTTTTGCTGTTTTCCTTTCTTGTATTTTATCCCAAGTATCTTCTCTCATCCATTTTTTCTTTTTATGTACTAGGTATCCGGTGGTCGCTACAGCTACTTCTGTCATTGCTGTTCTCAGTTGTTCCCATTTAGTATCGATTGTCTTGGTGGTGATATCGTTGTCAATTTTGCCTAAAGCATCAAAATAGTTGTTCATTTTGACATTATATTCCTCTTTTATATCATTTGATTGCAGTCTGTGTACATCTATTCTTCTATTTTTATTCGGTTGGTATAACTTCTTCAGTTTAATTCTCAGTTTAGCTATGCAGAGGTTATGATCGCTTCCGATCTCTGCACCTCTGACGTCTTGAACTGATGAGCGAAATTTTGCGCTTATGCAGAAGTGATCTGTTTGGTTCTTAGTTCTGCCATCAGGTGAATTCCATGTTATTTTGTGGATATTCTTATGTGGGAAGATGGTGTCTGCTACAACAAGGTTTGATATTTCACAAAGTTCTAGAAGTCTTTCTTTCACCATTTTGATTTCTACAGCCTATGCCATGAGTACCAAGATATCTTTGTACTCCATCGTTGTTGTCACCTACTTTGGCGTTAAAATCGCCCATGACTACTATTATGTCATGCTATCCAATTTTAAAAATCTCCTTAGCCCTTAAGATATTAGAATGAGTCATGTTCACTGTCATGTACACTGTCGAGCCTGGTTCTGTTTCGATAACAATCGCTTGTTTTACGATAGTGACTTGTTAATTCTCTGATCAACCCTCCTATCCAACCGACCAATTCGAGGGTTTCGAGGTCGGTTATCGGAAAATATCACCACTAGATACTCTGATGTATCTTGTATTCTATAATTTAACACAACATGGTACTATCCATCGAAATATACACATTCCTGATGTTTTTTTTCCGGAATCTAAGGTGAGAAAAGAATTTCACCTCCATTTTGGAAGGGTAGATAACTCCCCAAAAACCTAATCTTTTAAACAAATGCACGATCGATGCTGATCCATCATTGAAATAAGAAACTGCACTAAATACAGCCTCCTCTACTGTCTCTCTTTCCACATACACTTCTTTAGTACATCTATCCCATATCAATTTATTCAGTGCTTCATTGTTATTCTGGGTCATCCCGTGCAAACATATTATCAGCAGATCCTCCTTCGCTAAATCAGCAAACACTGGCCGTATAAAATCCATGACTGCCTGTGGAAGTCCATTTTTATGAGTGTATGTGTCTGGATTTAATTTATACTTACACCATGATTCACTTGGGAAACAGTCGTGGTTCTGGTTGACTTTAGATGAACCAACGTGGGGAAGAACAGCCATTACATCACGCACCATATTCTCTAAATTTCCTGGATTCTGTCTAATTGCAAAGCCATAATAATTTTGAAGAGTATCTATCTTTTTATCAGTTAGTCTCCCAACTCCCCCTAAACCTTTTCCGTCATCTAGCTTTATACCTTTGTTTTCAGTTTTCAGCTTTCTTAATCGTGTCCCACACCTCTTCTGAACGTGACCAACACACTCCAACTTTTCAACCTCTAAATCCCCATATGGCTTTGCTTCCTGGACTTTCTTGAAAGATGCAGAGTTCCCATCACCAAAATACTGTGTATACCTTAGCTTTCTCATGTGTTCTGACTGTCTAAATAAACTGACTGCTCCAACTGCCTCCATTGCCGCAGCACTTCCAGTATAGTTTATTTTACATTTGTGTGTAAGTTTCAACTTTTCATACTCCATAGAACCCTTCCTTTCCTCCCAGTGCTGACACCCTTTACAAATATTTGAGAGAACTTCAGCATCAACACACTTTCCAGTGTCCACTGAAATAGCGGTTACTCCATGATGACTTGCATGGCCCCTTCGTTGCCAAGTCCCATCAAAAGACACTGTACAGTTTGTGACATCTGACTCAGTTTTAGTAGACCTATCAGTCACCATGCCATGACTCAGTTTCAGTAGACCTATCAGTCACCATATGCCAGATGACTTGAACGCTCGTACCTCCTCTGCAGCAGCATTCATGCTTTCCATTGCAATGTCCTTACTTGCTAAATAGATCCTGTGCAGCGTTCTCCTGTATGCTTTCTTTGCCATGGGTTGACTTGTGTTAATGTATATCGACAAATTCTCATTTTCAAGCAACGGGTTAGAAACTGTCTTGGTATAACGATTTCCAAGGAACTTACGTTTAACACGCCACCCAGTCTTTGTCTTATTTCCCATTGTGAACAAAAGAAGCTCTGCTAACTACTATTATACAGAATCTGTATAAAACTAGCAATAGGCCTAAATAGTGTTTATGTGGGTGAAAATGCACAATGCAAGTAACAAATGGTGAAATTTAACGATCAAAGCTTTCTTCAATTCTTGACACACAGTTTGAAAATTTCATAAGAAATCATCCCTTGGAAACGTTATAAATATTTTTTTTTTCTTTTGCCTCAGTATAATTATAATTTCGCAGTTTTACAATTACGCACCTTCATGTTTGGTCATTATTAACATGGTAACCAACTATAAACATTGGTTGCTATGCAAATCACTTAAGGGGGTGTGCGTAGAAAAACACTGATTCCTATCATACCAGAGTATCTCTAAGCTTCTATGAATTATTTTTAGTACAAGAACATGTTGACGATGATTTAAAGCATGAAAATGAAAATTATTGGATTTTTATTTTTTAAAACTTTTTTTTTTTAACTACTTGAAATAGCCAACCATTGTGGACAAGAAATAGATACAGTGGCGTCGAATCTCATTGCGGCTTGCGTACCCTGATTACCCCCAGAACTATGCCAGCGGGAGTTTTACTCCTGGGAGGTTCTACCAAGCTGGACAGGTTTGCGCGGGCAGGGGTCAGACGAAAGCAGACACCCTGGTCCTCCAGGTTGGGAGTTTTAGCATAGAGCTGACGCCCCTGTCTATGTAAAAAAAAAATTGAAGTTACGGAAACAACAACGAATAAGAGGACATGCACACCATCATAGCTGGCAGACGCTGGAGCTGGGTTGGCCATGTCCTCAGAAGAGACTCCGATGCCATCACAAGAACAGCTATGCTCTGGACCCCTGAAGGAAAACGAAAGAGAGGCCGACCAAAAACAACCTGGCGGAGGACTGTGGAGGCTGAGATGCAAAGAATGAACCAAAGTTGGGGCACTGTACGAAGGATGGCCATCGACCGAGCAAAGTGGAATCAATTTGTTGTTGCCCTACAAGACGCCACTAGGCGTGATGGCCACTGACTGCTTTGACGGTCGGCGGCTAAGGATCAAAGAAAGAAAGAAGAAGCAAACACTCAAAGAATCGGGAGTATGGACAAATATATTCTATCTTGTCAAATACATTATACCTTAACTGCAGTGTACTTACAGAATCAACAGAAAATTTACTGCCTTCAGCAAACTCGTAATGGTTGCTCTCCGTAATGGTAGTAAATGGTTAAGGTTTTTTTCACAAGGCGCGAGTATTCGAAATACCAAAAAAAATACATGTATTGTTTATTTATCTGTAGTGAGTAGTCATCACCCCAGTAGCGAATCTACATTTTGGGGATCCTGAAGCTTGAACTCTTGGAGGGGCCCCTTTTATTAAAACAACAAACAAATAATTTGTGAGGATGGGAAAGACATGTATTATAGAGATAAATGAACTTGGTGGACCTGAAGTTCTAGCTTTATAGTAGATCCACAACAACACACATATAAAAACTGAAGACAGATGAACGAATTTTCAAAAAAGAAACAACTCTGCTGTGAGTTAAATGCAGAACATGTGATTGGAAGGCATATGTTCTGATCACTAAACCACTATCCACCTTGGTAGGCCCTATATGGGATTTTTTAAATCTTAACTATTTTAATGATTGCCTTCATCATTCATAATTAGTTCGTTGAAGACATACCAAGAAAATTATAAGATAAGAAAATTAGCAATGAGGAAAATATAAAATATTTTAAGGGGAAGAACGGGCATTAAATTTACGTCAAAATAAAAAAATGATGGATTTTGGGATTAGTCCATTTTCTGATACTTTAGCATCGCCTGAATCTAAATATAACAGAATTAAATGTCAAAATGCATTCTAACAATATGTATTTTGACTTTGAAAAAGGTATGGTATGGACAGATTTTCTCAAACTCGAGAAATTATGTATAATTAGACCGAGTTTCTTACATAGCAACCAAGCTTACACCACTACATATTATACATCGTTGGATTCGTCAAAATCTACACTTTACTGTAAGCAG
The DNA here is from genome assembly GCA_024509875.1 of Oreohelix idahoensis. NCBI lineage: Eukaryota > Metazoa > Mollusca > Gastropoda > Stylommatophora > Oreohelicidae > Oreohelix > Oreohelix idahoensis. The sequence continues at coordinate 493,220 of JAMPIV010005820.1, forward strand.
GTCACTTATTTTGGGATTCCAAATGCCAGATCGGAAATTTATAATTTCAAAGTCAACATTTAGGGTTTCCCTCGATTCTAAATTTTTAATTGGCTGTGCGCGTTCACGTGACCGGCAACGACAATATGGCCGCGTGTTTACATTAAAATTCGAAATCTCAGTTTTGTTTAGTAATAGTTGCGACAATGCCTAAAAACAAGATGCTCTCGTTATCTCCAACTGGAATAGGCCAGAGTTAGAGATGGAAGCAAGACTTAGCCTACACTGCAGGTAAAACGTACTTATTGTGACGATGTAATGGTAAAAACTGGGACATTAGTACTCAGGCAATGAGGGTTGAAATAAAGCACAGCGGACCGTTTGTTCGATGGGGCCTTTGACAAGAATTTAGAGACGCAGTAAACAGGAGTAAGGGTTAGGCTTAGTGGTTGAAATGAAGCTGTACGATAGTTCCTTAAATTAGAATTCAGAGACGCAGTAAAAAGGGCTAATGGTTACGTAAATGTATCCTAACCCTAACGACGTTGGCGATTTACTGGGATGACATCTAAGAAGACGGCCCACAGTGACTCATTTCAACCAGGTTTAAGAATCTTAACCTAACCCTAAACCTTACGACGCTGGCTTCTTACTGGAATGACATCAAAGAAGGCGGCCCACTGTGCTTCATTTCAACCACCAGGGAGTTACATGAACTAGCTGTTACGAGTAGTAGACAGTCGATTAAAAATCATCACGTTTTCCTGAGTTTACAGAATAACGGGTGACTTCTCATAATTCAGTACATTATCATGATTCTTGTAAGCATATTGCATATTTGTTTCGTCAATTTAATGTTTGTTTCTTGTGTATTTTTATTGACATGTCTTGTCACATATGCTTATGTGTTATTTAAAAATGCCTGCCAGACATGTGCAACAGCAGGTTCTTGGTACCAGAAGAAAGATTGGAAACTTCATCAAGTGGAAAGTGAAGCAAGGCTGTCATATACATTTTGAAGGTATTTACTTTTGAAACTTACTTTATGTTTCCCCTTGCCTAAGCATAGACACTCATGTAATTTATTTTGATCTCCATAAATATCAAGTTTAGAAACATATTTCATTACTTACATGTATTGTTTTGCTTCCATTGTACTTTAAGGCACAGTTTATTAATGCTTGTTTACATCTTTATTTGAAATTTTACTAATGTAAACATTTGCCTCTTTCTAGGAAGTTCAAGTGTCATGGAAGCTGAGGCAGGTAGTGCTTTGTGAAGCTGTTCTTTGACACGACAGAAATTTCGCTACACCGTGTAAAGTGATTGTGATAGCAAAGCATTCAATCAGATCATAGCAATTAAACCATATGGCCCTAATATTGCTGAATTTAATCAAGGACCTGAGGCTGCTATATTTTTCAAGAAAGTCCTGGGGCTGAACAGTGGAAAAGAGGCTTGTCGACTGGCAGGAGCAAGAAAGCGTTAAACGTCTAGTGCTCAGCTCTAAAATGGCAGAAAACTGCACTAAGAAAATGAAGGACATTTAGCACAAATCTCAACAGAAAGCCACTTATGAAGCTGCAGAGGAAGCTGGATATGCTGCCGGTGTGTTCTGCATGACTAGTAAGTTATTTTATTTTGCTGCAGTATTACATACTTATTTAATTATATTCTAATTATATCGAAAAATGTGATTTTAAAGAAATCATTATTCTCATACTAATTTTCTTATAACTTCCACACTTATGTATTAATTGACATAAGAATTGACACATATATTGCCCATAATGTTTAAAACGTTGTGTATGATGGATTTTAAGTATCTGATCAAACTTTTGATTTATTGCAAAAAGTAATGTAAAATTTAGCAAAACATTTTACTATTTTTAGACACTATTTTCAAAGTCCTACAACTTTTTTAAAATTAAAGTTATCAAAAACCCATCTTAAGAAAAGTTTTAAAATGTAATGATAACGTTGTGTTTAAGTTTGGTATTCATAGCTTAATAAATAAAAAAGCCTTAGCAAATTGAAATAGAACAAAGAATCCAATATTGCTCAGCTCTAACACGGCAGAAAACTGCACTAAGAAAAGGAAGGAAATTAGGCACAAATCTCAACAGACATACAGATAGAAAGCTGCAGAGGAAGCTGGCTATGCTGCCAGTATGTTCTAAATGATAAGTAAGCAATTTGTTAGAGGCAATATTACATACTTATTTAATTGTAGTCTATTTATGGAGAAAAATGCGATTTTCTCAAAATCTATTTTTCTCATCCTAATTTCCTTAAAACTTCCGCACTTATGTTTTAATTGACATAGGAATTGGCACATATGTTGCCCATAATCCTTTAAAACTTTTATAGTGATGGATTTTGAGTATCTGATCAAACTTTTGATTTATTGCAAAAAGTAATGTAAAATTTAGCAAAATTTGTTACTATTTTTAGACACTATATTCAAAGTCCTACAACTTTTTTTGTATTAAAGTTATCAAAAATTCCATCACTAAAAAAGTTTTAAAATGTAATGACGATAAACGTTGTGTTCAAATTTGGTACTGATAGCTTAATAAATAAAAAAGCCTTACCAAATTGAAATAGAACAATCTTCTTCTTCTTCTTGCGATCGCATCTTTGATGTTTACACTGTCAGACGAGTTCTCATGATGAATTCGACTGTTGTTTGAAGTTCCTCTTTAGTTCCATATAGCTTTGAGTTTAGTATTGAGTCATTGGGCCAGTATATCTTTCTTAACTGGTCATACAGAGGACAATCCTGTAGAACATGCTCAGCAGTTTGTTCGTTTAATCCACATGTGCACAGTGGTGAAGCAGACAATCGTAGCTTGTGCATGTGTTTATTCAGTTTGTTATGCCCTGTCCTGAGGCGAAAAATAGTTATCTGTCCCTGCCGGTCAAGAGTGTGGTAGTCGTCGTTGGGTTGGTTCTGTTCTCTTCTGATAGTCTGGATAGCTCTCTTTTTCTCAAAGTATGTGACTTCATTATCTTCTTGTTCACATTCTCCTCCCTTTTTTGCAAGTTTATCTGACTTTTCATTTCCGGGTACACCACAATGAGATGGTACCCACTGAAGTACGGTTCTCTTTTTGGCAGCTACCTTGTTTAGTTCATTTCTCAGATGCAGGAGTTTACCACCCTTGAGAGCTTGCAGGACAGACAGTGCATCTGTGAGGATGACTACCTGGTGGCAGTCAGAGTTGGTGTTATAAATCATATTTGCAGCTTGCTCTAGAGCTTGAACCTCAGCTGTATAGTTGGAACAGAATTTACCAGTGGGAATGTGCCTAGTCTCATACTGGTTGTCAGGATATGAGATAAAGATACCGGCACCTCCATTCCTAACAGCATTTGTTGCAGATCCATCTGTATAGGCATGTATCCATGATTGATCAGGATAGCTTTCTTGGATCATACTCAATGTAGCAGTTCGTTTTTGCAGATCATTATACTCACATCCACTTGTGAGACCACTGACTGATGTATTAATTTGGAGGGCACTGCTGGCCTGCTCCCATGGTAAATAGAATAATAAAATCCAATATGGACACTGTTTCTATGGCAACCAGTGATGCAGTGTCATCAAACTCTTCATTTGGCATATCTAGTATTGATATATGTTAAGTCTGTGCATTTTCATTGAAATCCAGCAGTTAATAACGAAAATAGCATTTCAGTGTAGCTTCTCCCCTTAATACTTTTTACTTAGTCATTCCCCTTCTACCGTGAGGTGTAGAGGTATATTTTAATACATTTGTTAAAAAACAAGGCTGACAAGGTGTATCCATAAGAGATTTGTGCTTAGAAGAAAAAGTTAAACTTACCAGAACATACTACATGAAGCACATTTTACAAAATACTCTTATTTCTGTTTTTTTCTCGCAACATATTCACGTACAGTTTTGTCATGTGAGGAGCTTCCTTGCAATGTCATTTTCTAGAGACAGTATGCATAAAGAATTTAAGCGCTCTTCAGTCATGGTAGACCGAAATTTGTTTTTTGTAAAGAATAGCTTTGAAAAATTCCTTTCTGCTTCACAGCTCGTGATGGGCATTGTCAAGTGCAGCTTAAGCGCAGTGTTGTTGTTCATCCATCACGGGTGATGAAGACCACTCTGTTCATCCAAATATTTAGGAATATGTTAGGTTAGTCTATGGGTACGAAGGTGACTGATGAGCCTGATGCGGGCCTGGAAAGATCTCGGACAGTGTGGGCAGGGAATGTTTGCTTCATGTGAAGGTTTTATTACACAGTCTTTTCTAGCTTGTCTCTGCTGTTCCGCTGCTGCTCTTCTGGATGATTCGCATGCCCCTGCATCTTTACGAAGAGATGTGCGCCAAGCAGTTCGGTCTTGCGCAGCAGCTTCCCATGTGTCTGGGTTTATGTCAAAGGTTTTCAATGACGTCTTTAACGTGTCTTTGAAGCGCTTTTTTTGGCCACCATGGGAGCGTTTACCCTTCTGCACCTCACCATAAAAGAGTATCTTTGGTAGTCGATGGTCTGGCATGCGGACTACATGGCCTGCCCAGCGAATCTGTGACTGCATCAGAATAGTATCAATGCTAGGAATACCAGCTCTGTCAAGAACGGCGGTATCCGGGATCTTGTCTTGCCATTAAGCGCAGTAGTAATATTGGGGAACACTTCAATTAGGTGTTGCTCACAAATAAGCTGAAAAACTTCTGTGCATTGCATTTTAGATGGCGTGTTTTCTTCTGTGTTCTGGGATTTCCTAAAGTGCAAATATTCTTTGAACCGATAACAATCGTTTACTAATTTGTGGTCAATATCATCTTTGTAAAATGATATTATAAGTTTAATACTGTCCTCATCAGCTTCAGAATTGTTCACCAATTCTGAGAGGAACTTGAACCTTTTCGCAATCTGCTCATATGGGTCAATCCTCTTGCATAACTGGATTATCAAGCAGTCATAGATTTGATATCACCCGTGTGTTACCGGGGCCCGAAAGGGGAGCAAAGAATAGTAACACTGTCCCCTGCCAAGCATGTCGTAGAAGGCGACTAAGGAGGGTTGGGCATGGGGCCGGTTACCCCATCCTGTAAAAAAAATTTAAACCACAAAAAACTTCAACAAATATGGACAAGTCAAATAAAGAAAATAAAACACAGCCATCCAAGACAGGGGAAGGTCCTCTCGCGGGGAGGCGTATGATGCAACACAGAGAAAGCCGAAAGGAGTCTGTGTTGCTGACTAACCTTCTTTCTTCTAGGAGAACTTCCAGATTTGGCACCTGGAATGTTCGGACATTGAACGAACAAGGGAAAGTGGCACAAGTAGCAGCAGAAATGAGGGAATACAAAATCGAGGTTCTGGGAATGTGTGAAACAAAGTGGAAGGGGGTAGACAGGAAGAAACTCATCACAGGTGAATTGGTGCTGTCCTCAGGACACGAAGACGAAAGTTCACACCACAGTGAAGGGGTAGCTCTTATGTTATCTAAAGAAGCACAGAAAGCACTCATTGAATGGGAAGCTGTGGGACCCAGAATAATAACAGCTATTTTCAAAACAGCTAAAAAGAAAATTCATGTCAATGTCATCCAATGTTATGCACCAACTAATGACAAAGAAGAGTCTGTGAAAGAAGCATTTTATACTAAACTACGGGAAATTATGGATAAAGTAAAAAGAAGAGACATCACAATTTTGATGGGTGACATGAATGCAAAGATAGGTACAGTCAATACCGGATTTGAAGAAGTCATGGGAAATATGGGCTAGGAGTAATGAATGAAAATGGAGAACTATTCGCAAACTTCTGTGCTTCAAATCAACTGGCTATAGGAGGAAGCATGTTTCCACATAAGAGAATACACAAGGCAACATGGATATCACCAGACCATAGAACAGAAAATCAGATCGATCATATATGCATAAAGAAGAAGTTTAGATCATCATTGCAGGATGTAAAGGTATATAGAGGAGCAGATGTGGCATCAGATCACCATCTTCTGATAGCCAAAGTAAAAATGAAACTCAAGAGATATGCAACAATGCAAAATTATAGACAACAGTTTAATGTAGGACAGCTAAGAAATCAAGAAACAAGAGACAAATTTGCGGTCACAGTATCCAACAAATTCCAAGTGCTCCAACAGTTGGAAGATGTAGAGAATACAGAAGACTATTGGCAGCAGGTCAAAACGGTATGGAAGGAGACATGTGAAGAAATACTGGGGAAAAGGGAAAGACAACAAAAAGCATGGATAACAACAGAAACCATCAATAAGATAAAAGATAGAAAAAACAAGAAAGCAGAGTTAAACACAAGCAAAACCAGAAGTTCCAAAGCCAAGGCTCAAGAAGTGTACACAGAAGCAAACAAAGAAGTATCAAAAGAGACAAGAGGAAGTATATTGAGGAGTTGGCAAGAGAGGCAGAAGATGCTGCAGCCAAAGGAAATATGAGAGAACTGTATAGCAGCACAAAGAAGCTAACAGGGAAATACAAGCAAACAAGTTGCCTCATAAAAGATAAGAATGGGAAACTGCTCAGCAATATACAAGAGCAAATGAAGAGGTGGACAGAATATTTTGGGGACCTTCTCAATAGACCAGCTCCACAAAACCCGCCGGACATCCAGCCAGCAGAAGAAGAGCTACAAATTAACGGTGAAAGACCAACGAAGGAAGAAATAAAGAAAGCCATAAAGCTTCTAAGAGATGGAAAAGCGTCTGGACCTGATGGCATTCCAGCAGAGGCCATCAAAGCAGATATCGACACGGCTACAGAGATGTTATATAAATTACTTGGTAAAGTCTGGGAAAAAGAAGAGATACCAGCAGAATGGAAGGAAGGATATCTGGTTAAGTTGCCTAAGAAGGGAAATCTACAAGAGTGCACAAATTATAGAGGAATAATGTTACTATCAGTGCCAGGAAAGGTATTGAACAGGATTATCCTTGAGAGATTAAAAGAGTCCATAGACAAGAAATTGAGAGATGAACAAGCAGGTTTTCGACAAAACAGATCATGTACAGACCAGATAGCCACTTTGAGAATAATAGTTGAACAAAGTCTGGAATGGAATTCACCACTATACATCGGATTTGTGGACTACGAAAAAGCATTTGACAGTGTGGACAGAGAATCACTTTGGAAATTGATGAGGCATTATGGAGTTCCCCTGAAGATCATTAATTTAATAAAGAAAACCTATGAAGACATGACGTGCAGAGTTCTTCATGAAGGACAGCTTACAGAACCATTTGAGATAAGAACAGGAGTGCGACAGGGATGCCTCTTGTCTCCATTTCTTTTCTTGCTGGCAATAGATTGGGTTATGAGATCATCGACAACACACAACAGAAATGGAATCCAGTGGACTCTGACTAAGCAGTTGGATGATCTGGATTTTGCTGATGATTTGGCTCTCCTGTCCCATAACTGTAATCAGATGCAGGACAAATTGAAAACACTCGATGAGAGGTCACAGCAATTGGGTCTGAAAATACACAGGGAAAAGACAAAAATAATGCGAATAAATGCAGGTAATGAAAACAGGGTTGAACTTGAAGAAACGCCAATACAAGATGTAGAATCATACACATATCTTGGCAGTAATATAGACAAAGTTGGAGGGACAGACAGCGATATCAAAATAAGAATACAAAAAGCAAGAGGAGCTTTCATTGCATTGGGAAATATATGGAGATCAAGAGAAATAGGATCCAACACGAAAATAAGAATCTTCAACTCAAATGTGAAGTCAGTCCTATTGTATGGCTCGGAGACATGGAGAACAACAAAGACAACAACCAAAAAGCTACAAACTTTCATAAATGGGTGCTTGCGTAGAATAGAGGGATTAAAATGGTATGACAAGGTTACCAATGTGGAACTGATGACAAGAACTGGACAAGTGCCAGTGGAACAAGAGATGAGAAGAAGACGATGGCGATGGATAGGACACACACTGAGGAAACCTGTTGATAGCATTACAAGGCAGTCCTTGTTCTGGAACCCCCAGGGCAAGAGAGGCAGAGGAAGACCAAGAAGTACATGGAGAAGAGAGTTGGAAACAGAGGTGAAAATGATGAGGAGAACATGGAAAGAACTTGAGATGATGGCACGTGACAGGAGGACTTGGCATGTGTTTGTTGAAGGCCTATGCTCCTTTGGGAGTGGAGGGTTATGAATGATAGATTTGATATAGAACTTCTATCCAAAGTTTGTCAGCTCCTTTCAAAGAAACAATACCGCTTGTTCCATCTGAAAATTTCCTTGTAACAATGCGTTTGGAAGAATCAGAATAACTTGATGTGATATCTTCACACAAACCTTTTGCTTCTGATTCATAGTGTGCAATTCTATCGGCTGAATTTTTTCTGAGTTCTTTAACAAACGAAAGTAAAGATGAAAGCAGAAGATAACCTTCAAATACATCAAAACCACGGGTTTGGAGTTTCTTATTTGTTTTGTTGAAATGCTCCACCACTTCTTCCCAAACGACTGTTAAAAAAGCATATTTCACCTGTACCGACTTGTATACATTCTTTGCATCTTGTTTACATTATTAGAGACTTGCCTATACCAGGGCCAGCATTGAGAGGTGGGAGTGAAGGGTTAGAGACTTGCCTATAATAGGACCAGCACCGAATAACTTGATGTGATATCTTCACCCAAACCTTTTGCTTCTGATTCTTACTTACTTACTTAGTCGTTCCCCTTCTACCGTGAGGTGTAGAGGTATTGATTCTGATTCATAGTGTGCAATTCTATCGGCTGAATTTTTTCTGACTTCTTTAACAAACGAAAGTAAAGATGAAAGCAGAAGATAACCTTCAAATACATCAAAACCACGGGTTTGGAGTTTCTTACTTGTTTTGTTGAAATGCTCCACCACTTCTTCCCAAACGACTGTTAAAAAAGCATATTCCACCTGTACCGACTTGTATACATTCTTTGCATCTTGTTTACATTCAGGCTTCTCTTCTGAGTCTTCAAAAATATGTTTGAGAGTTTGTAAAATACCCATATATCCATTTTTAATTGCCGGACTGCTTCATAGTGTGCAGACCATCTAGTTACACTTAAGCTCTTTAGAGAAAAATGTAGATAGCCCTGTGTGTTTAAAATCTCCCATCTTTGCGGAGATCCAGAAAAGAAAACATACAGCTCCTGCAAAATGCCAAAATAGTCAACAACTTCAGGTACAGTAGACACTGCTTTTTCTCCAACAAGGTTAAGTGAATGGGCTGCACATGGTACATAGTCTGCGTACCTGTTAATGTTTTTAAAGAGTGCTTGCAGCCCTTTCTCCGAGCCCTTCATGTTAGATGCATTATCGTAGGACTGAGCACGGATATTTTCGCGCCTTTGTGGGGCCTGGCTCTAGGTATAGGACAAAGATTTTATGAGTTTCTGGGGACGATCATGGTGGTAGTTAAAATAGGGGAGGACACTAGAAAATTACATAAGAAGATCAGTAATCAGTTACTAAACTTGCCATATTCAAACGGAACGCAGCGAGGAAGGGTGCTGGTGACCAGTGTTGCCACAGCTGGGTATTTTTTACTAGATCTGGGTTTTTTGGCTTCCGTCTGGGTATCTGGGTATTTTTTTCCCCAAATCTGCATTAATCTGGGTATATTTGACAATTGGCATTTACAATGTATGAATATTCTGTGCACTTCATGTTTACAGCTGATAAGAAATTGTTGAGCACGCATGAAATCCCGCTTAGTAACGTCATTGATTTTGATGCAGACAACTGTGCCACTATGATGGGGACTGCAAGTGATTTACAGGCACAGCTGAAGAAAGAGATTCCACATGTCTTTGTTCTCTGAAGAGAGCCTTGATGGTTGTAGTGGTGTTTGATGGTATTGTATGATGGTGATATTACTAACTGTAATTGTATGAGGCCAGCTGTGAAGGCTCCTGAGATAAAATGTAGTTGAGAATTGTCAGAAGGCCTTTCTTGCTACCACTACGACCTCACACTTAATTTTTTTTAATGAATGTGGCTACGTAAAGTGTCTAGGGTTATGCTATGTAGTGTGGTGTAATGGATTATAGATATACCCACAGATATTTAACAAGACTAATAATATTAATAAATATTAAAATACACTGAACTAACTCACGTGTGTAAAATTTCTTGATAGAATTATATTACATTTATTTTGTTCTGTATCAATTTTTTAGGTTGACCAGAACTTAAAAGGATTTAGAAATTATGAAAAAATGCATGGAATATTATATCATAAATGCAATAGTGTACATATATATGTACTATACTAGTTAGTTTTATTAAAATGTTCTAGTAGCCATCTACTTGGGAGGATATTTAATGTTTTTGCTGTTGGGGTGGCCTCATCACACCTGTCTATATTGACTACACAGTGTCCAGAAAATGGTGGGAATTTTTATGGGGTTATTAGTAAATAAACTGCGTTGGTGAATGTTCAGCAGACCAGAGGCTCACTCATCTGGTAGTTGTCGCTCTGGTGCTGAAATCAGGTGGTCCCACCTCTCCGTGCTGGCGGGCAATAATGGTGGTCTCTGTCACAAATACTGCACAGATACACTCGAGTAAAGTCACCAACTGAATAGACACTGCTTTGTTGACGACAGAAACTCCCAGCTCTGCAATCAAAGTATGGGCCATGTGTCAAAATCTATTCTCTACCCACGTCTGGACACAACACTGACACAACAACCACATCATACAGACAGGTCAGATCTCTCTGACCAAACAGCACAGTTACCATGGTGGTTTTACATCAGATAGATCCTCCCAGACTATTGATTCTGAAAAAATATTTATTAGTTGTTTGCCCTAAAAGAGGATAGGTAATATGTATCATTATTCTCAACACTTGATCTGTCTTGCATAATCCTTGCTGGAGTTTATGTACATTGTTGGTCCCTAGACCCTGACTAGGGCGGGGGGTCTAGAGCAAATCCCTACTTGTTTGTAAGGCTAGATTTCGATATGGCAGTATCAAATCACTCGAACATGAAACAATATTCAAAATATATATAAGGAAATAATTTCAATCTTACCAGATTATGAATAAATAACACAGAATTGCTAGCAAAACTCAGCTGAGCTGCTGGCTATAGTATGGCGTCCCTAACTTTCTTTCTTTCATATGGAAATCACCACACTTTAAAATCTGTGTCTATCACTGAACAACTATTGAGAAATGACCCCACTTTCGCGTCTGAGCGCTAAGGATCTGATTGTCTGTGGCCAATCACTGCCTAGTTTTATTTTCAATTTCAAATTTCCTACCATAAAGTCATTTCAGTCATGCTTCAGTCAAGTATGGATGGTTATCTGTTAGTCTGTCCGTCTCTACTTGTGTTTCTAAAAAAATGTGCTTGATTTTTGAACCAACCTTTCTCTCCCCTCCAAAATTTTGTCGTTAAAAGTTATATTTAGACACAGCTACCGCTCAAAAACCCTCTCCCCCATACTAAGTAACTTTGAACAGCTGCGTCCAAGGTCGTGGTTTTGTGTGCAAATTGCGACACTTTTAGATTCAATACAGTCTAGCGATGATGTGAACTACACTGTCTTTTGTCATTATCTTCAACATTATCTATCCGTCTGTAAAATTAAGACCATATTAGTTCACTGCTCAGAATAGGCCATCCGGCCAGCTAATTTTTATATTCCTAACATTAATATTAAAGAAAAGTTACTTTTTAATTTTTGTAATATTCCTAACATCTGCGTTTAGCCGCTGAATTCAAATCAAGGGCTTGTTATTGCAAAACGTCCAATTCCGTACCTCGTGTCAATTTGGGGGACGTGACTTTTCTTCGTTCCCCCCCCCCCCAATTGCGTCTCCTTAGCCTTTCCAGTCATATTTTTTTCCTTTTTGATCCGCCGTTCCCCTCCTGTCTAGCAAGTCAATTTTTATGGAGGGTGATGACCCGCGGTCTAGGCGATCATGTACTATTCGCAGCCTACGCATTATGTTTTTATCCGTAAATGTTATCTTTGGAGATATTTTACCGTTGTATCTCTGTCCATTTCACTACAATGGTCTGTCTGATCAATGGCGAGAACTGGCATCGTACCGAGAAGATCTTGGACATCTGGTGATGAGGATCCGCCCGCATTTTGGCTGGGACTGCAACAAGTAACAGATGCTAATAACCAGAAGAAATTTGATGTTTAGGCTGACCTCATGTGCACGCTTATGGCACTACTTAACTCCTCAGCATGCTCGAAAGAGTGTTTTCGAAGGTTAACTTAGTTAAAACTAAACAAACCAACAAGCTTTTGTGTGAAACAGTTTCCAATCGAATACTAGCCAAGCAAGCAGTTGCCAAAGATGGAGTTTGTCATAAGTTTAATCTTAGTAAAAGCGTGGTTGAAGATGTGCATGAAGGACGTTGTCGGCAGAGATATGCAAAGATTTTGGAACTCCACGATCAAGATTCCACGTTGTCAATTCATGCACATGATCTTGACGAAGGAGAAGTTGTCGACATGGATGCCGGGTTGCTGACAAGTGACAATTTTCAACAGTAACATGTAACTAACATTTTATATTTGATTTGAGGAACATTTTGTTAATGTAACTACTGTAAGTATGTTACTGTTAAAATTTCTCATTTTCAAGAGTTCATATATTGGGGTGTTAATAAAATCATTTTTATATAATTGTGAATTTTTGGCAATAAAAAATAAAATAAAAATGAAGAAATAAATAAAAATTGGTAGCACACAGCTTATTTGATCTAAAGTTGCACTAAAGATTGTGTAAGCATTGTCTATCCCGTGTATTTGAGGCATAAAATAATCTGGGTATTTCTGGGTTTTTTAAAGAAAAAAATCTGGGTTTATCTCTAGAACGCGAGTGGCAACATTGCTGGTGACCCCCACCTCACAAAGCTGTACGTAGTATTATTTACTCCCCTACGGCAACGTGCTATGAGGTTACCGTGGCCACCGTTACCTTGAACTGCTTCATAGTGAAGGACACTCTTGCAAGAAACCAAGAACTTACAAACGCTTTATGCCTCCAGTGAAGAGATAGAGAGACTCCCTTCACAAGCTAGCACAAACAAATCTCGCTAGAACATTTCCTTGGAGATTTGGTAACACTCAAACTTTTTGTGTTCAGTTCACAGTACATTTGAAAATTTTTCAAAACTTTGCGGTACCTTCGTTTTACAAAATCAATTGATAGTTTGAATTACTTTAAATTTTTTTGTTTTAAATAATTAATGAAGAAAAATATCCCGTTCAACCTCTGATGGGTTATAATTAGGATATATTGTTTTCAATTCCAGATAATATGAACAACTGCCGATATGAGAAAGTGGCATCACATTTGTCAAATCATTGTAAATAGGGACAATCACAATTGTGCTTATATGTTAAATACAAAAATAAAATAAAAGAACACACAAACAAAATAAAGAAGAAACTCAACAAGAAAAATATTAAAGTGGAGGGGTGTAAAGGCCTGGTGGTTCCAGTTATATAACTGACTTTAACAGATATTTAATTGACTTTCATCTGTTAAAAGTCAAATGCATTGTAAGAACAGCATCAGACCTTCACATTCCCAGCCACTATATATTAACATTTGTTCGTGTTAAATATTGTTTGACTATATTATGCAGTTCCCTAGGTCTGTCTATTCTTAACACCTCTTCTATATTTATAGGTAAGTTGGATGCTTGCAAATAATCTAATTTTGGTATTCTCATTTGTTCATACCTCTTAAATTTTAACAAGAAATGTTCTATATTATTGTCTTGAAGACATCCTGCACAGTAAGGTTCTTCTATTCTGAAATAACCTTTTCCCAGTTGTAGTCTGAGAAGTTTCTTATTACTGGGAATTTTCAATTCCCTAGATATCTGACATTTTCTTGTTGGAGCCTTGAACATCTTATATGCATGTCTTCCCTTCAGATTTTTATCCCACGCTGCGTTCCATTCATCTGTTATTAAATCTTTAATTAAGCTCTTAATCTCTGATTTACTCGTCCCTACATTTATTAGATTTTTATAAGTCCTATCTTTCTTGGCTTCTTTATCTGCCTTTTCATTTCCTTCTATGCCAACATGTGAAGGTATCCAAGCAATTAAGACTGAACATCCTCTGGAATATAAGTATGTAGTAGCCAGAAATATCTCCTCTGCTATATCAGGTCTGCTACATTCTCGTAAGTTTCTAAGTGCTTTGATTATTGAAAGAGAGTCAGTTAAAACTGTTAATTTATTGGGAGGGTTATTAGAGAATATTTCTAGTGCTTTTAGTATTGCCACCATCTCTGTAGTGAAAATGGATGTATTTTCCGTGATGCTATATTCTTTTGTCATTTTCCATATTGGAATATGTATTCCTATCCCTAATTTGCCATCCTCTCCCTTGGATTCATCTGTGTACACAGTAATGCTGTCTTTTGATATTTGTTGTATTTATTGGCTGTGTTTTTAATATTTTCTATATTATTTGTTTTCTTAAGTATTTCTGCTAGGTGGTAGTCCGTGTCAGGTTTCTTGATCTCCCAGGGTGGAATCACTGGCTTGTATTCACAACTGTTATTAATTGATGTAAATAATGTACCCAGATAAACAATTTCCTCCATACACTTCCATCCTGTAGGGTATCTAGGGGTATTCATTGGATTGGCATGAGTTGTTAGTTGGCATCTGGTAAAAGCTGTATGTGCCGGGTGAGACTTATCTAACATAACTCTCTTCATGTAATTTAGTCTTAACTCCTTTCTCCGTAATTCTAAGGGTAGAATTCCTAAAGCCACCTCTATAGCTCCCATTGATGTTGATCTGATTGCACCTGCTATTGTACATAAAAGCCTGATGCTGTATTCTGTCTAATTTAATCTTGTTACTGTGTCCCGCAGAGTCATATATTATACTTCCATAATCTATTTTTCCTCTAATAAAAGATTTATAAAAAGTGAGCATTGTCTTAGTGCTTGCACCACATCCATTACCTTTCAAATATCTTAATAAGTTAGTCAATCCTCTGCAAGACTCCACTAGTTTATCTATGTGTTTATTCCAGTTCAATTGTTGGTCCAATATCATTCCTAGATATCGAGTGGTTTGCACTGTATTAATGTTTTGCCCTTGGGTATTTATGTCTATAATTTTATTTTTTACAACCCTACCTTTACTGAAGATCATTCCCAATGTTTTATTTGTATTCAGCTGAAAACCCCATTTTGTCATCCATTTACATACTTTATTTATTTGCTTCTGTAGATCCTTATATAATTTTGGCAGATATCTCCCAGTCCTCCATATAGCAACATCATCTGCAAACTGGGACAATTTATTTGTTATATCATTAAATTCCTCACCTAAATCATTTACCATTATTGTAAAAATTGAAGGAGACATTACTGATCCTTGGGGTATTCCATTTTGTTGTTCATACAGTTCTGATCTATCATTGTTTACCTGAGCAGTGATATATCTATCTTGCAGGAAATTCTCTAAATAATTATATGTTTTACCGGTTACTCCTATCTTCTTCACTTTAAAGAGAGCACCCTCTCTCCAGCATTCATCATAAGCCCTAGCTATATCTAAAAATACTACCACAGTTTTTTCTTTCTTTTGAAATCCTGATTTTACTTCATGTTCCAATTTAATTATCTGATCCATAGTGCATCTGTTCTTCCTAAATCCTGACTGAGTTTGATTATATAAATTATTCTTTTCCAAATAAAACTTTAATCTTTTATTTACTATGGTTTCTAATATTTTATCAATCTCTAAGATCAGTTTTATTTTAAATGATCCTTAAAAAAAAAAAAAAATTACTTGTAGTAAATTTACAATAATTTTGCCGCATACTTGGATATGCACGGGAACACACTAAAGTGACGCGGCACAACGATTAAGAAAGACTGCAGTGGATAGTACAATTGTTGTAGCCCACTTGAGTGAAGAAGGAAATTCTACGAAAACTTGTGTATAGGTACCGGTATAACAAGGGCTGTCTTAAACTGCAGTTTGCTACGAAAACTTGGCCGGGGCGGAGACAAGAGGAAGATTTTAGATCGAGAGATTGATTTTCTGATACTGGCACCTAATAGTTAGAGTACTTGCTTGCATTCACAGAGGAAAATTTTGATTTGGGTTTTCACAAAAAGATGGTGTCAAGCATATTCACTGTGAAATTTTCATTTATTGTGTTAAATGAATGCTTAACTTTTTATCTGTTGTTTTTGTTTTAGCAAGCAGGACTTTACTGAAGATAACAAAGTAAATAAAGTTATTATTTACTTATTCGTTCCTCTTCTATTGTGAGGTGTAGAGGTTTGTAAGAGAGAGCACCATACTATTCTATCGGCTGTCTTCCTCCTGGCTTGGTTCCATTCTAGTTCTCGGTCCTTCAAAGATTGTCTAATGTTGTCCTCTCAGCGGACTTTGGGTCGTCCTGGAGATCTGGATCCCTGGCTCTTAGTTTCCCATGCTTGTCGTGGTAGCCGATCTTCTCCCATTCTGCAGACATGGCCAAACCATCTCAGGTGGGACTGTTCTAAATAAAAGTTATACAATATTAAATTTTAATTTGTATGTGAAAAGCTCGCTGAAATTCACTGGATTGAAAACTACCATACCATGTCCAATGCAAACATTAGAATTTTCAATTCAAGTGTCAAGTCAGTCCAGTTGTATAGCTCTGAAACATGGAGAACAACAAAAATAAGAACCAAAAAGTTACAGACTTTTATAAATCGATGCTTGCGTAGAATAGAAGGATTAAAGTGGTATGACACAATCACTAATGTGGAATTGATGACAAGAATTAGACAAGCGTCAGTGGAACAAGAGATGAGAAGAAGACGCAGGAGATGGATAGGACACACATTGATAAAACTTTCTGATAGCATTACCAGATAGTCCTTGTTCTGGAATCCCCAGGGTAAGAAAGGTGTAGGAAGACCAATGAACACACGGAGAAGAGAACTGGACACAGACATGAAGGAGATGAAGAACATGAAGGAGATAAAGAACATGAAGTAGATGAAGGACATGAAGGAGATGAAGAACATAAGGAGATGAAGATCATAATGAGATGAAGGACATGAAGAACATGAAGGAGATGAAGAACATGAAGGACATGAAGAAGACATAAAGGAGATGAAGAAGACATGGAAAGACCTTTAGCTGATGGTAAGGGACAGGAAGACTTGGCATATGTTTGTTGAAGGTCAATGCTTCTTGTGGAGTTGAAAGGTGAAAGACCATACTAACTAACTATCACAGACGATCAAATCTTTTCACATATTCCCATCTCTGTTCTGTGGTGTTTATGTCCGTCCTATTATAGACATTTTCCATGATATAATGTTAAGCTGTGTAGCAGCATATCAGTTTGTCATTTTTACTATCAGCTTCTCCTACTGTCACAATGCTTTCCATTTCTCATAATATGTCCCAAAAACTAGGACCACTTCTTTTTGACGTGAGTAATAAGCTTCGTCTGTGCAGAGACATTTTTATTAATGTTTTTAGCTGTCAAGATGAATATCAGCATTTTAATGTAAATTCACATTTGTCTCACCTCCAGGCATTCTGGCATCTTCTTGTTTGTTTACTGGTTGTCCATGATTTGCTCCTGCACCACTAATGGAAATTGGTCTTTATATTTCTGTGCTTATCAATGTTATTTTCTTAATGCTTATTCTTTCTTAAATGTTTTCTTGTCTCAAGGGAGATGTACTTGCTTCTTTTTCTTGTCCTTATTTTTGTGTGTGTAAGTACTTGTTATTTTTCATATTTTTTATTTGGAATTGAAATAAAAATGTTTTGGGACAGCTGACAAAAAAAAAAACCGTCAATGTCTTTTAGATAAAAAGTCAGTCACAAATGTGTCATTGCAATGCTAAATGCTTACATAAAGGAACTGTTAGATTCCAGAGACATCTAAGATTTACCATCATGATATTTGCTCTGGTCTGATCAGACCAAGTACAATGGCATAACTACAGTCCGGGTAGACCAGACACATCACAAGGCCCCAGCACAGGGTGGTCCCCGGAAAGTAGTGGCCGTAAGGGACCCTCATGGCACTTGCCCTCATATAGATCCTTTTTTCCACTATTGCTCCTGTGCTAAAGACGATCATAACAGGGGTCCAGTTTCTGGAGACAACAGTCAAATTGATCAAGTAGAAATGAAAAAATTTGAAGTACATGGTGAAGGAAAGGAGGACCTGGCACACATTTGTTTAAGGTCTATGCTGCTGTGGGTAGTTGAAGGGTGATGATGATGATGGTGAGGATGAAGTAAGTAGATGCATGTTTATACAGATTTGCCATATATTGATTATAGTTATTCAGCCCATTACATACAGAGGGCCACACATAATTTGCTACCTAGGGTACCGTTCATTGTAGTTACGCAACTGGTCAACGTGTATATATGAGCTGAACTTGAGATTTAATATAGCTTAATAATGCTGATTCTGTTTAAGTTGGTTTATTATTATTGTTTTTCTACTCTATTAATTTTTTTTTTCATTTCAGGATGAAGACCTTCTACTTAACAACTCCTACCCACAGTTCACAGAAAGTTTTATGAACACAGCACTGGTCTGGGGACCTTGCGGACTGCTATGGATTTGTCTTCCTATCTACGTATTCTTTTTATCTGTCAGCTCCAACCCAGTTCCGAACCCTATCCAGCCACTCAATGTGACCAAAATAGTAAGTTACCACTTTGTTGTTTTCATTGTTCTCTTGTGCCACACTACTTACATTACATAACAATGGATGCCTACGGCGTGAATGGAAAAGATCTACAGAAACCTCAAATATTCAGAAACTGGTGTGCATTTACTGTCCTGGTCACGCTGGGATACATGGCAATGAGAGAGCTGACAGACTAGCTTCTAGATCACCTATAGTGGGGACACTGAATATGGGAAAGGGAGAGAAACTAAGGACAATTAATAATCACATGTTAGAGAATGACACTACAATCAATGAATCAACAAGGCTAAGACTGCTGGAATTAGGCATCAGACGTAAGACTAGCATGGATGGACGTATGAGAGGATACATCTGTTGTATATAAAATTAGCGCTCTTCAGGAATAGTTAGCATGCATACCCTTCGACATTTGTTGAGAGAGACTGCTCGGAGTGCAATATTGTTGATTCTGATCAAAAGAACATTACTTACTATTTTGTCTTGTTAAAAAAATCTTTTTAAAGACAGTGTCTTTCTGTATCTTTCATCAACTGAACATAATCTTATATATTTTGTTTGTCTTCTAATTTATTCATAAGCAAAGTCAGTCTTATGAACTTGACCAGTTGTAAATAACAGTAGAACATGTAAACCTGTTTAATATCTTCGTCTTCTTTCCCCTTTGAAGTCCCTGAGGGACATGGAGCCGCCGCATTAGCTGGTCTCCCTACAGGAAACCTGCATCCAAGTAGTCATGTGCTCTAAACTCACCAGGATATTATATTTCCCTGTTTCCATAGTCATTTCTTTGTAGCCAGCAATGACCTCTAAAACTGGTTTGGTTTGGTTTTAAGGACCATCATCATTGAACACGGACATCTCCATCAGTGCTCCGATCTCCTCCCTTAGATCACACATGAAGGATCTCAGCACAGTGCACGAACTCCATAGCATCGATGAGGATCCCAATGTATGTTTACAGGAATCACACATTCTATGAATATTTTTGTGGTTTTCCTAATTTTATAAATTTTGCCACTGCAGCAGCCGTGTTACCTACTCCTTACGATTTCCAACTGACAAGGGATTTTTAAACATGCGCAACTTGCACACAGGACCTCCTATTTTTTCACCCTTATCTGAGAAGGCTAGGTATCTGATCTCACTACCCATAAGATTAGAGGGGAGTATGATACCATTTGGACCCACTGGTTCTGAAAATATTTCCATCAACTATATTGCCTGTACTTGGGAATTAGAGGTGGACGCCATACCTCTTAGCCACACTGAAATATTAAAATACAATTTATGTTTTTATCTGTTTATTGTTTATAACCTCAGTTGCTGCTTGTGGTCGTTGTTTCTGTTGCAATTTATTTTGTTCATGATGAGGTTGGCAGCCTCATGCACAACCTCAAATATGTCGCCTCGTACAACAAGCCTCAGGATTCAGTAGTCCTATTCTTTCTTTGTCTCCTGAGAGACCCTTGGGAACTATTCTGGGTCCAGTTCATATAACTGATATTATTCCTCCTTTGTTTGATATTATTATAATATAAAGTGGTACTTGACTCGAAATACTCATTATTGTTACAATATTCTTCACGTGACACATCCAGTTCATAGACTACTAAAGAGAAGTGTTTCTCTTAATTCTTGCATAGTCACTTCCGTGCGAGTGCTTAAACCTCATCATCATTAGCCTGTAATAATGTGACTTTCATAATTCTTGCATAGTCACTTCCGCGCGAGTGCTTAAACCTCAACATCATTAGCCTGTAATAATGTGACTTTCATAATTCTTGCCGGCTGCTCTGTTTTAGTAGCGTATTTATTAATAATTATATATTGCATCATATATTCACATAATTTGTACTCTGGTCTATTTCAGTTGGTTTCCCTCCTTTTATGTGCTGTCAGCATTGTTCAAGTAATCCACCATGCATCTAGTGACAATTCTTACACTGCAGTCTATGTGGCTGATGGAGTCAAGATTGGAACTTTTGTAAGATATTTTCAGAGCACCTAGCTATCACTGAGGTGTCATTTAAAAATCAATTTATTAATACTATGCCCCCCCCCTTCCCCCCCCCCCCCACCCCATGTAGTTGCTCTGAGAAGATACAGAAAGATTAGGACTACATCTCCCTCATGCATGATGCAAAAGGTGATGAATATGAGGTTGTGAATGAGGCTGCCAACCTCATCATGTAAAACAAATTGTTACAGACACCACTGCTGTAAGAGCACATGCATGTTTTGTTGCAGTCTCCCTGTAATGAGGCCAGCTGCAGTGTTGGCTCAGTGCTCCACAGGGAGCAACAATGGAAGTGAATGAATGTACAGCTAAGTGCAAGTGTGTTACTGGGGTCTGTAAGGGGTGCAAAGAATAGTAACAATGTAACCTACTGAGCATGTTGTAAAAGGCAACTAAGGAGGGTTGGGCACAGGACTGTCTACCCCATTCCGTAGAAACTTGAAGCGTAAAAAATGTAAAGAATTCCTTGTTCTGGAATCCTCGAGGTAGGAGAAGCAGAGGGATATTGAAACAACACATGGAGAAAAGCACTGGAGGTAGATATGAAAGAGATAAATAAGATATAGATAGGATGGTACAGGACAGGAGGACTCCGCTTGAATTTGTTGAAGGCCAAAGCCCTGCCCCTTGGGTAGCTGAATGGTCATTTAAAAATGCATCAAATGTACTGGTAATGAGAATAAGTAGGGTGTTCTGATGGAGGCTAGTCCAGACATAAAGTATATTACTCATATTAGAAGGAGCCCCATCTTGGCATGTAGCATAAAATGAAATCTAAAATATGTTATAACAACATGCAAAATGGGCAGAAAAGAACATAGAGAATGACAGTGAGAGAAGATGCTGAACAGTTAAAAACTATGACATTAAATAAGCTCAAGAACAGAATTAACATAAATGGCATTAGAGTCTTTTAGGTCAAAGAAAGAATAGGAAGCCTGTTCCCTCAGACATGTCTTTCAAGGCCACTAATATGAGTTTGTGCATGGGCCTGGCACCGTCATCATGTACAAAAAATGGCCACAGAAACCACTGTGTGCTGGAACGCTTTGTGCAGGCTTCCTGCAGTAGTGGTTCTATGCTCCAGATGGAGCGAAAAGGAAAAATAATGATGATGATTAGAATGAGGAAGTTGGAGAAAGATATGATCTCTATACTCATCAGCCTGGC
The DNA here is from genome assembly GCA_024509875.1 of Oreohelix idahoensis. Lineage (NCBI taxonomy): Eukaryota > Metazoa > Mollusca > Gastropoda > Stylommatophora > Oreohelicidae > Oreohelix > Oreohelix idahoensis. Next base: position 515,105 of record JAMPIV010005820.1, read on the forward strand.
ACTTGAAGGAGAAGGTATTTTATAAGAAAACTTTAGACAGCTGAGCTGAGCACCGATACGGTTTGGTCCAAGAGAGCTCTGCCATTCTGGTAATGCTTATTGCTGCACAATACTTTATAGTTGCTCAGTGCTATGAAGGTCTAATATTTTCTCATTACTGTAGACAGAGTTTTAATATAGGCTAAGGGGTCCAAATGGGGCAGTGATGCGCAATACAAGACTCAACATGTCTCTTAGCCTCTCCTGCCCAAGTCTACCTCACCTACTCGTGGTGGACCCCGTTATACCCAGTAATCTTGCCGAAGGTTGGGTATCAACCCCAGCGGGAGGCAAGATGGGACAGCAAACGAGGTAAAGGCAAAATCAAATCCCCCAGCCAGAGGGGGAGGCATGAGCACACTCTGCCTTAAGAAACAGGTGCTGAAGTCAGATGTACCAGGCCAGGAGGCGCACCAGCAACCATGGTACCATGCAACCCGCTTTGGTTTAATATGTCTACACAACAGATGTCAAAAAATTATCGTTATGGTGCTCGCCCTGTGAAGTCCCTCCAGGCAGGAGCAGTGCCGGATTCTGAGCCTCGACAGAATCCACCCTCAGCTACTGGAGGTCTCCTTAGTCCGCCAAATGGAGCCAGGAGGCGGAAGGAGAAAGTAACTGGCCAACCAGATAAGACGACGGCCCCTCTGAATGTCATGCATTGGAATGCAGAGGGAGTCAACAACAAAAAGACTGAACTAGAGAATACCCTATTTCGGAAAGAAATTAGCATATGCTGCATACAAGAAACCCACCTACAGGAAGGAAAACATTTTAAGATACGGGGCTATCAATGCTTCAGAGTTGACAGAAAAGATCGGAAGAAGGGTGGCATACTAACACTGATAAGGAATAACCTCAACGCTATAGAATCCAAGACATATAAAGAAGGTGCAGAATACCAAGTAATCCATCTAAAACATAACACTCTGGAACTGGATCTCCTAAACTTCTACTGCCCCAATGACATACCACTGAACATGACTAGCATAGATGTCCCCATTGGCAACTTCATAGCGGTGGGAGACTTCAACAGCCATTCCCAAAGCTGGGGATACAACCAGCTAGATAGAAGGGGCGAAGAGATAGAAAACTGGCAAGACGACAATAACCTAACCCTTCTAAACAACCCTAATGATCCTCCAACCTTTTACTCCAGAAGATGGCATAGCACCTCTACTCCAGACCTGGCATTCTGCACACCTGATTTGGCTGGGATAGTGGAAAGGGAAATAGGAGAACAACTCGGTGGAAGTGATCATCGTCCTGTATTCATCAAAATTAATAGAACAATTAATACAAGTCCAAGTCAGCCAAGATGGAATTATAAAAAAGCAAATTGGTCCATTTATCAACACAGAGCAAATCTGCTTACAAAAGATATTAAGGTACTAGACAGAGACATTAACAGAGTCATCTGGGATTTTAATAATGGAGTACTCAAGGCAGCAAAGGAGACAATACCGAGAGGAGCGAGGAAGAACTATGTACCATATTGGTCCAACACACTACAAAACCTACATGAAGATATGAATGAAGCAAGGCACACTGCAGAGGTACAACCATCCCAACAGAACCATATCATGCTACAAAAGGCAAAAGCAAAATTCATTAAAGGAAAGCTAGAAGCCCAGAGGAGAAGCTGGAGGGAAAAAACATATAAACTAAACCTTGAAAAGGAAGGGAGAAAGTTGTGGAAACTCACTAAACAATTGAATGACGATAACAATTCTCAACGACAAACCATTACACTAGACGATGCAGGGAACTATATACCGGCAAACAAGCAGCAGACATATTTGCGGAATCCTACAGAAATGAAAGTAACATCTCCGTCAATTTACGCAGACAACGAGACATTCGTCAAGAAATAATCCACACTAGAACTAATGGAAACAGTCCGGACGTTATGTCCAAACCTTTCAATATGGACGAGTTAAAAACAGCCGTGTGGAAACTTAAAGACAGGAAATCACCAGGCCCGGATGGTATAACCAACGAAATGCTAAAACACCTAGGATATACAGCAATGAGCAAACTGTTGCAAATATACAACTACAGTTGGATGACAGGCAGTGTGCCACAGATATGGAGAGAGGCGCTCATGTGTCCCATCATAAAGAAAGGAAAAGACAACAGGAAGGCCACCAGCTACAGACCAATAAGCCTAACAAGCTGTGTATGTAAGACAATGGAGAGGATGATCAACAGAAGATTGAAATGGTACTTGGAATCCGAGAAAATTTTAGTGCCAGAACAAGCAGGGTTTAGAGAGTGCAGCAGCACAGAAGACCAAATCACATACCTGTCACAGATCGTTGAAGATGCCTTCCAAGAAAAGAGAAAAGTCTTTACCCTATGGATAGATCTCCAAAAAGCTTTTGACAAAGTATGGAAAGACGGGTTAATAGTAAAACTGCAAAGGAACGGAATCAAGGGTAATATGAGAAAATGGATCCAGTCGTTCCTACACAATCGGAAAGCAAGAGTCACTATGGAAGGTCACAACAGCAAGAAAATCCTCCTAAAACATGGAGTTCCTCAAGGCTCAGTATTGTCTCCCACCCTGTTCCTTGTATTCATCAATGACCTCATCCACGATCTGCCACAAGGTGTGAGAGCTGCCCTATACGCTGACGACTTGGTGGTGTGGTGTGTAGAAGAACATCTAACTATCGCTAATAAGCGAATACAAAGGGCAGCAGACAACATAGCAGCATGGGCAGAGAAATGGATGGTGCAGATCAACGCTGAAAAATCATCAACAACACTTTTCACGCTCTCCAACAAAGACAAAGCAGGAGAGATACGACTTGGAAATATACATGTCCAAACAGATGAGGAACCGGTGTACTTGGGCATTACATTAGATAAGAGAATGACATGGAGGCACCACATCGAGAGAACAGAGGCTAAAGCGAGAAGAAAACTTTCCATACTGAGGAAAATAGCTGGATCAAGTTGGGGAGCTAACGAAACAACACTAAAGAAAGTGTATACAGGTGCAATAAGACCTATATTAGAGTACGGATCAGCAGCATGGTCTACAGCAGCCAAATCACACCTTCAAGCCTTAGATAAAGTACAAAATCAAGCGCTTAGGTTGATCACGGGTGCCATGAAGACCACACCAATAAATGAAATGGAAAAAATCACAGGCATTCCACCTTTATTATACAGACGAGACACTAAGACCCTGATCCAAGCAGAAAAGTACAAGAACATGCCCGCACATCCAATGAAAACTAGATTTGGAGATTTAGCCAGTGGGAGGTTGAAGAGAAGCAGTTTTGTGCATCGGTCCAAAAAACTAATTAGAACATACAAGGATGAACTACCAGACATCACTAAGGAAATAACTCCCACACTCCTCCCAACCCCATGGGAACAACATCAAAATTTCAGTATTAAGACCTCCATAACTACCACCTGCCCCATGGGAGAGCTAAATACTCTCCAAAGGAAAATAGCAGCATGTGACATGATTGAAGAACTATACCCCAGAGAAGCATGGATCCAAGTATATACTGATGGATCTGCAACCAGAGCAGTGAAGAACGGAGGCGCAGGAGTTTATGTGGTCTATCCAGACAAAGAAAATGAATCCACCTGTTCACCTACTGGAATATTCTGTTCAAACTATGCTGCTGAAGTACAGGCCATAAGCATTGCTGCAGGAATAATAAATAACACAATAAGCCAATGTCAGCAGGTTGTATTCCTTACCGATGCAATGTCAGTTCTGCAAGCCCTCAACAGTGATAAACTGCCAGAATTAAACAAAGTCCTATGCGAAGTAAATATCAAAAGAAGGGTAGTGCTACAGTGGATACCATCACACTGTGGCATACCAGGAAAGGAGAGAGCAGATATGTTAGCAAAAGAGGGAGCAACACAGGAACAAAAAGAACAAACAATCACATTCCAGGAAAAGAAGACCCTTATCAAGGCCATCAGGAAAATTGATCAACAAAGAGACAACTATCAATATCTTGATCGAGCAAAACAGGTGATCCTGTTCCGTATGAGAACAGGACACAACAGACTGAACAGTCACTTATACAGACTGAGATTGGTCCCATCACCCCTATGTACGTGTGGACAGGCAGCACAGACAGCCGAACACATCCTGCAAGACTGCCACATGCTTAGTCAATTGCGAACTGAACATTGGCCCACAGAGACGCACATCCACACAAAGCTGTTTGGGAGTCTTGAAGAACTTTCAACCACAGCAACATACATCCAGAAAACCGGACTTCTTGTGTAGACATTTCTAAACAACAGCGAACGAGAAGAAGAAGAAGAAGAATATAGGCTTATTATTCATAGTTTTAACATTGGCTCATTAGAGTTCTAATATTTGCTGATTACTATAACATTTAAAAATGTACTTATCACTAGGCTGTTGTCATGTAGTTGCCAGGAGTCTCCTTGGAGACAAAGAAAGACAATGACTAGCACTCCCTCAGGCATGTCGTAAAAGGTGACTAGTTTGAGTGTACGTCGGGTTGACAACCTCATCATATAAAACAACAGGCTACAGATACTACCACTGCAGGAGCACATGGATGTTTTTGTGTATGCTTCCTATAAGGGGGGCTAGCCACAGTGGGGACCTCCATACCCTATAGGGAGCTAATATGACGGTGTTGGCCACTTCAACACACACACACACACACACACACACCCTGTGACTTCATAAAATAACTGACATAAACAGGTATTTACAATTTAAAAAAACACTAGTCATAAGACTAGTGGATAAACTATGAAAATTTGAGACCACAAAACTAAAGCAACAGTACTCAAGAATAGTGCCCTTAATTTTTCTTATGCTCAAAACTCTGAAGCTCTAATACTTGCTCATTGCCACATCACTTATAATATTGATCTATGACACAAAGTTTTAACAAATTTGCTAATTACTACAGTTTTGTTATTTCTTTATCACTATGATGTGTTACTGTCATTTCAGAATTTGAAAGTAGTCACTGTATTTTACAATTAACAAAGTGTTGTTAAATATTGTAGTATTAAAGCTCTGCAACTGATTACATTTCAACTGAAATAATGCTTATTTAATGCAGACCTTTAGGGCCTGTAATGTTAAGCACAATATGACAGAGTGAACATTGTTTATTTTAGCTGGTTTAGAAACCTTGACCTTGTGTGTTTATTTTAGCTGGTTTAGAAACCTTGACCTAGTGTGGTTCCCATGGGTCTTCAATGACATCAAGACAGAATTGGGCTACATCTTCCTCAGGAAGATAACTAATATGAAGTTGCGCTTGTGGCTGGTAATCTCATCTTGTCAAACAAATTGCTACAGAAACTATTGCTACTAGAGCACATGAATGCCTTGGTTCAGGATTCTTACAACAGAACTAGATGCAGTGATGGTTCAGTGCTTCATAAGAGGCAATAAGGGAAATGGATGAATGAATAGAAACTTGGAGCTTCGTGTAATTTATGGAGTTTGTGGTTTAGAATACAGGTATACCTTGGAGATATTGCAGGTTTGGTTCCAGACCACCGCAGTAAAGCGAATATTGCAATAAAGTGGGTCATACCCATTTTTTGGGCTTCCCAGTGCATATAAAAGCCTAAAATCATATTTACACTATGTCTATTAAGTGCGCAAAAGCGCTATCTCTAAAAGATAAAATGTACTGTAAAATTTAAAAAACTTTATTGCTAACAAATGCTAATCTTCATCATCTGAGCCAAAATCTATCAGAAGACAAAGGCACGTTCTAATAAATTAACATAAATAATTTTTTTTAAAGCGCAATATCTGTGAAGAGCAGTATAGCGAAGCGCAATAAAGTGAGGCATACCTGTACTTGAGCTTGATATGTGAGAGTTATCTCTGTGCTTCTGGTTGTTTCAGCTCCTGACATCAGGTATTGTGGTGATTGATCGTCACTATGGCAGAATCAACTCACTCATCCTGTACTCCTTCTGGTTGCTGATGGTTATAGCAAACACTATACCATTCTATACTTACATCATAGAGAAGGTACCTGTTAGTATTGTGTATAAAACATGTACAGTTTGTATTATTGTACTAAATAAACAGTTTATAACAAATTTAGTGAAAATATTTAAGAAGAAAGGATACATTGTGCCATAATTAAAGGATAGATGATAATACAGGGAAAGAGATGAGGAAAGTAGTAGATAAATGAGAAACTGTAGCCCTGGACTAAGCATTCCAAGGGAAACAGGTAATGTTTGAAGAAGTGAAGACATTTGCTGGCTGTCCTTAACAGGGGCTGTGGTGCCTTTTAAGACAGAAGTATACCAATACATATAATGATTTATACCTAAACAAAGTGTGTCTTTTCTAAATTTTTTCTTAAATGTTTTGAGGTCTTAAAGTTTTTTTGTCTTTAGCAGCAGACATGATCTTATTCTTTCCTTCTATTCTATTTTTTTTAATTAATGGAAACAAATATCCTGCTTAACCCTTATAATAATAATAGCCCCTTCAGTCATAAATGACTATGGGAATGCGCCCCTGAGGTGACAGCCCTCAGCTGCTTATTTTCCTGGTATTCCTTTCGACGTTTTCTCCTCTCTTCTGCCTGTTGTGTGAGCGTCTTTTCGCCCAATCTGAGGTAGCGCCGCAGATAGCATTGCCACTTGGTGCGATCAGCAGCTTCATCCTCCCAAGTTTCTGGATTTATGTCCAGTGCCCTCATGTCTCTCATGCGCACATCTTTGAATCCCAGCAGCGGTCTCCCAACTATTCTTTAGCCATCTGCCAGTTGTCCGTAGAAGATATCTTTTGGGATGTAACCATCTTCCATGCGGCAGACATGGCCAAGCCAGTGTAGTCTGTGCTGTCTAAGCAGTGTATGTATGCTTTGAAGGCCAGCACGTGACAACACCATGACATTTGTCACTTTTTCTTTCCTTGAAATGCAGAGGATGTGGCGTAGACACCGTAGATAGAAGGTATTGAGCCTTCTTTCTTGCTTAGCATAGGTTGTCCACGTCTCGCTGCCATACAGAAGTGTGCTGGTGACGCAGGCGTTATATACTGCAGCTTTAGTCTTCATTGTGAGTTTGGAGTTTCCCCAAACACGTTATGTGAGGCGGGCAAAGGTAGCTGCAGCTTTGCCAATGCAGCTGTCAATTTCTGTGTCCAGTGAGAGTTTGTCATTGATGGTAGACCCCAGGCTTGGGAAGTGGTGCACCACTGCCAACTCATAGTTATCGATAGTGATAACTGGTGCAGCACCCACATCCGGACTCAGCACATTTGTTTTCTTTAGACTTATAGTGAGGCCAAAGTCCTTGCATGCTTGGATGAAGTGATTCATCAAGCTCTAAAGCTCCTGTTGGCTTTGAGTGATGACTGCAGCGTCATCAGCGCATAACAAGTCTCTTAAAGTGACCCTTCTGATTTTTGTTTTTGCCTTCAGCCTTGCAAGATTGAACAGATGACCATCTGACCTAGTGTGAGGGCATATTCCTTCAGTTGCATCTCTGAATGCATGTTTCAAGAGTAAGGTAAAGAAGATCACGAAGAGGGTTGGAGCCAGAAAGCAGCCTTGTTTATCACCACTGCATATGTTAAAGGGCTGTGATGTGCTTCCAGCATATTGGACTGTTCCCTTCATGTCTTCATGGAATAACTTTATCATTTCCAGCAATTTAGCACGGCAGCCTATTTTCAGGAGGATTTTGAAGAGTCCATCCCTACTAACCAGGTCAAATGCCTTTGTGAGGTCTATAAAGGCGATATATAAAGGTCTTTACTGCTCTCTTGATTTTCCTGAAGCTGGCAGAGAGAAGATCATGTCTGTTGTTGATCTACCAGCTCAGAATCCACACTGTGACTCTGGATATATGCGCTCAGCTAACTTGTGTAGTCGCATTAAGATGACTCTGGAAAAAACCTTACCAACAATACTAAGAAGAGAGATGCCTCTGTAGTTATTGCAATCACTTCTGTCTCCTTTATTTTTATACAGTGTTACAATCTTGGCATCTTGCATGTCTTGAGGAATAGTTGTCTCTTCCCAGCACTGACACAGCACCCTATGCAGGAAATGTAATAGCATGCTCTTACAGCATTTTATTAAATCGGGAGGAATCCCATCACTGCCTGGTGCTTTGCTAGAAGCCAAGCTATCAATGCCTTGCTGAGCTCTTCCAATGTTGGTTCAGCATCCAGCTCCTCCATAGCTGGCAGACATTTGACAGCATCAAGGGCTTCAGGCGTTGCGGTATTTTCTCTAGCTTAAATGTCCGGCATTTCCGCAGACCCTCTGCTCTTGAGGCGTCTTCAACCCTTATATAGTCACAAATGACCAAATTCAAAGATGGATTAGAGGGCAAGTTCCGTATCCTACTAGTGACAGGCGGTTGCTACTGGTGTCAGCTTGTAGCGGCCCGACCGTTCCTCTGATGTCCAGGCTGGGTCTTGCTGCATGGGCAACAGCTCGATCTACAATTGCCCAACCTCGTGCCACCGAAAGTTATTTCGGGAGGTACGCTCCTATGGTCAGTAATGACTGGAAGGGAAGATAACAAAGCTCAGAGTAGTGCTCGACCCACCTCTCCATCTGCTTACCCTTATCGGTTCTCTTCTCTCCACTGATGGTTTTTAGCGGTGCATCTTACTTTTTTGGGGACCAAGGGCTTTTTTTTATACCATCATACATTTGTCTAGTGTTGCCTGTTTGTGCTGCGGTCTGGATGCTCTCACTGAGCTGAAGCCAGTAGTCATTTGCACAATGTCGAGCAGTTCGTTGAACTTTGCTTCTCGTAGCCTTCAGTATCTGTAAGGTTCTAGCACTGGGTGAATGTTTGTACTCAATCACAGCACTGCGCTTAGCTTCAATGAAAGTTGTCATGACATCTGATGAAGCATCAAACCTGTCATTGGACTTCGCTGTTTTCTTACCAAAGGTGGCAAGTGCAGTACTTTGAATGGTGTTCCGCAGGTGCTCCCAGTTCTCTGTAACAGTATCACCAAGCTATGGGTTACTGAGCACTTTCTTGAAGGTCACAGTAAATTGAGCGATCATGACATGGTCTGACATCTTGCTGGTATCAATGCATGGTTTCCCTTCATGTCTGACACGATGGAGTTTTCTTGGTTGTGCTCTGATTTTGCAGCAAACCAAGGAGTGATCTGTATCACAGTCTGCACTATGGTACGAGCGCATGGAGAGCACAGACCTGAGAAGTGGCCTTGTAACGAGAATCAGATCCAGTTGGTGCCAGTGCTTGGATCGGGGGTGTCTCCATGACACCTTATGCTGGGGTTTTGTCTGAAAGTAGGTGTTGGTCACGCAGAGGTCATGATGGACACACAACTCCAAGAGCCATTGTCCATTTTCATTCATCTTGCCAATACCAAACCTGTTCAGACATGAAGACTATGAAACATTATCGGCACCCACTCTAGCGTTAAAGTCACCAAGGAGAACAAGCTGTTCTTGCCTAGGTATGGTTTTGATGACTGCTGCTAGATTCTCGTAGAACTCGTCTTTAGCTTGTGAGGCAGAGTACAGTGTAGGAGCATAAACACTGACAAGGGTGATGGGACCTGCACTAGTTTGCAGGCGGCGCGTTAACAGGCATTCTGATCCATTCTTACCTGGTTCAACCATTTTAGCTAGCAATTTTTTGACTACAAAACTTACTCCATGTTCTCTGGTTTTATTAAGGTCTTTTCCTTGTCAATAAAATGTGTAGTCCTTCTCGCTTACCATTTTCGAGCCTGCCAGGTGCGTTTCCTGAAGTGCAGCTATATCCACATGAAGTCATTTAGGTTTGTCATTGATCATGGCTGTCTTCCTGACATCGTTTATGTCCTGTAGGTTTTCGGATAGTCCAGTAGTCCAGACGTTGCAGCATCCCAATTTGATAGTTTGTTTATTTTTATTACTTGTTGTTTTGTGATAATTGCTTGGTGCAAAATTTTCTTTCCACAGTTCGGGTTTGACCCTAATCCCCATGCACCCAATGGGGAAAGCAGACAGTGGCGGGACAACACCTTATTGAGTGGGGGCTGCCCAGCTTGAAGCGGGCGGTAGCCTTCCATTGAGATCCTAGAACCTCTCCTACTTTCAGAAGTAGCCCCTGGTGCCATGCCCTACCCCAATTGGGCAAAATGCTTATAACCGGTAATTGCTACATCCCGTGTTTTGCCAACACCTATAGGGTGAAGCTGGAGTGTCCTCTCCAGGACGCAAGCTTGGGCACAGTTATATGGAGATCAAGCTGTTGCCCATGCCCTCTCTCCACGCTGCCAGTAGATCCAAAGGAACGGCAGTAACCGATACAGTTTGGTACCAGCCACGTCGTAGGAGTTGCCAGAATAATTTCGAATCAACATTAAACTGCCTTAGGGACTCAGACTCTGGATTTATCCTCAGGGTTTACTCCCGAAGCCTTTCCCATAAATGGATATTCCCGCTAGGCAGCGGTGGTTTGAATTCAGAGTTTTATCTTCTCTTAGATAGGCTACCAACCAAGGATCACGAGCCCTATCTGCCCGAAGCGACTGGTTTTAAGGTGCCAGTGACTCGCCTTTGCCCCTTCTCCCGTCAGTGGAAACAGTTCCGCCGGGCTCAAATTGAGCTACACATGAAGGCCAGGAGCTGGGCTTTTTTGTCAGAGGCTATTTGAGATGCGTGCCATAGAAGCATTTTGTTTAACCCTTGATGGGGGATAATTAGGATATATAGTGTCTATAAGTTTAAGTTATATATTCATCTACTTGGGTGAAGAAGCCTGTCCTACCAAGCGTGTAAACCATGTGGCCAATGGTTGAACAGCCTTAAGATACAGAGGTTAACTGTGAATTATGAATAAGCAGCCATGGACCAAAGCAGGTGGTTGTCATTGAGGGCGAGGTGGGATAGTAATGGGCACTACTATCTATGTAAAAAACCTCTTCAGCTTTATGATGTGACAGCCGGCAAGATGGAGGCACCTTAACCTCTCGCCTTCTCACTGCCTTGTGGGCTAGACTTTCTTGTCAAAGACTATAGGAGGACCTGTACACAAACCGATGAAACGCAAGGGGAAACCACAGTGGCATCACCCTATGAATTGAATTGAAGTCATGAATTGAAGCAACTTCCATAGCAAATTTGACAACATTAATGGGGGGTTCCAGATGGACCACTCCATTTGGTAGGGAACATTATGTACTACAGTTGATACTCGACTGTATTACCAAGATTAGAATTAAAGGTACATTAACCATATAAGAATATATATATTCTGCCCTGAGGTCTCTGATGAGACAAAGAATATGATAACTCTCCATCAAGCATATCATACAAGACAATTAATATGAGGTTGTACATGAGGCTGGCAACCTCATCATGTAAAGCAAATTGCTACAGAAACAATTGCTGCATGAGCGCTTAAATGTTTCCTACAAAGGAACTAGCTGCAGTGGTGGCTCCATGATCCATACGGAGGGAAAATATAATTACGACGATGGCCAAAGCAACTTGAAATGTCAGGATGATGGCCATAGCAACTTGAAATGTCAGGATGATGGCCATAGCAACTTGAAATGTCAGGATGACGGCCATAGCAACTTGAAATGTCAGGATGATGGCCATAGCAACTTGAAATGTCAGGATGATGGCCAATGCAACTTGAAATGTCAGGATGATGGCCAATGCAACTTGAAATGTCAGGATGATGGCCAATGCAACTTGAAATGTCAAGATGATGGCCATAGCAACTTGAAATGTCAGGATGATGGCCATAGCAACTTGAAATGTCAGGATGATGGCCATAGCAACTTGAAATGTCAGGATGACGGCCATAGCAACTTGAAATGTCAGGATGATGGCCATAGCAACTTGAAATGTCAGGATGACGGCCATAGCAACTTGAAATGTCAGGATGATGGCCATAGCAACTTGAAATGTCAGGATGATGGCCATAGCAGCTTGAAATGTCAGGATGATGGCCATAGCAACTTGAAATGTCAGGATGATGGCCATAGCAACTTGAAATGTCAGGATGATGGCCATAGCAACTTGAAATGTCAGGATAACGGCCATAGCAGCTTGAAATGTCAGGATGATGGCCATAGCAGCTTGAAATGTCAGGATGATGGCCATAGCAGCTTGAAATGTCAGGATGCTAATGTGGGATGGAAAATTAGATTACATCAAGAGGGAAATGGAATTAATAAATGCAAATTTATTAGGACTATTTTTAATGTGATATACCGGAATATGTGAAATATATTGTGACTAGTGTAAAAGCCCGAATAAGACGGGAATGAAATTCAAAAGCACCAATACCTAACGGCAGTTTTTCTTATTCAAAAGTATTTTAAAAAACCCAAATTTTTGTTTTACATCTGAAGTTAAAATGCTCTCATAATATGTAACAGCATTCTTCTTCTGGCAACAAGCCAGAAGAAAGTGAATTGCTTCTTCCTGTTAGTATTACTACGTAGCAGCAGCGAGGATCATTGTGATTCATTTCAATTGTGATTTAAGGGATAACACATTCTATAAATATTTTTGTGTACACCGTCATTTGCACATTCTTCTTTGGTAAGTGTTACTATTTTTGGGAGAGTACATATAAGGGAGGTATGGCAGATTGAGTATCCTGATTACCCCCAGAGCTATGCCAGCTGGAGTTTTACTCCTGGAAGGTTCTACCAAGCTGGACAGGTTTGCACGGGCAGGGGTCAGACTAAAGCAGACACCCTGGTCCTCCAGGTTGGGGGTTTTAGCATAGGGCTGACACCCTTGTCTATGTAAAAAGAGATGAAGTTACGGAAACGACAACAAATGAACAAACTTTGCTGCGGGATGGACATCCGGAGTCTGAGACTCGTATGACTGTCAGTGGTGAAAGCCGAAAAGAAGCCACTGACACAAAAACGGATGTCCTGACCGTAAAACGTGAAACAAGAATAGGATTTTGGAATGTTAGGACAATGAATGAGACGGGTAAACAAAAACAGGTCACAGCAGAAATGAGAAACTATAGAGTACACATTCTAGGGATAAGAGAGATAAGATGGACAGGGGCAGGAAAAGTTAAAACAGTAACAGGATAAACAGTACTTTACTCTGGAAGAGAGGATGGACAGCACAATGAAGGTGTAGCCATTATTCTACAGAAAGGTCATTACTGGAATAGATACCCATCAACAACAGACTGATAAGAACAAGACTGAGAGGGAGATTCACCAACACCACAATAATACAATGCTATGCACCAACAAATGACAGTGATGAAGAGGTCACTTAATGGGCGACCTCAAAGCGAAAGTTGGCACACACGACACTTATAATGAAAGAGTAATGGGGAAATGCGGCAGTGGAACAGTTATAAGCTTCTGCAGCATCTACAACCTAGTCATTGGAGGAACACTTTTTCCACATAAAGAAGTGCACAAGTTAACGTGGGAATCAACAAATGGATGGGACAGAAACCAGATAGACCACATTATGATCAATGGTAGATGGAGGCATGCACTACAAGATGTGAAAGTAAGAAGAGATGCAGATGTGGGAAGTGATCGTCACCTTGTAGTAGCAAGACTGAAGGTGAAACTCAGAGCTGCTGGACCAATTGCAATTAAACAGAAAAGTTATAACATCATGAAACGCAAGGATCCCCGCACCAGAAAAGCTTTTGTGGTTGATGTAAAGAGATGATATCAAATTGCCAAAAGCCAGGAAAATACAGCGACTGATGATGTTGACTATAAATTCAAAATCATTTCAACAGTATACAAGGAAAGCAGCGAATCATGCTTGGGATTCCAGGAAAGAAAGAGACAAGACTGGATAATACCAGAAACATTAAACACCATAGCGATGAGAAAAGAAATGAAAAGAAAGAAAGCAGAAGCAAAGTCTCCGAAGTTAAAGGAAATGTATAGCGAACAGTACGGCCAGCTGGACAAAGAAGTCAAACCTGTGCCAACAAAAGGAAAGTTCTGGATGACCTTGCAAGGCAGGCAATAGAGGCAGCACTGAGAAATGAACAAAACACAGTTTATAAAATAACTAAAACTATCAGCGGAAAACGAGGTGCAAACAATATAACGTTAGTAAGAGACAAGCAAGGAAATCTCATCACCACAGCACAGGGGCAGGAAACAAGATGGGCAGAGCACTTCAGAGAAACACTGAATAAGGAACCACCAGAGGCGCAGCTGAATGCCCCTGAGGCTGAAAATGATCTAGATGTAACTACAGACATTCCACGAAAAGAAGAAATCATCACAGCTATCAAAGGGTTAAAGAATGGAAAAGCGCCGGGTCACGACAATTTAAACGCTGAGTTAATCAAGGCAGACCCTGAACCAGCAGCAGAACTATTAGAACCACTATTTGCACAAGTCTGGAAAACAGAGACAACATCAAAATGAAGTGGAGTAAAGGAATAATTGTCAAATTTCCCAAGAATGTCGACCTTGCAGACTGCAACGAATGGAGAGGAATTACTCTCCTCTCAGTTTCCAGTAAAATACTAGGCAGGATAATTACCCAGAGAATTTCAAAACAGTACACCATAAACTGAAGAAAGAACAAGCAGGATTCAGAAAGAACAGAAGATGTGCAGATCATATATGCACCCTCAGGAACATTATAGATCAGTGCTCAGAATGGCGGAGACAGCTTGTTGCGCACATATTTTTTGTACGGCGCACAAATTACTGTCGGTACGCTTACAAATGAAAAATGTAATTATTTGTTTGATAAAAATATATTTATTTATGAATTTACGACTCCTAGCTAATGAGAGAGAACTCAGAATAGTCGATGTGTATTTATTCTTTGAGTTATCGGTTCCTGTTTCGTTTCTGTATATCGAACGGCGTAGGAATCTAGACCTATGTCATTTTTATGTCCATTATAGCTAGAAACAGATTATTCTTGCTTAAGGTTTTTGCAGGAATGTTGATGGTCCGAATTCATGTGTACTACTTGTCTAGTGCAAGAAGATTCAGTTTTATATTGTATATCTTGGTATGTTTAGGTCGGACTATATTCTGTGTGCCGGAATCTGGCGCAGGTATTCGTAGTCCTACTGGGTTGTAGAGAGTTCCGAAGTAGCCACCGATAATGGCGAGTGTTTTTCTAGGGCTGGTCCTGTTATGATTAAAAAAGTGATTTGTGGATGATTTTTCCATAAGGAGGGAATGTCTCTGCGAGAGTATTGTGTCAGAGCTTCTTCTCATGTACTTTATTATGTTTAAATTCGGACTCCAGGTAAAGCCAGACCCTCTTTTCTTTGATGACCTTCATTTGGTTAGGTTTAGATGACAACCTAGTTTGAACGTCGTTGGTCGTCCATATGCACAGTTGAAGATGACAGGTTCCACTAGTATTCCTATCTACATGAGACAATCTTATGAATATGGAGCTGGGTGGAAAACTCTATGAAATTATATATAGATTCAAGCGTTGAATTAACTTTGGCTTTATTATTATCCTTCTGTTGGACAAGTGAGCGAAAACTCAAAGAAGGTGGCCATTTTTGAAGTACTGTCATTATGGTGCATCACTGGCCTGAGAACAGAATATAACTCTTATTATCAGACAGTGGATTGGAGATCTTACCATCAAGGAACTCCGTTATTATGAAATAACATTATTACTGTCAAGAAAAGGTTCTAGCAATGAACCGCTATTATTATTCATGTATGTACATTTACTGAGTATGCGACGACAGACAACTAGAACGTCTGCCTACTGTCGTCCCATAATATATATTGATATGCTGCCTGAATACCCTACCGAGGTTGCTACTCAATTATGCAATATGATGATGTCCTGTCAACCATGTACTGTCATATGCAGATGTTTACGTCAAGGGTGTGTGTCCTTAATAAAAGGTGCAAAAAAACGTCAGCTGTAGTTCCAGCCATCTTTGACTCGTATAAGAGTGTGTGAGTGCAGTATTATCTAGTGTCAACTACATAGAACAGTACACCATTCGCGTTGCTTCCACTCTCACACTACATCTACATGACCAGTAGATACAGCGCTGCGCAAGGTTGGGTAGTTGATCAAGTTCCCACGTAGATTACATCTTTCAATCATACAGTGGTAACGCAGATGTCGTGCTCCTCCTGGAGCCTCCAAAGTATATCTTTACAGCTGTGGCCAGTATATGCTATTTTTACAGTGGTAGGCCAGTTCCCTTGGTCCAGCCTTCGCAGTCTTGATGATTGAAGTCACCAAGTATAACAAGAACGTTTATTTTGGATAAATGTGACACACATCAACACCAGTAGGAACTATACAGTCGATGTCAGCTTGACCTGTTCTGACAAGTGAAATGAATCTGGGTCAATGCTTGTTCACATTTTTCGCAGTACAGAGCTGAAAACTTTGAAGGACATAAACTGTTCGGTTGTTACAGTGTTTGATTACCTTGCTAAAGAAGAACATAAGTGTTGTTATTTCATCGGTGGATCTTCTCATGCTCAAAAAAATTGAACAATATAATAAGATAGTTCAATAATTTAAAAGTGCCAGTTTATTTTGATTAAAAGCTGTGCCATTGAAGTGAAAGCTGAACATACTTTGCAACACATTCTATCCACAACACATATATTGTATTATATGCATTTATGTTTTACATGTATTTATGTTTACATGTTAGTTGTTCTTGTTAAGTTAGTTTATATTCCGTGGGTTTAAGGTTGGGCGGCGACTAGTACAGGGTATACCGAGTGACATTGGTCTTGTACTAGTGTTCTGTAGGTACAAATTTTCTTAATTGGAAATTTGTTAGCAACAATTTGCTGCTATTTTTGTTAGCTGTGATGACTGTGTTCATATTTGTTTTTGTAATATTTTTTCTGTTCTTTATTTTTGTTTGATTTGTTTGTATAATTTGTTGGTCTACTCTTTCCTATTATTTAGTTCTTTACACCCTTATGTTTATACACTGTGGCGTTATTTGTCTTGTTGATTTCATTGCAGTTATTATCACAGGTTCTGTGACTATTCTCTTTAGTTCTCCTAGTTAAATTATTTAATTTCTGCAATTGTTTTCATATTGTTTTTTCTTGTTTGTCCTTGTTAATGTCTTTAGTTGACAGATGATATATATTATTATTATTGTTATAAAAGAAAGTGTACAAGACCTTTGTAAGGCTTGTCTCCCACAGTGATTGGGATATACAAATATTATTTTCCACAGGTACTCAAGCAATCATTGGTTACATTAAGGAAGTATACAAGACCTTTGTAAGGCTTGTCTCCCACAGTGATTGGGATATACAAATATTATTTTCCACAGGTACTCAAGCAATCATTGGTTACATTAAGGAAGTATACAAGACCTTTGTAAGGCTTGTCTCCCACAGTGATTGGGATATACAAATATTGTTTTCCACAGGTACTCAAGTTATCATTTGTTATATTATAAACAAGATAACCATACAAGGTCTTTGATTAAGACTAAGAAAGTGAAGTGAGTATTAAAGTGGGACAAGGTAATTTATTTACTTTTTCAGGTTACGATTTCATTAGACAGGATGTCTACATTAGATTACTTTATTGCACAAGGGAAATCCCTTGATAAGACTGGTCAAGACTTAGAAGAATGGGAAATTGCTCAATATGACAAAGCATTAGCTGAGGAAAGAAAAGCTGCTGCTGAACAAAAAAGACTAGACAGAGAAGCTGATGCTGCTGCTGAACAAAAGAAATTGCAGATGCAGGTGGAGGAAAGGAGATTTGAGGCTGAACAAAAGAGATTAGACAGAGAAGCTGCTGCTAAGGAAAGAGAAGCTGCTGCTGAACAAAAAAGACTAGACAGAGAAGCTAAAGCTGCTGCTGAACAAAAAAGATTAGACAGAGAAGCTGAACAAAAAAGATTAGAAGCTGAGGAAAAAAAAGCAAACAAAAAAAGCAAAAAAGAGAACATGAATTTGAGTTAGAGAAATTAAGATTGACAATTATGAGTAATGTTAATCAGGCATCTAGTGGTAATGGAAAACCCTTTACTTACAAGGTCAAGGTACCAGCGTTCAACTCCGCCAGTGACGATATAACATTCTGGCTTCAGAGGTTTGAACGTGCTTGTCGAGCTCATAATGTGGATAAATCGCAGTATGTGAATCAGTTGTCTGAAAATCTAAAAGGGGATTCTCTGACTAAGTTATGTTTGGTTGAAGAGGCCGACAAAGATAATTATGATGCTATTAGGGCAGCCTTGATAAAGAAATACCAATTGTCAGAAGAAGGTTATCGCCTTTTGTTTAAAACAATGAGACCTGAGACGGGTGTAGAATTCTCTGAATTCATTTCAAAAGCACGACTTACACTTTCACGTTGGATTGAATTATCCAAAACACAGAAAACATTTGAGGCTCTTACGGATTTATTACTTAGAGACAAGATCATGTCTTCAGTGAATAAACCATTCCTAGAATTCTTACATGAGCGTAAACCTAGTACATTAAAACAAATGGAAGAATATTGTGACCAATATGCCACGGCACACCCTGACGTGATTCTTAGCAACACTAACATTAAAGAGGGTATGCCAGTTGCTTCAGCAACACAATACAATAACAATTACTCACACAAGTCCCAAGGAGCTCAAGATAAATCTCACAAAAAGGTTAATTGGAATGGTTATCAAAGCCAAGGTAACCACTCAAATCAAGGTTCTTCTTTGAAGAACTGGAATCGGGCTGATAGTCCTCGATACAGGGGTGCCCATAATTATAGAAATTTCCGCAAAGGGAGTAACTATAGGAACTACCCAAGTTCTTCATGGAAACAACAAAACCAGAATTACAGGGATACTCATTATAATGAGTATGATGATTACGATCATGAACATTATGATTCAAACCCAAATAGGGGTTATAACAGAGGAAATAATAATAACTGTAGAGGTTATAATAATCGAGGTAGATCACAATACAGAAGACATAAATCTCATTACCAGGCTAACTCTGCACACCAAGAGTCCCATGAAGCCGGTAACCAAAATAATGATAAGAAAGACTCTAATAATGTAGGATGTTCTGCTTTCGATTTTGGTAGAGCATCTCAGTGTTCTTAATGCAAAACATTCGATCCAACCACAGTTTCCACTTTAAGCTGTGGTCATCCTTTCCCCACTCTTCCTGCGTCAGTCGCGCATGATGGAAGAGGTGCTCTTGTCTTCAATAGAGGTCTAGTAGATGGTACTCCGGTATCAATCCTTTTCGATTCGGGGTGCACCACCATTGGAGTGAGGCAGTCACTCGTAGATCCTTCTCGAGCCACGGGAAAAGTAATCAAATGTGTAACATTTGGTGGCACACTGGAGAAGTACTCCACTGCCATTATCAATATTGCTACTCCTTTCTTTACAGGAGATGTGCAGGCATGTCTCCTGCCGAATCCGATCGCTGATCTTATCATCGGTCGCATTCATGGAGTGAAAGAATGCACCCCGCAACATATTGCCGATTGAGAAAATAACAATATGCAAACTGCTAATGCAGTAGTCACTAGGGCTCAAGCTCTTAACATGCCTCAATCTTCACCTTCTGAAGATAATGATGCGCAGATCCAAGATGATCCCTTGGAGATTTCCCATGACTCCTTTATAAAACAGCAGAAAGATGATCCTACTCTAAAGAAATTCTTTACTCTGGCAACAAAAGGTGATCCGAATAAAGACACAAATCGTAAATCTTGGATTACGATGAAGAATGGCGTACTTGTGCGTATGGTACAAGACTCCGCTAAGTCCGCTCATTCTCAAATTCTAGTGCCCAAAAATATGAGAGTGAAAATCTTACAGCACGCTCATGATTCTCAGTGTGCTGGGCATATGGGTTTTTCCCGTACTAAATCTAGAGTTCTGGCGTCTTTCTTTTGGCCTTTTGTGAACAAGGACATACGAATCTATTGTCGATCTTGTAAGGTATGTCAAGAAGTTAAATCCAAAGGTCCACGCCATGCTGCACCTATTCAGGCTGCAGATATTCCAATTCGACCATTTCAAAAGATGGCGATAGACATCATCGGTCCATTTAAGACAAAGTCTGCTAGAGGACACCAATTTATCTTGACGTGTGTTGATATGTGCACACGTTGGCCAGAGGCTATTCCTCTGAAGAGCATAACTACTGCTGATGTCGCAGATGCTCTTTGGTTAATATTTTCTCGTCTGGGATTTCCAGCAGAAATATTATCGGACCATGGTACCCAACTCATATCGGATACTATGTCTCAAGTAATGTCGACTCTTAAGATAGAGAGATCTTTAAGTAGTATTTATCATCCTATGTCTAATGGGATGGTAGAACGTCTGAATAGGACTCTCAAAAACCTATTAGGTAAGATAACTGAAGATCATCCTCAGGATTGGGACAGAGTTTTACCCGCGGCTCTCTTTGCATATAGAGAGGTCGCCAACGAACATACAGGATTTTCTCCCTTTGAACTTGTCTTTGGCGCGAAACCGCGAGGTCCTATGTCCTTACTTCATGATCTCATAACTGCTGATAATATTGTCGATGACACAAAATCCTCTTACGAATATGTCATTGCGCTTAGACACAAGATTATTGAAGCATGCCGTCGATATTGATGGAAAGCATAAAACCTTCCACATCAACATGCTCACGGAATTCCACGAACGTCCGGATTATTTACAACCTGTTTTCCAGGCAACGGACGATTCTCCAGTCCCACATGGACATTACTCATCACTGTCAGTAATACAGGATGAGGAAACGAGTTTCTCGGATGTGAATCTCCCTTTTCCGATGATTCCACTTCATTCTAACGAATCATGGAAAGATGTTACGGTTTCTCCCGAGTTATCTCTGGGAGAGCAGAAACAAGTTTCTACTATGTTAGAACAATTTCAGGATGTCCTTACTGACATTCCTGGTCAAACTGATGTCATTCAACATGACATCATTCTTACTGACCATAATCCTATAAGAGTCAGACCGTATCCTATCCCGATACATTTTCAAGCACAGGTAGAGAAAGAGTTAGATGAGATGATAGAGTTAAAAATTATTGAACCATCCACATCAGCATATTCTTCGCCGATGGTTATTGTACAGAAAAAAGACAATAACATACGTCTCTGCGTTGATTATCGCAAATTGAACCAAGTGACGAAATTTGATGCTGAACCTATGCCGTTACTAGAAGAGCTACTTACTAGACTATCGAAATCTCATTTCTTCACTAAACTTGATTTGTCTAAGGGATATTGGCAAGTTCCACTATCCGAACACGCCAAACCGTTTACTGCTTTTTCGACACCTAGGGGTCTATTCCAATGGAATTTCATGCCTTTCGGCCTAATGAACGCCCCTGCAACATTCGTACGCATGATGCGTCGAATCCTATCTCATCGCTCGGATGTCATTGCATATCTTGATGACATCTGTCTTTTCAGTGATACTTGGGAAGATCACTATAACGGGTTAAACGAACTATTGTCTATCTTACGCGAGCATAACCTAACAGCGAAACCATCTAAAGCCTGTATTGGTTTTAGCGAAATATCTTTCTTAGGTCACCGTGTTGGTCATGGTTTCCTAAAAACAGAAGACCATAATACAAGTAAGATACTTAACATTTCTATTCCTAAGACTAAAAAGCAAGTGCGAAGTCTCTTAGGTTTAATACAATTTTATGGACGATTCATTCCGAATCTGTCCTCCATTATGTCACCTCTTTCTTCCTTGCTAAAGAAAGGGTCTCCTAATGTAGTCCATTGGACTCAAGAATGTCAATCCTCTTTGGATAAGGTTAAAACTATGTTTTCGACTTCACCTATCCTAGTATTGCCTTCTAAGGATAAGACATTTATTCTTCGTAGTGACGCTTCATCCACCGGGATTGGAGCTGCACTAATGCAAGAGTACTCTGGAACTCTGCATCCTGTGATGTATATTTCTCGAAAACTAAATGCCGCAGAGAAGAATTACTCGGTCCTAGACCGTGAATTATTGGCTATGGTTTGGTCAATCCTTAAACTTCAAAGATTTCTCCTTGGCGCGCATTTCATTGTGGAAACTGACCAGAAAGCTCTTACTGCTATTCAGAGTAAAAATCTGAAGAGCGCGAGATCAACGCGATACGCGATTGCTCTTCAGCCTTTGCATTTTTCGGTGCGAGCTATCCGTGGGTCAGAAAATGTGATGGCAGACATTTTGTCTAGATGCCCACATGATTCCACCTAACGGTTAGATCCTGAGATTTCTAACATGTCTAACTTTACTACAGTTTTTTTTTCCTATTTTAAAGTGTGTACACATATGTAATATATCATATGTTGATTGTATCACTACTTAGCGGTTGATTGATGTATATTCACCGCTGATCTTTTGATGTTCTTCTTCTTTGGTAATCATGATTTTAAAATACCTAAGATGAAAGATTTTTGGATAAATTATTGTAGAAATTATGACTTGGCCAGTATTGTGGTATGCGTTGGTGGCAACTCCCTGGAAATATTTACACTTAGAGAAATACTTTCTCTGAGATATTGAGATATATATTCTCACCAGTCGATCTATAATACGACTTTGCCTTAATTTGGCTTTATAAATTCCTGATATTTCTCATCTGCGCAGTATTTGTGCGTTGTGAGCCTATTTTATGTGGCTCTCAGATGAAAAAAAAAAAATTTCATTTTTTTTTTCCCCGGGGGTTGCGGTAGTCTGTTGCGCACATATTTTTTGTACGGCGCACAAATTACTGTCGGTACGCTTACAAATGAAAAATGTAATTATTTGTTTGATAAAAATATATTTATTTATGAATTTACGACTCCTAGCTAATGGGAGAGAACTCAGAATAGTCGATGTGTATTTATTCTTTGAGTTATCGGTTCCTGTTTCGTTTCTGTATATCGAACGGCGTAGGAATCTAGACCTATGTCATTTTTATGTCCATTATAGCTAGAAACAGATTGTTCTTGCTTAAGGTTTTTGCAGGAATGTTGATGGTCCGAATTCATGTGTACTACTTGTCTAGTGCAAGAAGATTCAGTTTTATATTGTATATCTTGGTATGTTTAGGTCGGACTATATTCTGTGTGCCGGAATCTGGCGCAGGTATTCATAGTCCTACTGGATTGTAGAGAGTTCCGAAGTAGCCGCCGATAATGGCGAGTGTTTTTCTAGGGCTGGTCCTGTTATGATTAAAAAAGTGATTTGTGGATGATTTTTCCATAAGGAGGGAATGTCTCTGCGAGAGTATTGTGTCAGAGCTTCTTCTCATGTACTTTATTATGTTTAAATTCGGACTCCAGGTAAAGCCAGACCCTCTTTTCTTTGATGACCTTCATTTGGTTAGGTTTAGATGACAACCTAGTTTGAACGTCGTTGGTCGTCCATATGCACAGTTGAAGATGACAGGTTCCACTAGTATTCCTATCTACATGAGACAATCTTATGAATATGGAGCTGGGTGGAAAACTCTATGAAATTATATATAGATTCAAGCGTTGAATTAACTTTGGCTTTATTATTATCCTTCTGTTGGACGAGTGAGCGAAAACTCAAAGAAGGTGGCCATTTTTGAAGTACTGTCATTATGGTGCATCACTGGCCTGAGAACAGAATATAACTCTTATTATCAGACAGTGGATTGGAGATCTTACCATCAAGGAACTCCGTTATTATGAAATAACATTATTACTGTCAAGAAAAGGTTCTAGCAACGAACCGCTATTATTATTCATGTATGTACATTTACTGAGTATGCGACGACAGACAACTAGAACGTCTGCCTACTGTCGTCCCATAATATATATTGATATGCTGCCTGAATACCCTACCGAGGTTGCTACTCAATTATGCAATATGATGATGTCCTGTCAACCATGTACTGTCATATGCAGATGTTTACGTCAAGGGTGTGTGTCCTTAATAAAAGGTGCAAAAAAACGTCAGCTGTAGTTCCAGCCATCTTTGACTCGTATAAGAGTGTGTGAGTGCAGTATTATCTAGTGTCAACTACATAGAACAGTACACCATTCGCGTTGCTTCCACTCTCACACTACATCTACATGACCAGTAGATACAGCGCTGCGCAAGGTTGGGTAGTTGATCAAGTTCCCACGTAGATTACATCTTTCAATCATACAGTGGTAACGCAGATGTCGTGCTCCTCCTGGAGCCTCCAAAGTATATCTTTACAGCAGTGGCCAGTATGATATTTTTACACAGCTGTACATTAACTTTGTTGATTTTGAAAAGGCTGTTGACAGCATACACAGGGACAGTCTATTGAAAATACAGAGGGCTTATGGAATTCCTAGCTGCATTGTTTCCATTATAAAAAGCCTCTATTCTAACTTTACATGCAGTGTTGGATTGAGTAACCTAAATTTCAAGGTGAAGACAGGAGTATGACAGGGGTGCCCCTTATCAACAACTTTATTTTTGACTGCCATAGACTGGGTGATGCACCAGACAACAGAGGGCAGTCCAAGAGGAATTAGATGGACAACATTTTCTACACTGGAAGACCAGGAATATGCAGATGACATTGCACTACTCGCACATTCACATCAACACATCCATGAAAAAACTGATAGACTGAATAAATATAGCCAGCAGGTGGGTCTGAACATCAATCTGAAGAAGACAGAGGTCATGGCACTCAATTGGGCAATCCTGAGCCAATAACAATAAGGAACCAGAAGCTAAAACAGACAAGCACATTTACATACTCAGGACATGCATGGAGGCATATCTGGAATCATCCTTATATGACCACCAGCTGTGCACAGTGCTTCAATATATGTACGTGGAAGTGAACTTATGTCTGTTAGGCTAATTGCATCCTCATTGACTCTTGAAATCATCCACACACTTCCAAGGATTTCCCCTGGGGTGAAACTTGTTGAGAACCCAGCATTGCACACTAAGCTTGGAGAAGTCACTTGAGCCCCAGGCATAATTCTTTGGCTTTGAGACTTGGTTGACTGCATGCAGAAGGATCTCACTGTGGACCCAGTGATAGGCAGAGGAAGCTGAGAAGTGGCTCTGTCCAGGATGTGACAATTCCTTGGGTGAGCCCAGAACCAGAGTACAGTATTTTAGCTCTGCATAGTTGGAGAGCCGACTTGGATGGAGGGGAATGCACAGTATGCGACGCACTTCTTACTCCTAGCTTGGGACTAGATGTGATGATCCTTTAAATGTGAGCCAAGCTGGAGAAACTGGAGCTCATGACTTCAACTCAACACATTTCGGAATGGCAGAAAAGCCACAGGAAAAGCCTAGATCTACAGTGTAGATAATACCAAGGAGTCTTCAACTTGGTATTGGCTGCTAAAGAGCGAGAAGCGCAGCAGCCCTAGTTAAACAACAACAATATACTTAGGATGCATAGTAACACCAGACGGTGGAACAAGCACAAACATCAACAACAGAATGAATAAAGCGAGAAGAGCCTTCGCTAGTCTCAAACACATCTGGAAGTCTTCCCAGTACAGCACAAACACCAAATTAAGATTATATAAGAGCTGTGTGCTTTCTGTGTTTCTCTATGGTGCGGAATGTTGGAGAGTAACAGAGAAGGAAATGTCAAAACTGTCCTCTGTCCACACATTGTCCCTAAGGAAAATTCACAGAATCTTGTGCCCGAATACCATCACCAACCAAGAACTACTTATTCGAAGTAACCAAGAGGACATGCACACCATCATAGCTGGCAG
Organism: Oreohelix idahoensis; assembly: GCA_024509875.1. Lineage (NCBI taxonomy): Eukaryota > Metazoa > Mollusca > Gastropoda > Stylommatophora > Oreohelicidae > Oreohelix > Oreohelix idahoensis. The sequence continues at coordinate 540,830 of JAMPIV010005820.1, forward strand.
ACGCTGGAGTTGGGTTGGCCATGTCCTCAGAAGAGACCCTGATGCCATTACAAGAACAGCTATGCTATGGACCCCTGAAGGAAAGTGAAAGAGAGCCCGACCAAAAACAACTTGACAGGGAACTGTGGAGGCTGAGATGCAAAGAATGAACCAGAGTTGGGGCATTGTACGAAGGATGGCCTCCGACCGATCAAGGTGGAAGCAATTTGTTGTGCTGCCCTACAAGACGCCACCAGGCGTGATGGCCACTGACTGCTTTGACAGTCGGCGGCTAAGGATCAAAGAAGAAGAATTTTCAAATGAACAACACCTAGCATAAGATTCAAAGATGTACTGCATAATGTAGCTAACATGTTTTGCGTGAGGCATTATTACATGTCATTATTACTGATTTCAAGCTAGGCAGCCCTGATTATGAAGCAAGACAGAAATGTGAAATCAATCAATACCCTTTAGCTCCCAGAGGAGCATAGGCCTTCAACAAACACATGCCAAGTCTTCCTGTCCTGTGCTGTCCGCTCAAGTTCTTTCCATGTTTTCCTCATCATTTTCACCTCTGTATCCAGTTCTCCTCTCCAAGTGTTTTTGGTCTACCTCTGCCTCTCTTTCCCTGTGGATTCCAGAACAAGGACTGCCTTGTAATGCTATCAACAGGTCTCCTCAATGTGTGTCCTATCCATCACCAGCATCTTCTTCTCAACTTTTGTTCCATTGGCACTTGTCTGGTTCTTGTCATCAATTCCACATTTGTGACTTTGTCATACCATTTCAGTCCTTCTATTCTACGCAACTGCCATCAATGGTACCTATACCTTGTAGCGGTATGGCAGCTTGTGTACCCTGACAATCCCCAGAGCTATGCCAGTGGGAGTTTTACTCCTGGTAGGTTCAACCAAGCTGGACTGGTCTGCGTGGGTAGGGGTCAGACAAAAGCTGGTACCCTGGTCCTCCAGGTTGGGGGTTTTAGCACAGGGCCGACACCCCTGTCTGTGTAAAAAATCGCACATGTTACGGAAACAGCAATAGATGAAAACACTTTGATGCGGGACGGACATCCGGAGTCTCAGGCTCGTATGACTGACAGTGGTGAAAGCCGAAAGGAAGCCACTGGCATGAAAACGGATGCCCAGACCGCAAAACATGAAACCAGAATTGGTTTTTGGAACGTCAGAACTATGAATGAGGCAGGAAAGCTGAGACAGATCACAACAGAGATGAGGAATTACAAACTACATATCCTGGGAATAAGCGAGAGCAGATGGACAGGGATGGGGAGAATAAAAACAGCTACAGGGGAAACAGTACTTTATTCTGGTAGAGAGGACGGTCAGCACAACAAAGGTGTAGCCATTATCCTTAAGAAAGGAATGGAAAGGTCTCTACTGGTATGGAAACCCATTAACAACAGACTAATAAGAGCAAGACTGAGAGGGAGATTCACCAACACCACAATTATACAATGCTATGCACCAACAAACGACAGCGATGAAGAGATCAAGGACGAGTTCTATCAACAGGTACAAAAGGAAATGGAAGCTGTACCCAGGTACGATCTTCTTATAGTAATGGGAGACCTAAATGCAAATTACGAAAGAGTAATGGGGAAATGCGGCAGTGGAACAGTAAATGAGAATGGGGACAAACTAATAAGCTTCTGCAGTATTAACAACCTGGTCATTGGAGGAACACTTTTTCAACACAAAGAAGTGCACAAGTTAACATGGGAATCACCAAACAGACGAGACAAAAACCAGATAGATCACATAATGATCAATGGCAGATGGAGACATGCACTACAAGACGTGAAGCTAAGAAGAGGCGCAGATGTGGGAAGCGATCATCACCTAGTAGTAGCAAGACTGAAGGTGAAACTCAGAGCTGCTGGACCAGTTGCAGTCAAACAGAAAAGATATAACATCACGAAACTTAAGGACCCCCTCACCAGAAAAGCGTTCGTGGTCGACGTAAAGAGACGATATCTGATTACCAAAAACCAGGAAAGAACAGGGACCGACGATGTCGACCAGAAATTCAACACCATCTCAACAATATACAAAGAAAGCAGCAAGTCATGCTTGGGATTCCAAGAAAGAAAGAGCCAAGACTGGATAACACCAGAAACGCTAAACACCATAGTGAAGAGAAAGGAAATGAAAAGAAAGAAAACAGAAGCAAAGTCTCCCAGGTTAAAGGCAATATACAGTGAACAGTACAGTCAGCTGGACAAGGAAGTAAAACGTCAAACCCGTGCTAACAAAAGGACATTTCTGGATGACCTTGCAAGACAGGCAGAAGAGGCAGCACTGAGAAATGAACAAAGCACAGTTTATAAAATAACTAAAGCTATCAGTGGAAAATGAGGTGCAAACAACATAACGTTAGTAAGAGACAAGCAAAGAAATCTCATCACCACAGCACAGGGGCAGGAAACAAGATGGGCAGAGCACTTCAGAGAAACACTGAATAAGGAACCACCAGAGACTCAGCTGAGTGTTCCTGAGGCTGAAAGTGACTTAGATGTAAATACAGACATTCCACGAAAAGAAGAAATTATCACATCTATCAAAGGGCTAAAAAATGGAAAAGCGCCTGGTCACGACAATCTAAATGCTGAGCTATTCAAGACAGACCCTGAACTAGCAGCAGAACTATTAGAACCACTATTTGCACAAGTCTGGGAAACTGAGACAACACCAACAGAGTGGAGTAAAGGAATAATTGTCAAATTGCCCAAGAAGGGCGACCTTGCAGATTGCAACAACTGGAGAGGAATTACCCTCCTCTCAGTTCCCAGCAAAATACTAGGCAGGATAATCATCCAGAGAATTTCAAAAGCAGTTGACCATAAACTGAGGAAAGAACAAGCGGGCTTCAGAAAGAACAGAAGATGTGCAGATCATATATTTGCCCTCAGGAACATTATAGAGCAGTGCTCAGAATGGCAGAGACAGCTGTACATTAACTTTGTTGATTTTGAAAAGGCTTTCAACAGCATACACAGGGACAGCCTATGGAAAATTCTGAGGGCTTATGGAATTCCCAGCCGCATTGTTTCCATTATAAAAAGCCTCTATTCTAACTTTACGTGCAGTGTTGGATCGAGTAATGTAACTTTCGAAGTGAAAACAGGAGTACGACAGGGATGCCCCTTATCAACAACATTATTTTTGACAGTCATAGATTGGGTGATGCGCCAGACAACAGAGGGCAGTCCAAGAGGAATTAGATGGACAACGTTTTCTACACTGGAAGATTTGTAATATGCAGATGACATTGCACTACTCGCGCATTCACATCAACACATTCAAGACAAAACCAATAGACTGAATAAGTATGGCCAGCAGGTGGGCCTGAACATCAATTTGAAGAAGACAGAGGTCATGACACTAAATGTGGGCAATCCTGAGCCAATAACAGTAAGGAACCAGAAGTTAGAACAGACAGACACATTTACTTACCTAGGAAGCATAGTAACACCTGACGGCGGAACAAGCAAGGACATAAACAACAGAATGAATAAAGCGAGAACAGCCTTTGCTGTTCTCAACAACATTTGGAAGTCTTCCCAGTACAGCACAAACACCAAATTAAGACTGTATGAGAGCTGTGTACTTTCTGTGCTTCTCTATGGTGCGGAATGTTGGAGAGTAACAGAGAAGGAAATGTCGAAACAGTCCTCCTTCCACACAATCTGCCTAAGGAAAATTCTCCGAATCTTTTGCCCAAACACCATCAGCAACCAAGAACTACTTATTCGGAGTAACCAGGAGGACATGCACACCATCATAGCTAACAGACGCTGGAGTTGGGTTGGCCACGTCCTCAGAAGGGACCCTGATACCATCACAAGAACAGCTATGCTATGGACCCCCGAGGGAAAGCGAAAGAGAGGCCGACCAAAAACAACTTGGCGGAGAACTGTGGAAGCTGAGATGCAAAGAATGAACCACAGTTGGGGCACTGTACGAAGGATGGCTGCCGACCGAGCAAGGTGGAATCAATTTGTTGCTGCCCTACAAGACGCCACCAGGCATGATGGCCGCTGACTGCTTTGACGGTTGGTGGTTATGGATCAAAGAAGAAGATTCTACGCAAGCACCCGTTTAAAAGTCTGTAGCTTTTTGGTTGTTGTTTTTTTTGCTTTCCATGTCTCAGAGCCATACAATAGGACTGACTTGACATTTGAGTTGAAGATTCTTATTTTCATGTTGGACTTGATTTCTCTTGTTCTCGATATGTTTCCCAATGCAATGAAAGCTCCTCTTGCTTTTTGTATTCTTATTTTGAAATCATTGTTGTCCCTCCAACTCTGTCTGCCAAGTAATAGTGGTGTTTCTTCAAGTTCAACCTTGTTATCATTTCTTGCATTATTCTTATAATTTTTGTCTTTTCCCTGTGTATTTTCAGGCCCACTTGTTTTGACCTCTCATCGAGAATTTTCATGTTCTCTTGCATCTGATTATGGTTATGTGAAATGCCAACAATATTTCTTCACATTTGATCATGACAACGGGAAAGAGTGAAGGAAGAAAGAGATAGAGGATGACAAAGAGAGAAGATACAGGACAGTTGGACATTGTGGCATAGACAAAAGTCAAGAACAGAAATGATAAATAGTAGTGGAGACAGGAAGTTGTGTAGAGCCATGATCACCTACACCACCTGACATGATACAAGATGGAGAAGAACCATGGAAAAGAATTTGGCTTTAGGTAGTGCACAATTTAATGAAACCAGCTGATAGCATTACAAGGCAGTCCTTTTCTGGTATCCACAAGATAAATTAAATGGAGGAAGGCCCAAAAACATTTGAAGAAGAGAGCTGGTGATGTAAAAACAAAGGTACACAACAATAGCGAAGACATGGACAAGTGGTTACTGTTCTTTTTGACTCATTTACAAGAAAATATGTGTTTCTCATACATGGATTATCTGATTTAGTCCCATGTGGGTTATAATTTTGGTAATAATGATCTTCTAGTAATAATGAATTGCTTCACCCAAGCATGCAAGGACTTTGGCCTCACAATAAGTGTAAAGAAAACAAATGTGCTGGATCAGCGTGTGGATGTTGAACCAGTTTTCACTATCGATAACTATGAATAGGCAGTGGTGCACCACTTGACATACCATCAACGACAAACTCTCTCTGGACACAGAAATTGACAGTCACATTGGCAAAGCTGCAGCCTCACAACACATGTTTGGGGAAACTGCAAACTCACAATGAAGACCAAAGCTGCGGTATAACATCTGTGTAACCAGCACACTTCTGCATGGCAGCGAGACATAGACAACCCATGCCATGCAAGAAAGAAGGCTCAGTACCTTTCATCTACAGTGTTAATGCCACATCCTCTGTATTTTGTGGAAGGACAAAGTGACCAATGTTGAGGTGTTGTCACTTGCTGGCCTTCAGAGCATGTATACACTGCTTAGACAGCGCAGACTATGATGGCTTGGCCATGTCCGCCACATGGAAAATGGTCACATCCTGAAAGATATCTTCTACGGACAACTGGCATATGGCAAAAGAACAGTTGGGCGACAGCAGCTGAAGTTTAAAGACGTGTGCAAGAGAGACTTGAGGGCACTGAACATAAATCCAGCAACCTGGGAGGATGAAGCTGCCGATCATGCCAAGTGGCGATACTCTCTACGGTACCACCTCAGATTGGGGGAAAAGAAGCTCTCATGGCAAACAGAAGAGAGGAGAAAAATGTCGAAAGAACACGAAAAAAACAACAACTGAGGTCTGTCACCTCAGGGGCACATTCTCATAGTCAGTTATGATTGAAGGGGATATTATTATTATTATTATAATTATAATGACATTATATGGACAGAACCTGAACAGTTGGCAGAGGAAAGGAGAGTTTGGCATGACCATTTAAGACCTAATAGGAATGATTGATGATGTTGATGGTTGATAATGGTGATGATTCATGACTATTGATGACTAATGATGATTATTGTGGTGATAATGATTGAGGAGGAGGATTTTTGGGATGAGGATGATTATTGATGGCTAATGATGGTAGTACTTACTTACTTAGTCGTTTCCCTTCTGCAGTGAGGTGTACAGACTTGGAAGAGAGAGCGCCATACTATCCTATTGGCTGTCTTCCTACTGGACTGGTTCCATTCTAGTTCTCGGTCCTTCAAAGATTGTTTAATGCTGTCCTCCCAGTGGACTCTGGGTCATCCTGGAGGTCTGGATCCCTGGCTCTTAGTTTCCCATCCTTGTCATGGTAGCCGATCTTCTCCCATTAATGATGATAGTGATTATTGATTATGATGATTGTAGTGGTGATGATGATTGATAAGGATGATTAATGACTAATGATGATGATTGATGGTAATGATTGATAATGATGATGAACCACAATGACCGTGTGGTTGACAGCATAATATACCTCAGTGTGTAGTTAATGTTTGTACTAACTTGTTTAGGTCAATGAGACAGACGAACTTGAATTTGGAATGCACTGCTGCTTGTATGGACTGCTGATTGTGCAGTTCCTGGTTTTCTCCTTCTCGGAAAAACGTGGCCGACAAGGCTATCAACAGTTGTCACCGGTAAATTACCTACATAGTAAATATTTAGTTCATATATACTGTATTTTGTGATGTAAGAAACAACTTCATTGGCTTACGGCAATTTTTGGCTTGTATTTAAGTTACCAGTATGTATTCTGATTTCTTTTTCAAGAGGTGATGTTGTTAGGTTGGTTTCTATTGCTAGTTTTGTTGTTTGTCAATATGTTTGTTATTTGTGATCTTGTGCTATTTAATAACCTTTTCACTTTTGTGATTGTGAAATGTTTTCGTAGTCATTTATGTCATTGTTAAATGTCCTCTGTCATCCTCATTTACATAATTGTTGAAAGGTGTCCAGACACTCCATTTCATAACTAAGGGACAGACATACAAAAGCAATACAGACAAAAAAAAAGTGAGAGCTAATTAATATTCATATCAAATATTAAAAGAGAAAATAATATGAATAGCAAAAGAACAGCAAATGACTAGCTTCTGGTTTATTTGTTCCTTGTGTTTTTTGTGGTAAATTTGACTTCCTTTTCTTTACTGTTTTCATGCTTGTCCCTGACAAAGACCTTGTGGTCATAATGTAAGCCATATCTTTGTCCTTTATCCCAGTAAGACTTGTACTGCCTATTTGCATTCTCCTTCAATTAATCACTACCCTTTAGCTTCCCAAGGAGCATAAACCTTCAACAAACACATGCTGTCTTCCTGTCGCATCTTCCTCATCATTTTTTTTCTCCAGTTTTCTTCTCTATGTGTTCTCTGGTCTTGCCTCTACTTCTCTTCTCTTACCCTGGGGACTCCAGACCAAGGACTGTCTAGTAATTCAATCAACAGGTTTCCTCAATGGGTATCCAGTCCATCACTGGTGTCTTCTCATTTCTTATTCCACTGGTACGTGTCTGATTCTAGTCATCAGTCCCACTTTAATGATCTTGTCATGCCATCTCTTCTTCTTACACTCTCAGACGTCCACTTGAATGTTCTCAAAGAAAGCAGTAGTCAATTTGAGGCTATTTGAATCCCCGTAAATCTTTTCCACGACAGGAACTGGTGTCGGCCATATGTGCTTTCTCTGTACCGCGTATATGGGGCAACTTTGAAGCAGATGTTCAGCAGTTATTTTATCAGTGCCACAGTTACACTGATCGGTAGTTCCTATCTTTAGCTTGTTGAATAGATGGTATCTCAATCTGTTGTGGCCAGTGCGGAGTCTGATGATTACCACTTGTTCTCTTCTGTTAAGCTGGCAGAAAGCATCATTCTGTGTGTGACCTGGATGTGCATCATAATACCATTTCAATCTTTTGTTCTATGCAAGTAACCATTTCTGAAAGTCTGTAGCTTCCTGGTTGTTGTTTTTTGTTGTTCTCCATGTTTCACAGCCATGTAACAGAATTGGCTTGACATTTGAGTTGAAGATTGCTGTTGTCATATTTTGTCCCTGATGAATGCCTAGTGGTCATAATATAAGCCTTTTCTTTTTTCCCTTTATCACATTAACTCTTTGACTCCAGACCAACGCTCTGAGCATTACAAAATTCAACCCGCCGTGCCAGCGCAACGCTCAGAGCGTTGTTTTTAGTTTATCACAAATAAACCGCCAAAATCGTCCGTTTAATGCAGTTCATATTTTAAAACTCGTACAATGACTTCCGCTACTATTTAAACAACTAATTTGACTGTAGTTAAGCAGCACATGTACGTGTTTTGAAGTTATTATCACAATTTGTGTGATGATTCGCGTGTTTACGTTTTTTGTTGTTATTGCTAGAGAAATATGTCACGCTTTATATTTACATTTTCTAAGTCTCCTAAGCAAATAATTGTGTCAAACTACTTTGAAACATTGCTGACATTAGTGATGATTGTTTGGTAGTCACAGTTTGTTGTCAAAATACGGAATTGGTGCAGAAAAGCTAGACACATTAGATTTAGTTGATGAGTGGGCGTAGTCATATTCTGGCCGATCAAAAAGCAACAAAATTAGACCTACCGTAACATCTAATCACTAGTCCTAGGTAGAAGATGAAGCTAGGGATACTATTAAAACATTAAACAAGTGTAAAAAAGTTTTTATATGACGTTATTCTTTATTTGTTTGAAAATTACGTAATGCACGATTGCATAATTTATTTTTTTCTTACGAGGGACCACAGTAAAAACTGGTGTGAATAACACTAAATGCACTAATTGTGGCCATAAGCAATGTTTTTTTAACTTTGTATATGGATTATAACTTGATGTTTGAAGACTAAAAAGAAAGTTTTATTGTCTACAACAGTAATTTGTCTTTGGTAAGATCATATTCTACAGTTAACTTTAGTGTTTTTCAATTTTACAGGCAAAATTTTAGAGTTGGCCGTTGCGCTCTTGCTGGCTGCTCTAAAAAGCTTTTCTGATGATGATGCCAGCCACCTTCTATGTCGTCCAGTTGATGCTTTCAGCGGCAGTCATAACCGCCAGTGAAGAGAAAGATCTGCGGAGGCGCAACTCTATTCAACATGCACAGTTACAGTATTCAAACCATTATATTTTGTATTAGAAGATTTAAATTACATTTTTTTTTGCACTTAGAAATATATGTATTGTTGTACATTATAAACTTAACCAAACACATGCATGTACTATTTGCCACTAAGGAAGAATCTCAAGGGTTAAGGAAGACATTGTTTGATCTTAAGCTACACTCTCATGATATGAGACAAGCACATCAACCAAAACGGGCGATTTTGCCGTTTATACGCAATGCGCTACAATTTTTTGTTGGCAATGCACCCTACCACAACTATGACAGATTATGTCATAATATTAATACTTTGGCGGAAAACCAAAACATTATTACACATGTGATTAGCCGGAGCATCACAAATGGTGAACGATACTCAGAGCATTTTTTCTCCATTAACTCTTAGTATACGAGCGGCCTTTCATGACTACCATTACAGATTTTGCAATAAATAATTTATTTATAAAGATAACATAAGTGTTGTATATCAAAATGTGAAGAAATGAAACCCCTATATCATGCACGTAACTAAATTGTTCAGTGGTTTTAAACATGCATTCAGCTATAAATTTTTGCTATTGACGGGGATCGATCATCGGCCTCTCTAGAAGGCCGCTCGTATACTAAGAGTTAAGACATTTTTCTACTGATCTGTTCAAGAGTTGCTGAAACTAGACATATGCTATGGATCGATTTTATGATTACTTGTTATAAATTGGTTGAATTTCATGAATATCGCATAAATAACTATGTACCATGTATTATGTCTTTTTAACAAATTACTGTGTTGAGACACACAGATGTTGTACTCGTCCAGTACAAATTATTTAACCTCTAATGCGTATATTGGAATGTTCACCCACACCTCTCTACTCCCTTTTCCCTACGCACAAACTGTCCAAACGTGACCTCAGCGGCACCTCGCTGTGTTTCGCTGTGTCAGGTCCGATCTTCGTTTTCACCGCTTTTATCTTCCCCCTGTGTGGATCTCCCCATGCTAGTTCTTCTTTTTTTTCTCCCCTTCTCTCCCACGCCTCGCGTTCATTCATCCATCCAAAACCGGAACTACTTTCTCTACCCACCCCCCACCCCCCAGCTATTTCATTGTACTATAAACCCCCCCCTCCCCCCCCCCCTCTCCCTCAGTTGAAGCCACACTGTGCCGTCAATGAGAGTTCAAATATCCAGTGTGACCTTTCACCGCTTCCGTTCACACTAGAGGAGGTCACGGTCACAGGTAATAGCTATGGCCAGTTACCATTTAGATGTAAATATTAAGATAGGATTCACTTATTGTCCTGAGTGTTGATTAACACTCGAGTTTTGTTTGACATGACCAAACCTTATATGTGTCGACTTTAAATAAAAAGTTCAACATTAAGTATGTATATTTCATATCATAACTCCATGTTTTATGTATTATTACTAGCGTGTTAAGTAAAGATTACATAAGTATTGTATTAATACATGAACAATTTACATTGCATATTGCACATTGCTATCCATATCCCATACTGTTTAATGACATAGTGTATTTCTTCTTCTTCTTCTTCGTTCGCCCTGAAAAGGACGGTGGTTGCGTTGTGTCTGTTTACGCCTAAGCTGTGATATCTGCACCTTTCGGTCGACACATCCGACTTCTGCACGGCATTTTTTAGGGACCGGGTTTGCCTTCCCATTGCGATCCACACTCGCTCAGCCAGACTGCACTGCTGCAGACTGTTTCCAGGACCACCACATGGAGGTGGAGTGCGGTCTTGACCAGCTCTGATTCGCTGGTCCTGACGCAGGCAGTCAAGCTATGAGTCGCTGACTGCGTTCTCTATTGCTGCGTCTTTGGGTCCCACACATAGTGTATAACCAACTTGTATGTCTCCCCCGTTTTACGCAATATGAATCTACTAGATCCCTCGCTTTACGAAATAATAATTTTTTCCCTTTTTTTGGGCTCACATGTATACTGAGATCTTGTAATACATTTTTAAGTTAGCTTACAGGTATACTGAGATCTTGAAAAAAAAAAAAAAAAAATTGGCTCCCATGTATACTGACATCTTGAAATTTATTTTTATTTTTTAACAATTTTTGTTTGTTGGCTCACATGTATACTGAGACCTTGTAATTTTTTTTCTCATTTTGGCTCATAAGTATATGCCCCCAGTCAATGACTTATACCAGTAACATAAATTTTTCTCAACAATTGTCCATTGCCAATTGACTCATAAATATATGCCCCCATTTCATATTTTGCCCCAGTTTGTATGTTAGGGACTTGATTTTTTTTTTAGTTGATAGGACGAAAATGTCTCCACATGGGATACATTTTTGTGGCCCCGGGACTTGTATGACCGCTTGGCATACACTATAATTAATACGTGTTAAAAACCACGTAAAATGAGAAATAACAACGTTAAAAGCAGTTAAGACATTTGTGCACAAAATACAGTATCATGAAAAGTTCACGGTTTTGAGAAAAGCTGTCCCAGAACAACAAAATAGTAAGTGCCTGTTTATTGAATGGAACATTTTGGGAGAAGTTGCAAATCTGGGTTTTTTCCGTTGCTAGAGTGAGAGTCGTGTGCAAAAAGTCGAAAAGCTGAGAAAAGAGTGTGCAAATTGTAGATGTTTGGTATCGTGTGAAAAATAAAGCATTGTGTGAAAATTGGCGGGAAAAAAGAGTGGGCAGTATATAAAGAAGAGACGTGGGCGATTGACAGGATCCAGGGCTTGTACAGATTTTAGGATTCGTTAGGCGAGAGGATTTTTACAGAACTTCGTCTTTGAGATTATCAAGACGAGTTGTTTTTTTTAACTTGACAAGTTTTTTTCAAGTTAGACTAGTATATTTTAAGTAGAAAAGTTTGTATTTTACCCTATTAGATAGATTATTCCTGTGGATTTCCATTTTCATTTGTTTTGGATACTCACTACTTTGGGTAAGAAAGAAATAAGTGCTTCATCATTGTGCCTATGACATTTGCTGTTCCAATCACGTTAATAAAATATATTCTATTTTTCTACATTGCTGCGTTTTCCTTGAATGATTACAGTTGGATTATTTGACTAAACCACTATACAAGACATTGCTTTTCATTAACCATAAAAAAGGGTACAAACGAACTCTGGGAAGGAAGAATAAAACAAGGTCAAGAATTTCCATCTCAGGCGGACAGACCTGTAACGACTTGAAGCAAGAAAACGTACAAGAGTTAGCGCACTTCAAAATATTTACCTGCGCTCAACCATTAACTGAACTGACCCGATCAGCTGACGGTCACACCGTTACAAGTGAAAATGTCATTAAAACTGAGCTCAGAGAAATGTGTATGCACTAGGTTAATTTTTTTAAATGTCCAAAAACTGGGTCACTTTAACCCGCACGTGAAAATTGCCATTGTTGCTGCAAAAACTCATGGTTTTTGCAACACGACCCACTAGTTCAAATGGTGAAAAAGTGAGTTGAATTTGAATGCACGTGGAAAATGATCATCGGTAAAGAGTGTTCACCGTTGGTATGCAATAAATCAGTATGACAAGTGGTCGAAATGATCACTGGATTAGCCATGCCACCAAGGAGAAGTCTCAACACTGTAGACCGTGGTCGAGCCATGGCATGGATTCAGGATGGTCAATCTGTTCGTCATGTTGCAAGACGTTTAGCAGTGTCCCACTCTACCATTCAGAGACTTCTTGAGAGATTTCAAGCTACCGGACATTTGGAAAATCGACCCTGCTCACGAAGAATTATATAAACCTTGTCTAAACTGAATGGCGGCCCTTAACTTTTGTCCAGTAGTATACAGTATATATATATATATATATATATATATATATATATATATATATATATATATATATATATATATATATATATATATATATATATTTCTCCTATAACTCGTTTAATGTGTTCTTAAAAACATATTTTTAAAAAAACGAAGCCCAAAGGGAAATGAATGAAGAGGCTGCACGTTTTATTCGTCAATTTGCTTATACAGTAATTGCATTTGCGGACATTAACGGTTATAGATTTTTGTACAGAGACCATGGTTTGAAATGTCAATTTAAATTATTAAAACTCCAAAAATAAAAATGCGATTTATAAAAGTAAAAGTTTACAGGCTAGATGAGGTAGGACTAAAACAGCTTAACGTAATTAAAGTGACATATTAAAAAATATAACAAATCAAATAAAACCTATCGATAAATCAAAATAAACAATAGAACGCAAGTCAGTGTGAAAAGCGAGAAACAAAGTTCACCGTTGAAGAAAACTGGCATTTCCGCTTGTAACTTGCTGACCATCACATGATACACAACACTGTAAGATGGCGACGATCAAAATAAATTCGTTGAACGGGCCTCTGAATGAAATAGCAGCTAATAGGACCCACAAATTGGCTGTTACCAGAGACTACATTACACAGCCAAGGCTGAGTGAGTATTTCGATGACGCAGTTTTAATAAATGAATTGTGGTTTTTGCATATGTTGTGCTTTATCCAACTTGTAAAGATAGCGATGTACTGCTTGGCATATCCTTACCATTAGCCTACAAAACAAATGTTAAGCACAAAAACACAAAGTAACAAGCATGTCCTAGAAAAAGATGAATAGACAGTAATAGAAGCAGATCTGAAAATTCTGAGAGTTGTAAACTGGAGAGATATCGTCAAGGTTAAGATTAAGTTGACTCGAATAATAGTGGGACTTGCTCTTCTACGTCATCCAAGTAAGTCGCCCACTTCCTTAGGATTATGGTTAAAACGTAACGGTAGTCCCATAGCAAATGCTGCCGTGGGGGTAAAGTGTTAGAGACTTCACTATACTATGTCCAGCTTCGAGATAGTGACCAGTTCCCTTCCTTACCGCCTTTTCCTTCCTTGACTGAAAGAGCAGAGTCAGGTACCCATTTACAACTGGGTAGACTGGAGCGAGATGCCTCCATGTTTTGAAACAGGTAACTTTGCAACTAAAAGCCAGTACTCTAACCACTCTGCCAATCAGATGCTCAGGATTAAGGTTAGGGAGGTTGAAATGAAGTGGGCTGTGTGTTCGATTTGACCTCAAAAATAGAATTCAGAGATGCCGTAGTAATAAGGGGTAAAGGTTAGGCTTATAAATCCTAACTCTAGCGACATGGGTGACTTATTTTTGATAGCAAAGAAGAACATGTCCCACATTTCTTCATTTTAACTAGTTAGGGTTTAGTGTTAGGTTTAGATTCCTTAACCACATAATCTTTACCCCTTACTACTGAGTCTCAAAATGTTTTTTTTTAAGATATCAAACACACACATCCCACTATTCTTCATTTCAGCTACAAGATTAAAAATGGAAATTGACTGCATATGTTTGTATATACTGTGTCTAGTCTGTTGTACTGTAGACTTTCACTACAGCTACATTTTTCTAACTAGAGCACCTCAGTTGGCCTACATATTTGTAGCCTACTGCCTGTTTGTGATCCAATGTAACTTCTTAATAACATGTAACTGCTCAAGAACGTATACACCCTCACCTCCCCCCTAATATTGAAGCACCATACATAAACACAGTGAAGTATGCATGCGAAGGACATTTATGTTAATAACTGATTTCTAAAGTAGACTTAAGACACACATGATACAGTCCAGTGTAGCACTGTCATTTTATAATCATATTTTAAATTTCACAGCTTTGTTGGGTTGAATCACACTGTACTGTATGTTCACCATCTTTTTAGCAAATGATATGAGTATATGAAGAGGACTGCCATAAGACGAGGGTAAACTGTAGAATGAAAAAACACAAATAGTGATACGTCTTACTGGGAGAAAGGACAAAGAAAAAACCTACATACATAAACAAGTTTAGAGTTAAGATTAGCTTTAGCAACTAGTTTTCTCTTTATCCTTAATACTAAATCTTTGCTAAACCCCTACCTGTGCTCTCTGTAAATAAAACGTAGTATCACTCTTAATTTAGTGCACTACCACAAATTGCAGATGAAACTAAACAAAAATTGATAACCCTAACTCGGTTTGCGACAAAGCTGGCCAGCATACAGTATAATGTGATTCAACTCTAGGTCGTAGTGAATAGACTTTAAAAAATTAAACCTGTAGTGTTTCAAAAACAGTTATTCCTTGTTTATTTTTGCTTATATGAAGCTGAATTGAAGACCACCATGTGTTATTTACATTAGAAACATTGAATATTATTGAATACAATTTAATATATCTGGGGAAATAAGCTTGAAAAAAACTTTTTGTTGGAATCAATTTCAGCTTACAAAACTGTGTCAGGTGTGAATGGGCCATTAGTAATTCTAGACAATGTCAAGGTAAGATAATAATAACACACTATTCTTTTTTAGTCAACTTCCTGATATTTCGTTTCCACAAATACCACTATCATCTTGTTGCTAATTTGTTTTTCAACCTTTCTCTTTTCACTTGTTCCTTTTCTTTCCATTTGTGCGATTTAGCTTCAGGGGGGAGCAGTTTTCATTGTCCTGTACGATGTGTTGCTCTGGTCAGCACATACTATGTCTGCGCAGTACTCCCTTAATGTATATTAACCTTTATCTTGGGGATCTCCTTGCCCTTAACTCAGAACTTCTGATGTTGAAGGTATCTGTGCTGATTTGGCTGCATTTTAACAAGATGTCCATATGTTTTTATTTTCTGTAGCGAGTGCATAGTGTTGTTCATACTAGATTCCTGCTTTCTTTGTAGCATTATTATTATTATTATTTTTTTTAAAGGTTGTGTTCCTTGTTATTTGCAAAATAATGTTAATTTTTTGTTGTTGAGTTAGCTGGTGAAAAAGAATTTTATTCCACACGAAGATTTTACTAATACTTCACAAAAACAACATTAGTAATGACAAAAATTAATTAGACATGTAGGAAATACAATTTCATCAGCTGGGAAGATCTTTCTTGTCTGATATGTTTGGTGAATTAGTCAGATTTGAACATTAAGCCACACATATTTGAATTATTTTATTTTCATTGGTATGATTGAATTTTCTATTTGTTTCAAATTTACAGTTCCCCAAATTTGCTGAGATTGTCAACTTGGTTCTTGCTGATGGGTCACAGAGAAGTGGGCAGGTACTGGAGGTGATGGGATCAAAGGCTGTTGTACAGGTAATGCAAAACAGAAGAGACATTTTTTACTGTGCAACGTAGATACACATTTTTTGATTGGGTTATTTGAATATACATTTTCAAACCAGTTTCATGCAATAAATATTTAAGTATCAGGATTAGAAACAAAAATAGCCTAACATAGGAAATTATTTCTGAAAATAATTAATTAGTGTCATAGAAAATGTGTTTATAGCAAAGATTATAGCCTTTAGAGTTAGAATAACAATGACTAACACAATAGTTGTGCAATTCTTGACAACTAAGAGACATGGAGTAAAACTAAGCAACTGTAACTCTGATATAACTGAGAGCCGAACACATAATAATGTGCCTGCTTGAGGTAGCGTCTGTGAAGAATTTAAAAAAAGAACCAAGAAAAAAAAGGTGGTACTTTCTGTATAAATCTCCCCTTGCAGCTGTCTAAAAGTGCATAACAAGTAGTTTTGCCATGTGGAAAGAACTGAAAATTAATAAAGCTCGTATAAAATGCTGGATCAAGCTGGTGTCCGTGGAGAAAATGGACAGGCAGCTTGAAGCTGGACTATTAGACATAGAAAGACAGTTATTAACAGTTGGCATTGTAGAAAGATTGTTCCAGAGGTATAGTTAGTAGGTGACTGAATAAAATAGAGGGACACACTGTCTGGTCAAGATGGAAAGAAACTATACTGATCATTACAACAGAAGGCAATCTAATCATCAGGAGAAATCCTCCTGTCTGAGTAGTGTTTTGACCCTTTAATCCCCTTTACACTTTGGGGGGGGGGGGGGGGGCGCAGCACTTGCATCATGATTTCTAAGTGTCAGCCTCCTTTAGATTTTTTCATCCTATTCTGGAAATTGAACCCACCCCACCTGGCTTTATCCATTCTGCCAACTTGAAGCAGTTGTGAAAGTAACAGTTTTGTTCTATATAAACCCACTGTCCTGTATTCCATAGCCAGTTTTGGTTCTTCTGCAGCCGGCATGATGTTTTTTTATGATCATATACATTGCAAAATTGTCTGCCTACTGGACGTTTTCCTTTGTAACACAAATTTACTTGCTTTCGGTTGCTCACTCTCTTTTGTCCTTTATTTTTGAGTAGTTTTTTTTTTTTTTACATTTGAGTGTGAATTTAGATATTTTATTTCCAAATTTATTGTTCTAATTTGCCTTAGGTATTTGAAGGTACATCGGGCATTGATGCCAAGCACACAAAATGTGAATTTACTGGAGACATCTTGAGAATGGCTGTCTCTGAGGATATGTCAGGTTTGTTGATGTCATACTATCGTCAGTTTTGGTAGTGTTCTATAAACCTAAAGTTTGAGCTATACAAATATTTTTCGTTATAATTATCTGAGAAAACACTCCCCTGTTTTTTTTTTTGTAATTCTTTTTGAAAATATGTATGCATTGACAAAGTCTTAAGTATTTATAGGCAGTTTTTTAACATTTTTAAAATTAGGTCGCATCTTCAATGGGTCAGGAAAACCAATTGACAATGGACCAAGTGTATTGGCAGAGGATTACCTGGATATTCAAGGTATTTATTAAGATAAAAAAATAGCTAGTTTTATTGCCAGCTGTGGTGTTATTTGTATTGTAATAGATAGTTTAATCTCATGTTTACTCACCGCACGCTTTTCCACAAAGCATGATGATATTTGGAAGTCCCAGTCCTGTCTCTTTTAACTGTCTGAAAAGGGATCATGTTAACCATTTTTATGATTCATGCTTAAGCACATATAAATTTCTTTCAGGTCTGGTTAACCCTACCAATCTTGATCCCCTGAGGGTTACCGTACTCTATATCTGAGTTTATGAGCAAAAATGTATAAAAACACACATCACAGAAATGATTACAGGAAAACTACTGCACATATACACATAACATTTCATTACATTATCGATATGAGGCTTACTTATAATCTAGCACCAGTATTCTATTCCACATTATAATGCCAATCAGCGCAGCAGGTGGATCCACCAGCAGCTGATAGAGGGCTCCACCCCCTGGCACTAGTCACAGCATCCCCAAAGTTTATTATCAGTATCAGATCTACTTTCTTCATCACTGGATTCTAGGCCACTTTCAGGATAGGTTTCATAACATTTCTGTTCATCGTCATCCGAAAACAATATAGAAGAGGAAGTTGTGCAGCCATTGTAACTCTGAAGCCTGCGGACAGATGTACAAGGCAGTCCTTGTTCTGGAATCCACATGATAAGAGAGGTACAGAGAGACTGAAAAACACAGAGAGAAGAGAACTGGTAACATAAATGATAGGGATGAGGAAGATATAGAAAGATGGCATGGAACAGGAGGACTTGGCATGAGTTTGTTGAATGTCGTGTGATGAGTTGTTTCTGTTATTGTTTTTTAATTGTGTTGTTATTTTGTTTTGTTACGTACAAGTCAGTGTATAATGTAAGTTTCAGTAGCTATTATTTTCTTTTAATCTCCCCAGGTCAGCCAATCAACCCATGGTCACGTATCTACCCAGAAGAGATGATTGAGACAGGTATCTCAGCCATTGACACTATGAACAGTATTGCCCGTGGTCAGAAAATTCCCATCTTTTCAGCTGCTGGTCTTCCACATAATGAGGTTCGTTGTCATAGATTTTATGGAGCAGCTGTTGCCTGACAATCATCATTTTCCATTTCGCTCCTTATGGAGCATGAGACCATCACCACAGCTGGTCCATTTGGAGGAAACGTGCACCAAGCATTCATGTACTCATACAGTGGTTTCTGTAGCAATATGTTTTATGTGATGAGGTTGCCAGCCTCGTATTGGTTGCCTTGTACAACATACCTAAGGGAACAGTAATTCTGTTCTTTTTTTGCCTACACGGGACAAATCTAGCAATAATTAACATATTTGATATGATGTATTGTTTTATATGTAAACTGGAGACTTACATATGAATGTTTTACATTTTTTGCATAAATGCAAATTATGACATTTTAGACTGTCTGAATGGGTGATTTTACTGGTGATAAGGTTTCATCCTTCTATACTTCTCTCCATACTGTATGTGTGTGTGTGTGCGAGTGAGTGAGAGAGAGAGAGAGAAGACAGCCTTTTGCTAATGTTCAGACTAAGTTTTGGTTGTAGAAGATTTTGCTTGAATCCACAATAGTCCCTGACATATGTGCTATGTCTTATTTTCCTTTTACTTACAGATTGCAGCCCAAATATGTAGGCAGGCAGGTCTAGTCAAGTTACCAGGCAAAAGTGTATTAGATGACCATAGTGATAACTTTGCCATTGTCTTTGCTGCTATGGGGGTAAGCCAAACAGAGTAGATGAATGCATGTGATCAGAGTGATGCGATACATTTTGTATCCGTGAAAATATATTTTTTTTTTGAATGTCGAACACCCTTTGCTTTCAGTTGTCCTTGGTAATGGAAAAGGCAGAAAACTATGTATGACTTATCCTGACAAATCCAGTGACGAGTCTGTGTATTCAGATATTAATATTAGAAGAAAGGACTGCAAGAACCTGTTTAGTTCAGTCATAACTCGTCAGCTCCACTTGGAGCATTGGCATTCAACAAACTCAAGCCAAGTCCTCCTGTCCTGTGCCAAGTCCTCCTGTCCTGTGCCAAGTCCTCCTGTCCTGTGCCAAGTCCTCCTGTCCTGTGCCATGTCCTCCTGTCCTGTGCCAAGTCCTCCTGTCCTGTGCCAAGTCCTGTCCTGTGCCATGTCCTCCTGTCCTGTGCCAAGTCCTCCTGTCCTGTGCCAAGTCCTCCTGTCCTGTGCCAAGTCCTCCTGTCCTGTGCCATGTCCTGTCCTGTGCCATGTCCTCCTGTCCTGTGCCAAGTCCTCCTGTCATGTGCCATGTCCTGTCCTGTGCCAAGTCCTCCTGTCCTGTGCCAAGTCCTCCTGTCCTGTGCCATGTCCTCCTGTCCTGTGCCATGTCCTCTTGTCCTGTGCCAAGTCCTCCTGTCCTGTGCCATGTCCTCCTGTCCTGTGCCAAGTCCTCCTGTCCTGTGCCATGTCCTCTTGTCCTGTGCCAAGTCCTCCTGTCCTGTGCCAAGTCCTGTCCTGTGCCAAGTCCTCCTGTCCTGTGCCAAGTCCTCCTGTCCTGTGCCAAGTCCTCCTGTCCTGTGCCAAGTCCTCCTGTCCTGTGCCAAGTCCTCCTGTCCTGTGCCATGTCCTGTCCTGTGCCAAGTCCTCCTGTCCTGTGCCAAGTCCTCCTGTCCTGTGCCATGTCCTCCTGTCCTGTGCCATGTCCTCTTGTCCTGTGCCAAGTCCTCCTGTCCTGTGCCATGTCCTCCTGTCCTGTGCCAAGTCCTCCTGTCCTGTGCCATGTCCTCCTGTCCTGTGCCATGTCCTCTTGTCCTGTGCCAAGTCCTCCTGTCCTGTGCCAAGTCCTGTCCTGTGCCAAGTCCTCCTGTCCTGTGCCAAGTCCTCCTGTCCTGTGCCAAGTCCTCCTGTCCTGTGCCAAGTCCTCCTGTCCTGTGCCAAGTCCTCCTGTCCTGTGCCAAGTCCTCCTGTCCTGTGCCATGTCCTCCTGTCCTGTGCCATGTCCTCCTGTCCTGTGCCATGTCCTCCTGTCCTGTGCCATGTCCTCCTGTCCTGTGCCATGTCCTGTCCTGTGCCAAGTCCTCCTGTCCTGTGCCATGTCCTCCTGTCCTGTGCCAAGTCCTCCTGTCCTGTGCCAAGTCCTGTCCTGTGCCAAGTCCTGTCCTGTGCCAAGTCCTCCTGTCCTGTGCCATGTCCTCCTGTCCTGTGCCAAGTCCTCCTGTCCTGTGCCATGTCCTCCTGTCCTGTGCCATGTCCTCCTGTCCTGTGCCAAGTCCTCCTGTCCTGTGCCAAGTCCTGTCCTGTGCCATGTCCTCCTGTCCTGTGCCATGTCCTCCTGTCCTGTGCCAAGTCCTCCTGTCCTGTGCCAAGTCCTCCTGTCCTGTGCCAAGTCCTCCTGTCCTGTGCTATCAGCTCAAGGCCTTCCCATATCTACCTCGTCCCTATCATTTATGTCACCAGTTCTGTTCTCCGTCTGTTTTCCAGTCTCCCTGTACCTGTCTTATCCTGTGGATTCCAGAAAAAGGACTGCCTTGTAAATCTATCAGCAGGTTTCTTCACTGTGTGTCCTATTCATCACCAGTATCTTATTTAAGTTCTTCAAAGAGTTACGCAGTAGTGAAAAAATGTGACTAAAAGAGAAAAGTTTTGTAAACATTTATGTGTGTTTGGAGATGCTCAGTGTTTTAAATTTCAAATTCCTGAGAGAAAAGTTTAAACATTTGGGGTCATAATGATTATTTGTGACATATAAACTTTCTCATTTGATAGCAGAGAAAACTGAAGTCGCATAAAATATATAAATTTCATAATTGATATTGTTAAAGATATTAACATTTAAAAAAAAGTTTTTCTCTAAATCAGATATGCTTACATTTTACTGATTTTATGAGAATGTGTTGCTTGATTATACACATTTTCTGCACAAAAAGACAGTGGAATGGATGAAGCATACTCTCAATAAATCTTATTATAATAAAGGCAGATGTGTATTGGAGTGAAATGCACATGAGAGCTGGGACACTATCTTACATAGATGATTTTTAGCATGGGACATGGAAACAGTGAATTAATCCTGGAATGAGGCAAAAAAGGCTACACAGAAAAGATTTACAATGGACTAATATTGCAGAGGCATTTATCATCATCATCATCTTTTTTCTTTTACAATCCTTAAAAACATAGTGGGCCACAACACCACTACTACAACAGAACACTACTACTACAACAGAACACCACAACTACAACAGAACACTTTATGTGCATTTGCAGAGGTGGTTTATGTAGCAGTTTGTTTCACATGATGAGTTTGCCATCCCTGACATGTGTCATGTCATAAAACGTGTCATGTCATAAAACGTGTCATGTCATAAAACATGCCTGGGGAAGCATTGGTCCTGTTCTTTCTTTATCTTATCAGAGACCACTGGGAACCATATGGGGTGGGGTGGACATTGTATTCTCTGTTGTAAATTCTTCTTCTTTCGTTCGCTTGAAATATATTGTCTATATCTGCAATGTTGTTTCTTGTATAAACTTCACTGTCTTTTATAGTTCACACAGAGGTCCATATAGTTTTGCTTCCAGTGTTGTTTCTCTGGGCCAGTGGGTTTGCCTCAATATATCATATTCGGGGCAATCTTGAAGTACGTGCTCCGCAGTCTGGGGTGCCTGTCCACATGTACACATGGCTGAATTGCCAATCTTGAATTTTGTATACATGTGGCTGCGGAGGCAGTTGTGTCCTGTTCTGAGGCGCAGAATGACAATTTGTTCTGATCTGTTCATAGCTTGGTAGTCATCCTGTGTTGGTGTTGGTGGCTTTCTGATGGATTTGATCATGTTTTTCTTCTGATGGTACGTAACTGGTACATCTGGTTGCTCGTCTGCAGCACCTTCTTTAGCCAGGTCATCTGCTCTCTCGTTTCCTGGTATTCCACAATGAGACGGTATCCACTGCATGGCAACCCTGCGCTGGTTGCACAGTTCAGAAAGTAGGGCTTGTATACCTGGCAATTTTCTGGACTGAAGTGCTTGGAGTGCTGATCTTGCATCTGTCAGGAATACTGCAGGCTGTGGACAGAGATTGGTGTTCAGTAGTTTCTCAGTTGCCACCTTGATTGCCTGGAGTTCTGCATCATAGTTGTTACAGAATTTCCCCGTTGGTACTCTGACCGTATCCCTAGTGTTGTTTGGGTATTCTATGTACACTCCTGCTCCTCCATTCTTTACTGCATTCTGTGCTGACCCATCCGTGTATACTCGGACCCAGAGGTCCTGTGGGTATTCATCATCCAGGAAACTGAGAGTGACTGTCCTATGTTGCACGCTGTTCTGTTCATCCCTGTCGAATATTCCTTTCACTTTTGTCTGGATGTGTACTGGTAGTCCAGGCTCCTCTCTCCAAGGGGTTTGTTCTGGCACAGACTTTAGGGGGCTGTTAACTTCAGGCAGGTCTGAGGTTTGTCTACGAAATCGTTTGGCCTGGTGGATAAAGCTGCTTCTTTTCAGTCGCCCCATTGCTAGGTTTTGGAATCTGTCCTTCATTGGATGGCTCGGCATACAGAGGAACTTTTCTGCCTGTGTTAGCACTTTCGTGTCTGCGTTCTCTCAGTGCTTGTATCCTCCCCATTTTCTCCATCTCCACTATGGGTCTGTTGTAAATAAGAGAGAATAAGTCAGTCAAGTTTCTCCTCATCTTTTAATATTGCTAATCTAATCTTTGTTTAAGCTGTATGGGGGGACATGCTTTGATAATTGTTAATGTGTCTACTTCAGGTAAACATGGAGGCTGCCCGCTTTTTCAAGCAGGATTTTGAGGAGAATGGATCCATGGAAAATGTGTCATTGTTCTTAAATTTGGCTAATGACCCAACGTAAAAGAATTTTTTCAAATGAAATCTTTAATGTGATATTAGACTGTTGAATTAGTGTTTCATGTAACGTTTACCATTTTAAAATTCTTTGTGCTGTAGAGTTCTTTTGATAATTAGAGCGAAATTGAGAAAGAAGGATTAATATGATAATATTAATGTCAAATTGGGGATAAAAACCAGACAAATACCAGTGGAACAGGAGGTGAGGAAACATCATTGTTGTTAGATAGGACACACATTGAGGAAACATCATTGTTGTTAGATAGGACACACGTTGAGGAAACATCATTGTTGTTAGATAGGACACACATTGAGGAAACATCATTGTTGTTAGATAGGACACACATTGAGGAAACAGGTTGATAACATTACATGGTAGTCCTTATTCTGGAATCCCACGAGTAAAAGAAATAGAGGGAGGCTCAAAAACATGCGGAAAAGGAAATTGGGAGACTTGACCAGGACAAAGAAGACATGAAGTGATGGCAGGTAGGACAGGAAAACTGCACATGAACTAATGGAATGCCCATTTTCTGTAGGAAATTGAAAAGTAGTGAATGAATGAATTGTGTTTTTTTTTATATTTACAGAATTGAGTGTACCATCATCATCCTTCAGCTTCCTAAGGAGCATATGCCTTCAACAAATGTGTACCAAGTCTTTCTGTCCTATGACATTAGCTCAAGGTCTTTCCATATCCTCTCCTCTCAATGTGTCTGTCCCTAGCTCTCCTCTCCATGTCTTCCTCAGTCTCCCTCTACCTCTCTCACCCTGGGGACTCTAGAACAAGGACTGCCATCAACAGGTTTCCTCAGTGTGGTGTGCCCCATCCATCTCCAGCATCCTCTACTCATCCTCTGCTCCACTGGCTCCCATCATCAGTTCCACGCTAGTGATCTACACCACCCAAATCCCTCTACCCTACGCGAGCACCCATCCTCAAAAATTCATAACTTTTTGAAGCTCCACACATTTCCTAATGCAACAAAAGCTCCACACATTTCCTAATGCAACAAAAGCTCCACACATTTCCTAATGCAACAAAAGCTCCTCTAGCCTTCTGTATTGCTATTTTTACACCACTGCCCACCCCTCCAACAGTGTCCACACCACTGCCAATGTATATGTATGAATCCACATCTTGCAGTGGTGTTTCTTGAAGTGCAATATTGTTATTGTTTCCTGCCTTATACATTCTCATTATCTTTGCCCACTCGCTGTGACCTCTGATCTAGTATTTTCATTTTGTCTTGCATCTGATTATGGTTGTGGGACGAGAGAGCCAGGTCATTGACAAAATCTAGATTACCAAACTGTTTAGTCAAAGTGCATGTACCATCAGTCACATAGTATCATGTTGTGTGCTTTTATATTTATAGAACTGAGTTGTGTTCTTGATACTTGCAGAATTGAGCGTATCATCACTCCTCGTATTGCTTTGACGACAGCTGAGTACTTGGCTTATCAGTGTGAGAAACACATTCTTGTCATCCTGACTGACATGAGCTCCTATGCAGAGGCCCTGAGAGAGGTGTGAGATGTAGTCTTAGCCCATTAGATGTATCAGAACCGTTAAACATAATGCCACAAGTTATTGACAAATTACGTCTCTCTGTTTCTTACAGTCTCTGGTCTCTTAAATTCATTGTCATCATTTTCCTCTGATGCCATAAGATCACTTTATCAAGGCTATTTTTATCTTCCTCTTATTTTTTAGTTGGATTTATCAGTGATTTTATATTTTTTTTTATTTTGCTTTTCTGATGGTGTTGTCATGAAACTTTAATTGTATTGGCTTTGTCTTGTTGATTAATTGACAGCTTCCTTCTACTTCCCCGAGGACATCTAAATTTGATTTTCTAGCTGTCTTAGGTATGCACTGCATCATTCTTAGAAACCATACCTCACTATTTTTCCTACTTGTGTATTGTTCAGGATTTGCATGCATAAATTAATGTGGTCTCTATAAAGCATAAAATTCCTG
Source organism: Oreohelix idahoensis (assembly GCA_024509875.1). Taxonomy (NCBI): domain Eukaryota; kingdom Metazoa; phylum Mollusca; class Gastropoda; order Stylommatophora; family Oreohelicidae; genus Oreohelix; species Oreohelix idahoensis. The sequence continues at coordinate 566,406 of JAMPIV010005820.1, forward strand.
TCCTCACCACTACTAATAGTTTGTTGTTGTTAAGAACACCTTTCATGCAACATGAAGACATGGCTTGTATTTGTTGAAGAGCAATGCTCCTTGGGGGAGCTAAAGAGTATTGATTAATTGAAATGCAGCAAAAGATAGCCAGACAATGTTATCAAATTAAGAATGCAAAAGGAGCTTTAATTGTATGGAAATCAGAAGAAACCGGGTCCAGCAGAGAAATAACAATGTCAAGCCATTCCTATTGCATGGTTCTGAAACATGAAGAACTACAAAAAATACAACTAGAAAGTTATAGACTTTCATTTTTTTTTATTTTTAAAAACGAACGCTCGCTATTACTCGAGGCGAAATCTCAGGTTAGTATTTCCAACCTGAGACTGATTTTACGTGAGTATCCTATCCTGCTGCAGACTGTTTCCAGGACCACCACGTAGAGGTGGAGCACGGTCTTGACCAGCTCTGGTTCGCTGGTCCTGACGCAAGCAGTCAAGCTATGAGTCGCTGACTGCGGTCTCTATTGCTGCGTCTTTGGGTCCCAGGAGCCGTTCAGGTTATTCCAGTCCCTGGTCGACGACACTACTTTAAATGTACTCGCCAGGGCTCGAATTAATCCAGTCCAAATCCTGGTCGATGACACTTCTTCAAATGTGCTCGCTTGAACAGGCTTGAACCTGGATCACCCTGTCGCCAGCACAGTGTGGCAACCATTACACCAGCGCGGCTCCCCAAAGACTTTCATAAATTTGTGCTTGCGCAAAATAGGGTTGAAATGGTATGAGAAGATCACCAGACAAAGCCAAGTATAACAAGAGGTGAGAAGAAGATGCTGATGTTGGATAGGACACAAAATGAGGGAAAGTTGATAGCATTGCAAGACAGTCCTGGAATCCTCAGGCTAAGAGAGTTAGAGTGAGACTGAAAAACGTATGGAAATGGGAATTGTAGGCAGACAAGAAAGATACAAGACATTAAAAAACCTTGAACAGATGGCACAGGACAGGAAGGCTTGACGTGAATTTGTTGCAGGCCTGTACTCTACCAGGAGCTGAAGGGTAATGGATGAATTAAATATCTAGAAGTATCACTTGACATTTTGAAACACCTTAATCAAGATATGCTGTAAATTACTAATAAGTTTTAATCATTCCACCAGGTATCAGCTGCCAGAGAAGAGGTACCTGGTCGTCGTGGTTTCCCAGGTTACATGTATACAGATTTGGCCACCATTTATGAGCGAGCTGGCCGTGTCGAAGGTCGAAGTGGTTCCATTACACAGATTCCTATTCTTACCATGCCGAATGATGGTAAGAGTTTTGTTTATCCTTTGAGCATAGCACATATTTTTTTTCATTATGGCTCTATATGTGATTATTATTATTTTAAGTTATTTAGTATGTCTCTAAGATGTGGAGAATGACAGTAACAACAACCAAGAAATTACAGATTGTCATAAATGGGTGCTTGCCTAGACTAGAACGATTAAAATGGTATGACTAGGTCACCAATGTGAAATTCATGGCAAGAACCAGACCCATGGCAGTGGGACAAGAGTTGAGAAGGTGCTGGCAGTGGAAAGGACACACACTGAAGAAACTTGTTGATAGCATTACCAGGCAGTCCTCATTCTGAAATCCAGGGTAAGGGAGGCAGAGATAGACCAAAAAAAAAACACGGAGAAGAGAACTGGAGAGAAATGAAAATGATGAGGGAAACATGGGAAGACCTTGAGCTGATGACACGCTTCATGAGGACTTGGTATACATTTGTTGAAGGCCTGTGCTCCTTATAGAAGCCGCGGAAGCACAGTGGTTAGTGCACTGGCTTCCTAGCTCAGCGGTCCATGGTTCGATCCCCAGTTGAGGTGGGATTTTGTAGACCACAGACTGCTCCGGGGTCTACCCAGAGCAACTCTGGGAAGGTTAAGACGCCCGGCGTGATGCTGACTACATCACCCCTAGTGTGAGATGTGGTTGAGAAAATATGGGCCTAACACCATATTCCCAATATGCCTCAATGGGCGTGTAGCGGGATCCTTTACCTATGCTTGGGGAGCTGAAGGCTAATGAATGTATGAAGTTCTTTCTTCGTGAAAAGCTTTTTTTTTCATTGTGGCTGGATGTGTGGGGATTATTATTATATTATTAAGTTCTTTAGTAAGACTCTAAAACATAGAGAATGACATAACCAACAACTAAGAAGTTACAGATTGTCATAAATGGGAGCTTGCATATACTAGAAGGATTAAAATAGTGTGGCAAGGTCACTAATGTAGAACTGATGACAAGAATCAGACGTGTGGCAGTGGCACAAGAGTTGAGAAGATGACACTGGCAATGGATAGGACACGCAGTGAGGAGACCTGTTGATAGCATTACATTGTAATTTTAATATGGTTGTTGATGACTGCAAGTCTATAATAGTTTTTTTATATTTTTGTTCAGATATTACACATCCTATTCCTGATCTGACTGGCTATATTACTGAAGGTCAAATGTATGTGGATCGTCAGCTTCACAACAGACAGGTGGGCACTTTCTTTTAGATTATTTTTGTTGTTGTTGTTATTGTAAGTTACAATTTAATGAATCTGCTATAAGATATTCCAAGAGTTCACATGTCTGCTTTTTTCCTAGAGAATTCTTTTTAAAATAAAATAGGTATGACCACTAGCAGTACTCAGTGTAAGAGAGAGAGAGTGAATTGTGATCTACATGAAAGAGAGGCTTTGTCCTTAATGCCTTATGTTTGTGCATAATTTAAATAAAAGATAACAGGGAAGGAACTTGAATGGACTGCACAAGACAGACAGGCTTCTGGTTTTTTTTGTTAAAGGGCTGTGCTCAACTGAGAGATGAAAGGTGATGATGATGAATAATTCATATAATCATCATTTTTCATTTCACTCCTCATGGAGCCGTCACAGTAGCCTGGTCCCTTGCAGGAAGCCTGCACCAAGCATTAGAATGCTCTTGCAAGGGGTGCTTTCTACAGCAATTTGTTTGACATGTTGAGGTTGCCATTTCCTTGCACAACCTCATATTAGTTGCCTTGTATGACATGCCTGAGGGGACAGTAGTCCTAATCCTTTTTTGCCTCTTCAGATACCCCCAGCAACTACATAGAATGTTTGTGTATAATTTATCCAGCAACTACATAGAATGTTTGTGTATAATTTATCCAGCAACTACATAGAATGTTTGTGTATAATTTATCCAGCAACTACATAGAATGTTTGTGTATAATTTATCCAGCAACTACATAGAATGTTTGTGTATAATTTATATAAATGATGATGGGGAAAGACTTTAAGTGGATGGCACAGGATAGACAAAGCGTGGAGTGTATATGTTGACAGTCTGTGCTGCACAGGGACATGAGAGGTAGTGATGATGATGATGATAATTCATGTGCTTGAATGTAAACGTACATACATGAGTAATGCTGTGACTGATCTTGATTTTTTTACTTAGATCTACCCACCAATCAATGTGCTGCCTTCCTTGTCTCGATTGATGAAGTCTGCCATTGGTGAAGGCATGACAAGAGAAGATCATGCAGATGTCTCTAACCAGCTGGTAAGTGAAGCAAAGCACAACAGATATGGCAGTAACTGGTCTCCTTAGCATTTAAAATATTCAGTTCGTCACCTGCACTCTTTTTTTTTTCCTAATGTTTAAGTTATTCAGACCATTAGTTTGATTTTTTAGTGTAGTTTTTTTTTTTTTTTTTTTTTTTTGTACAAAGTTTCTTCGATATTATTTATTGGTATATCATTTAAGACAAGAAGATACTGGCGTTGGATTGGAACACACATTAACAAAACCAGTTGATAGCATTACAAGGCAGTCCGTGTTCTGGAATCCCCAGGGCAGGAGAAGTAGAGGGAGACCAGAGACAGACATAAGAAAGGTAAAGAAGACATGAAGAGACCTTGAGCAGATGGCATAAGACAGGAAGACTTGTTGTTAATGACCTATACTCCAAGGGTAGCTGTCAGATTTTGATGATAATTTAAAACAAGATGATGTAATACATATTCTAATCCTGTTGTATGAGTTTTATAGGTAGCTTCTAAATTTATTGTGGTCCACCTAAGAAAGCTGGGGGAATTGTGGTAGATGGAGAGACATTTTTACATAATCATTTGTATTAATCTGACAAGACCATACAGCATGGGAAATGTGTTTAATAATTTATAAGTTCTGTTTATATTGTAAATTTGCCATTTGTGGACTGTTTGCTGTTTATGGTTGTCATTAACGATGATGCTGTCTTGTTCAGTATGCCTGCTATGCCATCGGCAAAGATGTCCAGGCTATGAAAGCTGTTGTGGGTGAAGAAGCCCTGACACCTGAGGACTTGCTCTACCTTGAGTTCCTAATCAAATTTGAGAAGAATTTCATCACTCAAGGTTAGTTAAATACTTACTTGACAATAATTTCAGTCAGCCATTGCTCTTGGCTCTCTTGGGTTAACCCTTTACAGTCCACAGCCCTCCTAATATTTCAACCCCCCCAACGACCAAGCGAAGGGACATAACTCTTTTTCTTAAATATTTCTTATATTAAAAAAATTATTTATACGCTAATATTAGTTCAAATAAAACAAAAACACATTTATTTGTACAGTAAAATGGACATACCTGTATATTTTAATGCCACATTTAAATGTTTTTCACAGTTTGAAAACATTTCAAAACCAAAAAATTACTTTATCTTTATGATAGTCTTGCGCTGGAAAGCTTTTATATACATTATTAACAGTTTTTCTTGAAAATTTGAATATCAAACAAATTACACTAACGATGAGAACACAATTTACAACCATAAACTGTCTTTAGAACTCTACAAGAGTCTGTTTTTCCTGAATTCTTACAGCATTGAAGACAACGGTTTTTTTTTCTGCTCACGAGTTTGATGGCTCATGCTTGTTAGATGTTGGTTTTAATTATGCTCATACTGAAGCAACGTAACCAACCCTTTTCAGCTCTATTAGTTTATTCATAAGTCCATCGTCTGGTATAAATAAGAAGAAACAAATAATATGCTGCTGCTTATCAGACAAATGTTTAGGCCCTGGCAGCTCATAAATCTGGAATAATTCCATACAAGTAAATGTGCCTCTATATGTCCATTGTCTATAATTTTACTAGTTTCTACATCGATTTTCCTACTTTCATTATTGTCGATAACTGGGTCATAGTCCACATCGAAGTAGGATTAATCATTTTCACTATCGGAATAACACAGAAATGTAGATCTAATCCTTCAAAGTTCATATAAAATCTCCTCCATGGCTTGAAAAACCCTTTTTACACAGTGTAATTTTTTTTAAATCACAAAAAATCAACCACTCGACTTAGAAAAATGCGATCAATATCGAAATAAACTTTGAAACGGCCTCTATCCGACGGAAACACGCAAAATCTTGTACGCGTGAGACTTCTGATGTCGCTTAGCAACGAAATAAGCAACCTATTGCCGGGCGCTTTTGGGCAAATCAGACTGTACGATAAAAGATAAAATACGGGCGCTTTTGGGCGAATTGGACTGTAAAGGGTTAATAGACAAACGGCAGCAGACGTTTATTCATCTTTGTCTGTTCCAGTATCTCCTTTTGTATCCTTCATGCATCAAGTTCTCTCATAATGTATCTTCTGTATGTGATTCTTGATGATTCCATGTTGGTTTTTGATAAGCTAAAAGTTTTTTTTCTGTCTGCGTCCAATTTTTCTCATCTTACATTTTATTAGAGTGGCAGAATGCTTGCGCCTTGAGGCAAAGGGGACTGATTTTGAACCAAATCGTCACAATGCAGTTTACCCAGCTGTAGAAATGGCCACCTGACTCTTGCTTTGAGTAAGGGAAGGCAAAAGCCAGTGAGGCAAGGAACTGGTCACCCCACCTCCATAAAGCTGAGACCTGCTATAAGTGGTCGGTAAATACTTCTCTCCCCTTCATCAATATCTGCTGTGGAAATACCTTTACATTTTATTATTATCTATGTTTGGTGGGCTGCACTTCTCAGATTAACTTTAGAGGTCTTTATCTTTGGTCACTCCTGACACAGTTTTCAAGATTCTTTAAACTTATATATCAGTGTCTTGTTATTTTGAAAATATAACTAAAACTTTTTTATTACAAAAACAAGAACCAAAAAGCTACAGACTGTCATAAAAGGGTGCTTGCGAAGGACTGAAGTGGTACGACAAGATCATTAATGTAGAACTGATGACAAGAACCAGACAAGTGCCAGTGAGAAGAAGATGCTGGCGATGGATAGGACACACACTGAGGAAACCTGTTGATAGCATTAGAAGGCAGTTCTTGTTTCGGATTCCCTTAGGTAAAAGAAGCAGAGGTAGACTGAAAAACACACGGAGAAGAGAACTGGAGACTGTAATGAAAATGATGGGGAAGACCTGGAGCTGATGGCGCGTGACAGGAAGACTTGGCAGATGTCTGTTGATGGCACAGGACAGGAAGACATGGCACGGGACAGGAAGACTTGGCAGACGTCTGTTGAAGGCCTATGATTCTTGGGGAGTTAAAGGGTGATGATGATGATTACAAATGTGAAATGAGTTGCTTGAAATGTTTCAAACAGAATTAAATAAGATTATATAATCATTAAGATTTTTTGTTTTTTTTTCCTCTGGAAACCTACTGAGTTTGACTTGATCATATAGTGGACACTGATTCATGGTAAATGTATATTTACTTTTGCTATTTCATGGTGTTTGCAGGGCACTATGACAAGCGGACAATCTTTGAGTCCCTGGACATTGGGTGGCAGCTGCTGCGTATATTCCCGAAGGAGATGTTGAAGCGAATTCCGCAATCCATCCTGGCAAAATACTACCAAAGAGCATCAACACATCCAGAAACGTCTGGCAGGAAAGGAGCTTCCCATGAAACCACTTCGCTGTAATGTTTAGTCCTAGTTATGTTGTTGTGATTTTCTTCAGATAAATTCAGGACAAGAGAATCTAAGAAAAAAGAACAAACTAATTTCAATCAAGGAAAAAAAATGTGATATGATGTGAATCATGTGACTGAAAATATCTTGTGAAAAGAGATCGTTTGCTTGGGGGAAAAAAAATGCAAGTTGTCTTGAAGACCACTGGAAAATACTGCTTGTTATTTATGTTACGTGTTTGCAATAGTGCTGGATGTTCTCAAAGAGAATAGTATAGATTTGTTGTTACCTCATCATCTCCTGAAGTTTTGTCTACTGATATTTAGGAGAGTAGGCTTAGAATTTTAATGAAAACCTTGTTTGCTGTATGCATATACATATTTCAACAACTGTTGCTTCTTTCCTTGATAGTTTTGAAGAAAACTTTGCACATAATTAATACAAGAAAATAATGTTTTTGTAAAATTAAGTCTTGTTTCGTATCATCTTAATTCTATTCTAAATTAATTTGGTTTAAAACATATTTGGTTAAAATATCCTATTACAAACTTATTGACTGGTTCATGTAGAAAGTTCCCATTTTAGATTTACTTACTTCCTTACACAGAAAAGATTAATTTATGGATTTATTCACTGTTGTGCATAGAAATATAGATTTATTTACTGTTTGTCATGTGGATAGATGCTGTTTGTAGTTCTATACGGTCTTTGAACAGACTCAGAAAGACTAAGACTACTGTTGCTTCCAGACATCTTGTAAAAGTTGACTACGGTAAGAAGACATTGCGCATGGGGCTGGCAACCTCACCATGTAAAACAAATTACTACAGAATCCAGCACTGCTGCACATTAAGGGATTTTGGCTGAGATTTCTTGCTTAAGGATCAACTGCAGTGGTAGCTCCATTCTCCTTAAGGAGTGAAAAATAGAAAGAAACAGGTGTGGTAAGATCCAGTGGTGGATTTAAAAAAAATCATTTTCTAGGTGTGGATGGGTTGTCTGGCAAGTATGAGACTAACTGGTACTACTTGGACTAACTGGTACTACTTGGACTAACTGGTACTACTTGGACTAACTGAGTATTTATGTTGAATACCAGGCTGTCCTTTCTCTTGGCAAGAATTAGCTTTGCCCATATTTTTCAGTGACATTGATCTGTTTTGCAATCTAGTCTGTCCCTTGACTTTAGTGTGTGACGTAGTATGTTCTGGTTAAATCTGCTTTTGCCTCATGGGAAGTGTGAAAAACCTGTTACATTATCTATTGTTTTCATATATGACAGATTTCTGTGGCAGGCTGGTAGCCCTTTTCAGGGGTTGGTGTTATTTCAGTGCTTTGTTAGAGTTCAGCACAGATTTCTCTAATTTTTTTTTGGTAACTGATAGTGTTTCTCTGATGTAATCAAAAGACTCCTGTCTATGGCTGAAAGAAGTGTGCCTTGCCACTAGAAGGCAGAACAAGAAAAACAAAGGGATTCATTACACATTATGACATAACATTTGAATAGTGCTGTCATTACCTCTGCCTAGATGACTCATCACACATGTAATGGGACCAGATTTCAATTTGACATAAGTTCAACTAGAAAATATTTTCTCTGTCTTACCTGACCTGGCTGTACTCAGCTAAAACCACTACTTGTGCACACCTACTGTTTCTGTAGAGAACACACATGTTGTTTTTTTACTTAATTGAAGAGAAACCAAAATAATATTTAGTGGGAGCCACGCTGGTGTAATGGCTACAACGTTGTACTGGCGACCAGGTTTTCAAGGTTCAAGACCGGGCATCAGCGTTTGAAGGAATGTTTATGACCGGGAATTTGACTGAATAACCTGAACGGCTCCTGCACATAAACCCTCTGTGGATGTGAAGGAGCAAAGCTCCTGACCGGGTTGGAAGGAAAGTCCACTGACCCCCCAGCCTCGCAATGACATGTCATTGGGCCAAAAGGGCTGGAAAGCTCGAGTGCCGCTGGTTAGAAAAAGAAAAGAAAAGACAAGAGGTTCTTTTTGTAACAGTATTGACTTACAGCCACCAGAATATAAATCCCATCAAAAACTGATTTGTGAAAATAATTCATACTTTGTTGATTTTATGTCGAGTTATTTCTACTTTTTTGTACTTCTGACAGGTGTGAACATTTTTACATTCCAAAATACTGTTGATATTTGTGTTTCTTCAAATTCCTGACCGTAAGGTGCAACAATTTCTTTATGTTTCAAAAATATGTTCATGTGTAGTTTTGTACAATCATAATGTTGGGTGTTAAACTATTATTAGTATTTGTTTTGGTAATTTGACGAATGTTACATTAAGTTGGTCTTCAGATCTCGCCCATTCTCCCCCCATCTTTCACCATCATTACTGTCATTTGTCACTAATATTGGTAATTACCTGGAGAGAGATTGATAGGTATGCTGAAGACAGGCCTTGATGGGATGAATAGTTTTTGGCCAATGCCTTTGCAGGGTGTAATCAGATGGGGATGCCAGGTAGTAGTTCAATGAGGGCTGTGTGATAAAACATTTCAGTAATCTTGCATTTTGAAAGACCTGCTGTGACTAGATTTGTGATACTTTTGTATTTCGAGGATGTTGTACTCATTTGTGAAGATTATTAAAGAAAGGGTGAAGGAGAGATGGGAATGTCTTTTTTTTTTTAAAAGCTGTGTTTCTTCTCTAGGGTGACTGCTAGTGTGATTGACTGAATTGTTGTGGCCGTTTAAGGGGATGGGTCATCTTAATATATTCAGGTGATATATAATATGCTCAATACATTTACCAGGCTGATGTGATTATATATAAGTATACTCTGTGTTATTCTTTTCTTTACCTATAACTTGAGAAAAGAGGAAATATGAGTTATCATTGGTTGTCTTTGTTTCCTTACCCTAATGTCATCATCATAGAATCTCATTTACATGCTACCTGCGTTCTCAGTGATTATTGTAATGTGCTGCATTATACTGTCATATACAGATGATCGCTCTGTGTAGTGTGTGTGTGTGTGTGGGGGGGGGGGGGCGGGGGGGGGGTCTCTAAAGACACAAAGAAGAATAGAACTACCGATCCTTCAAGCATGTCATAAGAAGCAACTAATATAAAGTTTGCATACATAGGGCTAGCAACCTTATCATGGCATGGTGAACTAGAAATGTTTATACGGTAGAACTGTGATTATCTTAACCCCGATTATCATAATTTTCAGTGAACCAAATCACCAGAACCAAAGAAAGGGGGCATGGTCTATGACGTAAGCACCCCACACTTACTGATTCAGCTTGTGTGGCCATTATATCATTATCAGTCCAATTCCATCTATTCCGTGGTGTAGTCAGTTTAGTGTTATGTTTAATATCATTTTCAAAACCATTCTAATTTTTGTGGAGAATTTACATAGTCAAGTAAAAGAAAACATGTTGGTCAGACATAGTAAAAATAATTAGTTTTACAAAGGGGGATTCCGGGAAGAAAATCGCCAAACAATATGGTGTCAGGGTGACCACAATTTCTGATATAAAAAAAAAATGGTGAGTGAATTCTTCAGTTCGTTCCTGCATTATAAAGGGAAGAATGTAACTTTAGAAGAAGAATAATGGAAAAAGGCCAACAACAACAAGTGGAAGAAGGAACCTACAAACGGTTCATGGAAACAAAAAATCAGCGGGACAAATTATTTCAAGACACGCTTTATGTAATAAGACTAATGTATTATAACAACTAACTAATAAAATGTGTTTTTCGTGATTAAGTTTTATCCTTAGCCTAATAATCCAAAATTTCAATTATCCAAGCAGTCCCTTTCACGAATTACTTAAGATAACTGGAGTTCTACTGTTCTTGTGACCATCATAACCCTGACACCTGGAATGTTATGCATTTAACCAAAAAAAATGGACCAAGTCCTTATTCACGCTGAACAATGTTATTTGTGGGAGTATTATATGTAGAATGATAATAAACTGTAATTTTCGTACATGTTGTTTCTGTTGATGTTGTGTGAAGTTTTAATGGAAAGTCATTCATTGGTTACAATTTTAAGGAAGATTACATGTGTGACGAGATGTTGAAAAAGACTGCAGGTTGCATTGCTGTGTCACCCAGCTCATTCTCCAAGTAGGTATCTGAGAGATCAGTCTTGGAAACGTGTTTTACATTTTGAAACTGGAAATGTTCACCAGGATATTGCTGATATGGGGTTCTTTCTTCTGGCATCTTACCCAGCTGTAAATGGGTACCTGACTCTTTTGAGTTATGGTAGGCAGGCAGAGGCAGCGAGGAAGGAAACTGGTCATCCCACTTCATAAAGCTGAATCTAATATAGTGAAGTCTTCAACACTTTGCTCCCCTATGGCAATATATGCTATGGGAAAACCTTAAAATATATTTGACATTAGCGTTGAGCAGCCTCTTTGTGTTTTGTCTGAGACAGAATTCCATACTAGTCGAACTTGGACTCCGAGAGAGGTGAAGACAAATATGACTTTGTGTATCCGTCACATTTACATCCTGGTTTTTTTCTTTCTGCTTTGTTGATGTCGCTTACCTTTTAGATAAACTATGCAGTTCTTCCATCATCTATCTGACCATTGATCTTTATCGGATCTGCTTGCATATTGTTTACTCCCATTTCATTTGTTTTATTTACACAGATGTGTAGTTAATTTTGTCTGCTTTTAATGTTGGTCAGTTTTTCTTTTTCTCCATGTCTTGTCAAAAAAATTAGAGAAACTACACAGGTCAACTGCAAAATCATGATCTTCTAGTTGTTTGTCAAATGCCCATTTATTCATGTTTGTTTTCCCTTCTGCTATTCTCACAAACCATGACCATAAGGAAGATCATTGACGAAAGCAAGACGCCCTTGTCTGACCTCACAGTCTATACTGATAAGTTTGCCTTTGTGGACTGTTCTGCAGGCGACCTCTTGGTAGAACTTGAAGAAAATTATGTTAACGAATTTCTCAGTGGTTCCTGAGTGCATATAATTTTACGTATCTTCTTCTGCTTCGTTCGTCCTGAAAAGGATGTTGGTTGCTTTGTGTCCGTTTACAGCAAAGCTGCGATATTTGCGCCTTTCGGCCGACTTCAGCACAGCATTTTTGGGACCGGGTTAGCCTTCCTTCTTCGATCCCTACTCACTCAGCCAGACTGCAGTGATGCAGCTGTTTCCAGGACCACCACTTTGAGGTGGAGTAGGGTCTTGATCAGCTCTGGTTCGCTGACGCAAGCGGTCTAGCTATGTGTCGTTAACTGCATTCCTCACTGTTGACCCGTCTTAGGTCCCTAACTTTACGTATGACCGTGTGTCCGTTGTTATCAAATACTATCTGGAAAAAAAAAAAGCAATGGCCGCAGCGCACCTGGAACAGAGATCGCTATTTTTCCTGTATCATCAGCTAGTCATATCGGTAATCGAGTATCGGCTGGGAATACTCACGTTGTCAGTAACACAATGTGAACGGATGGAACACATTCAAAATGAAAGGGTGCGTATAATTCTGTGCAGTACTCGAGATAACCCCATTATGACTATGTGGCACATGTTTGAATTGCTGTCAGTTAGATCCAGATATGCGATGGCCCAAGCCACAGCTTATATGCGAGTAACCACAGACAAAAGGCATCCGCTGCATGTGAACGTAGCTGACATCAAAGAAGCAAGAATAAAGGGGGGATGGCAGAGGCAACTATTAGACAGGTGACCACAGTTGAAAATATATTCAAGGGGGAAGAGTGGACAAAGCCAGGTGAGAACTGAATGAACTACCAGCAAGTTATCATCATCCTTGGTAGAGAATGCAGAACTTGAGTCAGTGAGAGGACATAACTGGAAATTGATCAGCTGATAAATGATCATGTATGATGATGCCATAGTGTACACTGATGGGTCTGTAATCCGTGGTGATAAAAAGGCAGAATCGTCGCTGAATAAAGCGGGGAGAGCTCCAGCATGAGAATGGAGGTAGAGGCAACTACTGCAGCCTTTTAATGTGGCTGTCTGAAACTTAATTAACATGGGCAGTTAACAAGAGCACCCATAGAAGGTGCGTTAAATATGGATAAGAGAGAGATACAGAGGGAAATTAATTATCTCTTATTAGAGAATGACACTGTAATCAATGATTCATCATGGCTAAGATTGCTGGAATTTGTCATCAAATGTAAGACCAGCTGGGATGGACGCATGAGAGGATGCATCCGTCGTGTATACAACCAGCGCATAACAGGAACAATTAGCATTCATACTCGTCGGCATTTGCAGAGAGAGACTGAGCACCTATGGGGTTGCCCGGAGTGTAATGACGTCGATTCTAATAATATCTGGAAGTCCACAAATGTGATTGCAGGGGCAGCAGCCATTCATTTGCATGCTCTGTGATGATTCTGAGTGTCACCATCTGATCTGTGCCTTATTTTCCTGTTCGTTAAAAACGAACATTGTACTGTAATTACAACAAGATATGAGAGCCTGAAAAAGTGCATAAAAGTAATTTTTTTCGAGTTTTAAAATCTCATCATTGTTACGCAATGACATTAACTCTTTAACCCCCAAGAGCCAGTATACTGTACTTCCCGCTAGACCCATTTGGCCCAATCAACAGTATACTGGCTTTCGTATCTCTTGATCCTTTCTAGGGCTGTTTTCTAATTTTAACAACTCAAAAACGCTATTTTCTTAAAGTATCTGTGACGTACGTCTAGTTTGACTAGTGAATTTTCCCTGATATGATGGATGATTTAAAGGGACCTTTAGCTTTTCATAACATTAGAACCCCTGAACATTTGTTGTAACTTTTCGTTTGCCAGAACGCATTCCACCGGGCCTCATGTAGGATACAGCGACGAGATCAAAGAGACAGACCGAGGGATCTTAGGGGAGACTATCGGCGCTATCAAAGACAGTAGTTTTCCCTGATACGAGACGCAGTTGCTTGCCGCTAATTTCGCGTCTCGGTGTCAATCGAGGAACCGAGCGAACGGGGGAAAGCGAAACGGGCAGCAGCGAGCGGATACGAAGACCAGGGGGCGGCTTTTTCTCTTGATTTGGCGGTCAGATCCCCAATAGTTCGTGAGATCAAATAAGTTGTCAAGTTTATCATGTCCCACTCAACTTACATTCCATTTTAGCTAAATAGACCATGAAGAACTAGACACGTTATCACTCGCTGGCCAGACCTTTACAGAAGCACTAGCTTTATTGAAATCTTGTTATAGATTTTCCCCTGGATTTTATATATATTTGCAGTGATTTCTAATTCTGTGCAAAGCGGTAATATATATTGTGTAAAGTGATCAGTGGTCTAGCTCAGTCATTCTATTTAAAGGGATTCTGTGTTAATTTAAATCTATTTAATTAAACCATCTCAAGAGTTCCAGTTTTAAATATAATGATCTATCTATTATATTATTTCAAAAGATAATAGATGCTTAAATTAACTTTTAAAGTCGCGAAGGAATTTATAATTAATAAATTCAGTTAAGTCCTAGTTTTATAGATGTGGGTTTTTAACCACTAGAATTCGCGCAGTGTTTATTAAATACATAATTAAATACTCGAGTGTATAATAGGCTTAACGGGAAATTCATCGCGCTTTAGAAGGTTATTTGTTTTCGGTATATTACATGTCTTTTTTTTCTTTCATACAGAGTGAACGTAACCTGTGCGATCCCAGCAGTAAGAAAGCAATAAAGAAATCAATCTAAGCAAAGCAAAGCATAAACAGTGTGTAGAGTTCCCCTGACGCAGAACTTGTTGAGACTGTGTAAATTTTTAATCTTTGAGGCGATTCTATGTTTGGAATTCCGCTATCTAACTTATAGCAAAGAAAGCACACCCAAAGACAAATTTAACGCACCATCAAATAACTTAAGTCGTAACGGGAAGAAGAACACTGGCCCGAGCTTTGTTAGTTTACTGACACAGAGAGATAATTCATAATTTCCTGAACAGTGATGTGACTGTTTTCTCACTGGACTTAAACCATACCTCACGGATAAAGTGTACCAGCACGCGTAAGAATTTTATTATCAGCGGCATAGTCAAATAGACCACACCATCCTCACCCCGGTATCAGAGACCGTGCCCTCCCATAGAAACTGTTATTAAGAAAAGAGACACAACTACAGATTCATTTTCCAGCGATTACGGGATCCTTTTATGTGCTGACCGCCTACCCGATAATCTGGGGCTAGAACTTGAACAAACACTCATAAATTTAGTTGAGGTGTAACTGCTGTTGTGTTATTCTATGGAGTGCAAGATTTTTTTCACAATCGGTAAGTGAGAGCAAGATGAGTGAAGGCCTTTGCTAGCGCGTGTATGAATGACGGGAAATTAATTCTTTTGTGTGACCATTTTGTTAACTTGCTTACCTGGTAACATATATCTTTTCTGTATACCCTACATTGTTCCTTTAAGTGGGATAGTTGATAATTTGTTAACTCTGTTTAAAACCACCTCCTTTCCATTTGCTTAGTAAAGGGAAGAACAGCTGGGAAGAACAGGTTTTTTTTTCTATCACTGTGGTGAAGTGGGATGTTATAAATATTTATAGGGGACTTAGTGTACTGACTGAGATCAGCTGTGAAGGTATATATATATCTAATAAGAGTAGTGTATTATATATAACCTTACTTGCTACCACATATCTATATATCTCAGTCAGAATTATTCTGGAATAGTGTGATGACTACGTTATGTGTCTAGGGTATGTGTATGATGAAGTGTAAGTCACAACAACAGACAGATAAACAATTTAATTTAATCCACTACTCTTAACAACACTGTGACACTCACATACATATAACACTCTATGAGAATATCTTAAAGAAGTCACTCGTAACTTTTCAAATAACAATATGTATTCAGTTTTGTCAATAATGTATTTGTGTCCTGATTCAAATACAAAGGAACCAGGAATCACAATCAATTTTAACTACAAGTATATGTACAGACTTTATCAATATGAATATTGTAGTGACATATATTATTAAAAATATCCTATGTGTGTCAGTTGTGTAGTGGTAATATGAGGTAATACTGGTTTTGTTTTGTTCAAGCTCTGTTGGTATTTGTCATCATGACTTCAATAGTTTGTCTTAGGGACTAGTATTGGAGATGTTCTCAGTTCCTGATATTAAGACAATTAAATTCCCCTCTGAATGTTATTTTTACAAAGTTATTTCAAGATGAGGGGACATAATGTTGAGCTCAGCTGGCCAAGTTAGCTTATCTGGCGTGATGGCGGCAGGAAAGGACTCCTCTGCTCAAATTCTCCTCTGGGCTCTGGAGACACCTCACTGATAGCTAAAAGGACCAAGGAGTATGCTGTCCGACACTGGATTCAGCAAAGCTCTGACCAGGTGCTGCTCAGTACCATCAAGACCACTGTCCCTGAAATCAAGAAGGATGTACCTTCTACTTCATAACTAATTTATATTCTCTTTTACACTGATCACAATACAGCACAAACATTGAGTTCAGAGCGTTAGGCCAACTATCAGCTTCATTCTGAAGTACTTTATACCAGCATTAACCTCCTTAATGGTTACTACGCCTCTGCAATTCCAGCATTATTTCTTTCTAGTCAATCATCTAGGTGTCAGTGTACTATTTGGCCATTCCATGCCGTTTTACTTCCCTCCGACAACCTCTGTTCAGGCTGGAGCATTATAGGCTTTATCTCCTGTTTGCCACTGAACTACACATATATATACAGGCATAAATTAACAATTTACATTCAATTTTCATTAAAAGATACTGAATGGTTCAAGCTTACCACAATTTCATGGAAATAAACACAGATACGTTGATTAGCAATGAATTCTGGCACAAAATACTGGCACAAATTCCCATCTGCTTATGTTCCAGGCTTTTATTTTACACAAATATGAGCTGGCTTCAACGCACTGATGCTTTATCAAGCTTATTTAAACAAGTGGTTTCGAACTAACGCTCCCAAGTGTGTATATCAGCGAGTCTGACCAATGAGCCCCGTTTCGACAAGTGTTTGAAAAAATGTTACCTTTCCCCGTTTCCCCTAACAACGAAAGATAGTATTTATAGTCCGACCAATCGTGGTTAGGCTTTCATTTGTTGCGCTCCAATCAATTGGGAGTTTACATGTTAGGCTATTTATGTAACGTAAGGTTTTTTTTCAAACACGTTATAAAAAATTTTATGAGCAGAAATGATTTTGTGTTGTCAGGCATCCCCACTATTTTATTTTGGTTATAATTTATTAATTCCTGGACTATTTGCGTAACGTTTTACATATTATTTGTCAGCAAGCCCTAAGGAACCCAATTATCCAAATTTAAAAGAGCTACGTGGCTGCGTTCAAAATATGTATTTTCTACCTCCTGTTTCGAAGATGTGCTGTCTGGGTACTGTTATGTTTTCAACCGTAAACCCATCTATTGTTATCTTTTCTAATAAGAGTTTTTTATGATTTATAAACCTAACTCTGGGAAAGGGTAATGTATTTTATCACTGTCCGTCTGAAAAAAAATTAGTGCATGTAGACTTACACGCGTGATGGCAGCATTTGTGTATCGCGCGACGCGCGTTGCATGCGTTCCTGATTTTCAGCCCTCCCCTCTCTCTTTATCCTTTTGTCCATCTGTTCGTTCGTTTTGGTAACGCAGTGTAGAAAAAGACATGAATGGAATTTAAAATTTAGGTCAACTTGCATATTTCAAGGTTTTTCTTAGAAATACAGCACACGTTTCATTGAAGAAAGCGGGTATAATACAGTAAGCTTTTACTATCAACGTGAAAGCGTTACAATTTGCAGACGAAGCAGAAAACAAGGGGGATTTCGAGTACAGTCATTGTGACAGCACTGTTCTTTACCATTCTTCTTCCTTTATTTATTATATGTATTTATTAGGCTTTATATTTACCTAATAATTTATATATGTGGATTAGAATATTCCACGACACCTCCCCTCTTAAAACAGACATTATATGTCAGTCCTTTATTCTATATACACATAGAGAAATTTATTATTATTTCTGGGGTTTACGGTGATTCTCATCACACGGATGGCGGCTTAAAAAATCCGCTCCCAAATTGGTTTTTCCAGATATATACTCAATGCTAAAATTATATGGAGCCAGAAGTAAAGACCATCGGAGTAACCTAGAGTTCTCATGCTTAGCCTGTGCTAGAAACGATAAAGGTTTGTGGTCTGTTTGCAACTTAAATGCCTTCCCATATAGATAAATATTGAATTTCTTTATTGCCCATATTACTGCAAGACATTCTTTTTCGCTCGTTGAGTAGTTGATTTCAGCTTTATTCAACTTTCTGCTAGCATATGCCACTGGGCTTAATTCCCCATCCAATGCATCTGATTTCTGTAGTAGAGTTGCACCTAACCCAATATTACTTGCACCCGTCCTTACTATGAATTCTTGACTTAAGTCAGGTAATTTCAAAATGGGTTTACTTGTGAGCTTTTCCTTCAATTCTTGGTAAGTCATTTCACATTGTGGTGTCCATGTAATGCGATCTGGATGTCCTTTACGTGTCAATTCAGTTAACGGTGCACATATGGAATTAAAGTTTTTGATATACTTCTGGTAGAAACCACATAATGAGACAAAGGATCTCACGTCCTTCTTGGTTTGTGGTCTCGGGGCTTTCTGTAGTTTCTCTAAATTCTTTGGGTCAGGGGTCATGTTTCCCTGATAAACTGTGTGTCCCAAAAATTCCAATTCTTTACATCCAACGCAACATTTGGTTGGTCGGGCTGTTAAATTTGCCTCCCTAAGTCGATCAAACAGCATGTTCAGAGAGTCAATGTGTTCCTCAAATGTTTCTGTTGCTATAAGGATATCATCCATAAAATTTGTTATACAGGGATTATTCAGAGGATCCAATAATTTTCTCATCATTCTAGAGAAGACACTAGGCGCATTCTTCAATCCAAATGGCAATCTATTAAACTCATAGTGTCCTTCTGAGGTACTAAAAGCTAGGTATGGTCTAACCTCAGGCTTTACTGGAATCTGATAGTATCCTTTACTCAGATCCACTTTTGAGAAATATTTAGCTTTATTTAGTCTGGCAAACAGCTGATTTGTATCCGGCAATGGATCCACCTGTCCTTCTGTAATAGCATTCAGTCTCCTGTAATCTATACAGAGTCTATGTTCTCCAGAGGGCTTCCTTAAGAGTACAACACCGGAACTATACGAAGACTCACTGTGCGAAATAATTCCTTCCTTCAATAGATAGTCTATCTCTTCCTTCAAAGCTTTCTCCTTAGCAAACGGAATCGAATATGGTTTCATACAGACAGGTGTGGAGTCTATTAGTTTCATATCATATTCCAATAGGTTTGTATGCCCTGGTCGGTCTGTTAACACCTCTGCATGATTATTTAGAACCTGTTGCACTCTCTCTTTCTGAGTTTTCGTTAAATGTGTACTGATTTTCACCTGTGCTGCTGTCTCACAGGGGTGTAATGGATATTCAAATGATGAAAGTGGTTCCTTTTTCATCTCCATGGCGATGGACAAGGTCAACAAGTGTGTCTCTTCCTGATGTTCTCTTTCCAAATATTTCTTCAGGAGATTCACATGATAGATTTTTTCTTTCCCCTTCTTATCTATCTTATAATTTGTTCTAGACACCTTCTCTAAAACTGTATATGGACCCTGCCATCCAATTTGTAACTTATTCTGACTCCCGGGCAAAAGAAGCAGTACTTTCTCTCCCACAGCCAAATTTCTGTCTTTCGCCTTCCTGTTATAATAGGCAGCATGTTTCTTCCTGGCTTGTTTCAAATTTTCATTGGCAAGTTTCCAGCCAGTTTTTAACCGAGTGGTCAGCTCATTCACATATTGGTATGAAGATGTAATGTTTTCCTCTGCCTTTTCATCAGTCCACGTTCTTAACAAAGCTACATATGGACCTTTAATTGTGTGGACCTATTTGTCCATGCACCGGTATGGTCTCTTCCACTCGAAGCTTTATAGTGATGATTTTTCCTCCCAGAATTATCATTCACAAAACGACCGCTACCAATTTTTCTTTTGGGGCTTTCTCCCCACTTAAAATTCTTGATGAGAGATTTCCTCTCTACATCCTCTTCCTCCAGTTTGTTTAAGTCCGATTGAGGGATTTTCGGCTTATCCTGGGGTAAGACATCTTTTTGCACTCTCCGCATAGTGGCCATTGTAAAACAGTTAAGTGAAGCTTGTCCGTGAAAAGGGGCTTCCCATTCCATTTGGTCCACTTTATCAAATCTATTTTTCTTTTTATTATCAGGCCTAATTTTGCCCCGTGGCGTGTCCAGGTCCTGATCCATGTTCCCACTTGTGGGTGTTCCCTCATGTGCTATGCTACACCTTTCTACAAAATTCTCAATGTCCCATCTTGCTTTGGGCCAATAATAATTGTGAGCCACCTTTTGAATGATGGTACCTATCTTCTCATGGTCCCCATCTGGTTTCACATGTAGGCTCCTTATTAAGTCTGTCCTATATCTTTTTGGAAGAACCAGCTGTCCGTGACCATTGGATCTAGCTCCAGTCTTCCTATACATCAACTTGTTTTTCATGTAAAAATCTCCCTTGCCTGGAGTTGTATGACAAGTTGACAATTTTCTGAAACAAGGCTTGAGTGTTTTATCCCCAGCCTGTGCCTTCCTCATCTCTTCTGGAGTGGTATCTAACATAATATCCTCCTCCTGTCTTGAGGTCGACCTGACCTGAAGGGTTGCCATATACACAGGTTTCCTTCTGCAACGGTCAGTGTCATGATTGTCCATCTGACAATTTTTACACCACCTTTTTCCTTGGTTGAAAGATTTTCTTTCATCATATTTCCTTTCATCGAATTGTGGGAATTTATTTTTATTTTCATACCGTGGCCTATCAAATTGGTGCTTACCTTTATTTTGATCCCTAGGATCAAATTTATTAAAGTTCTGTGGTGCCCTAAAGTTATCCACTTGTTTCTTTTTATTACCTGTTACCTCTGCTTGAGCTGCTTGATACCTTTCAGCAACATTTAGCAACTCACCCAGCCTCTCTGCACCTTGTTCCATGAGAAACTTTCTCAGGTCTGGAGCCATGGACTCTCTTAGTTGCTCTATAAGGACCATTTCCTTAAGATCTTGGGTTTTCCCCAGAGAAGTCCATTTCTCCAAGTATGTCTCTATTCGTGCAGAGAACTGGTGATAGGTTTCACCTGACAGTAGTTTAGCATTCCTAAATTTTTTCCTATAAAATTCTGCATTCTTTTCATACCTTAACAAAAGAGCCTGCTTTAGCATGTCATAATTTTCCTGATCACCTCTGCTCATTTTTGCAAAAACTTCATAAGCTGCCCCACGAAGTCCCTGAGATAACTTTAAGCTCCACCTTTCTCTCTCTAACCCATACGTGGTAGCTAATAGTTCATACCTATTTAGATAGCTCTCAATATCATCGTCTTTCTCAACAAAATGATCTAAATGAAAATTCATAGCTGAGGTTGAGGCTCCTTGAGTAACCGTAGCATCAGAGGCAAAGGGACTGGCACCATTTTCAGGAGCATGGCCCTGAAACTCAAACTCCCTTAGTCTTAACTCATGTTCCCTTTGTAATCTCTTCTCCTCCTTTTCTGCTTCCCTTTCTGCAGCTAATCTCTTCTCTTTTCTTTCTGCTTCCAATTTCTTAGCCTCAGCCTCAATCTGCAACCTCTTAATTTCCTTGTCAGCCTCTAACTTTCTTTCGGCTTCAAACCTTCTTTCTTCACGTTCAATAAATTTGTCACATTCCGTAGTGACATAGGCAACCATAACTTGCCCATCTAATCCTAACTCTTTTGCAGTCTGAACAGCAGCAGATCGAAATTTGGCCAGGTCCGCCATTGTCTATCAGGTAAATTTATACAATGTCTAACCAACAATTCAATCTCTAAATATATCTAATGGACAACACAGGCACCGTGAGCTCAACCTTATTTAATTCCACCCACGGATACCTTTTAATTCTTATATTCCCTGAAGTGAATTACCCCCAATATTTTTAATAGGGAAAGATTCAAAATCCCAAGAGCGAGACCCCAATATATGTGGTGAAGTGGGATGTTATAAATATTTATAGGGGACTTAGTGTACTGACTGAGATCAGCTGTGAAGGTATATCTATCTAATAAGAGTAGTGTATTATATATAACCTTACTTGCTACCACATATCTATATATCTCAGTCAGAATTATTCTGGAATAGTGTGATGACTACGTTATGTGTCTAGGGTATGTGTATGATGAAGTGTAAGTCACAACAACAGACAGATAAACAATTTAATTTAATCCACTACTCTTGACAACACTGTGACACTCACATACATATAACACTCTATGAGAATATCTTAAAGAGTCACTGATAACTTTTCAAATAACAATATGTATGCATTACTGGTATGAATGAATATGTGTCCTGATTCAAATACAAAGGAACCAGGAATCACAATCAATTTTAATTACAAGTATATGTACAGACTTTATCAATATGAATATTGTAGTGACATATATTGTTAAAAATATCCTATGTGTGTCAGTTGTGTAGTAGTAATATGAGGTAATACTGGTTTTGTTTTGTTCAAGCTCTGTTGGTATTTGTCATCATGACTTCAATAGTTTGTCTTAGGGACTAGTATTGGAGATGTTCTCAGTTCCTGATATTAAGACAATTAAATTCCCCTCTGAATGTTATTTTTACAAAGTTATTTCAAGATGAGGGGACATAATGTTGAGCTCAGCTGGCCAAATCAGCTTATCTTGCGTGATGGCGGCAGGAAAGGACTCCTCTGCTCGAATTCTCCTCTGGGCTCAGGAGACACCTCACTGATAGCTAAAAAGACCAAGGAGTATGCTGTCCGACTCTGGATTCAGCAAAGCTCTGACCAGGTGCTGCTCAGTACCATCAAGACCACTGTCCCTGTAATCAAGAAGGATGTACCTTCTACTTCATAACTAACTTATACTCTCTTTTTACACTGATCACAATACAGCACAAACATTGAGTTCAGAGCGTTAGGCCAACTGTCAGCTTCATCTGAAATACTTTATACCAGTATTAACCTCCTTAATGGTTACTACGCCTCTGCACTTCCAGCATTATTTCTGTCTAATCAATAATCTAGGTGTCAGTGTACTGTTTGGCCATTCCATGCCGTTTTACTTCCCTCCGACACCCTCTGTTCAGGCTGGAGCATTATAGGCTTTATCTCCTGTTTGCCACTGAACTACACATATATATACAGGCATAAATTAACAATTTACATTCAATTTTCATTAAAAGATACTGAATGGTTCAAGCTTACCACAATTTCATGGAAATAAACACAGATACGTTGATTAGCAATGAATTCTGGCACAAAATACTGGCACAAATTCCCATCTGCTTATGTTCCAGGCTTTTATTTTACACAAATATGAGCTGGCTTCAACGCACTGATGCTTTATCAAGCTTATTTAAACAAGTGGTTTCGAACTAACGCTCCCAAGTGTGTATATCAGCGAGTCTGGCCAATGAGGCCCCGTTTCGACAAGTGTTTGAAAAAATGTTACCTTTCTACGTCTCCCTAACAACCAAGATAGTATTTATAGTCCGACCAATCGTGGTTAGGCTTTCATTTGTTGCGCTCCAATCAATTTGGAGTTTACATGGTAGGCTATTTATGTAACGTAAGGTTTTTTTCAAACACGTTATAAAAAATTTTATGAGCAGAAATGATTTTATGCTGTCAGGCATCCCCACTATTTTATTTTGGTTATAATTTATTAATTCCTGGACTATTTGCGTAACGTTTTACATATTATTTGTCAGCAAGCCCTAAGGAACCCAATTATCCAAATTTAAAAGAGCTACGTGGCTGCGTTCAAAATATGTATTTTCTACCTCCTGTTTCGAAGATGTGCTGTCTGGGTACTGTTATGTTTTCAACCGTAAACCCATCTATTGTTATCTTTTCTAATAAGAGTTTTTTATGATTTATAAACCTAACTCTGGGAAAGGGTAGTGTATTTTATCACTGTCCGTCTGAAAAAAAGTTAGTGCATGTAGACTTACACGCGTGATGGCAGCATTTGTGTATCGCGCGACGCGTGTTGCATGCGTTCCTGATTTTCAGCCCTCCCCTCTCTCTTTATCCTTTTGTCCATCTGTTCGTTCGTTTTGGTAACGCAGTGTAGAAAAAGACATGAATGGAATTTAAAATTTAGGTCAACTTGCATATTTCAAGGTTTTTCTTAGAAATACAGCACACGTTTCATTGAAGAAAGCGGGTATAATACAGTAAGCTTTTACCATCAACGTGAAAGCGTTACAATTTGCAGACGAAGCAGAAAACAAGGGGGATTTCGAGTACAGTCATTGTGACAGCACTGTTCTTTACCATTCTTCTTCCTTTATTTATTATATGTATTTATTAGGCTTTATATTTACTTGATAATTTATATATGTGGATTAGAATATTCCACGACAATCACTTATACCTAACTTGGTAACACCTCTTTCAGAGTAATTAACTTTACTGTTAGGTTAACGTACCCGTGTTCCTGATATTATCTATCTCTGGACTGGGTTTGTCTTTGTCTAATGAGCGGGAAGGGCTTAGTCGATACCAATCTTCTTCACCCCCTCCCAAACTTGTTATTTGCATTTGTGTACTTATGATAATTTATGTAATATCTGATATTTTTAGTAATTGATGTTTAAAGTGAATAAAATCACCTAAACTCATTTAGTTCTGTGTGTTGGATATACCCAAAGCCCAACTTTTCCCCTATTCGTTTAATATAGTTTGTATCAACGTCGTGTGTGTGTTTGAAAACACCAAATCGGTGTGCGCGCAGATGCGAGTCTGGAAAACTGGCAAATAATTGTTTGACCAGGAGAGTGAAAGAGAAGATTGAGAGACACGATTTGTCGTAAATAAGTCTGTCTTTACTCTCCTCCAGCACGCTGTGAAGCAACTATTAAATCTCTACATTTTCTATCACTGAGCTTTCCATCATCATTTTCCACTCTAAACCGGACCACTATTTCTACGACTCTTTTCTCTCAAAATAAATTTACGACAATATTTGGGCGGCTCGTCTGGGATAATTTTGAGATACATTTGATGCACACATATTTGTGGGCTGGTTCTGGGATCTTGAGCTACATTTGAGGCAATCGCATAGCCGGGTTAAAGATATTTTGAGTCTGATTTAGTTTGGGTCTAACTAGGTAGAGTGTGAATGATTTGTCTTTGTGAATTAGGGAAATAAATAAATAATTACACCCCTAGACAAACGTTCTTTAAGTATTTGGGTTGTCCACACAGCATATTTACAGGTTGTTTTCTCTCCACAGCAGTAGAAAGTACAGATAAACAAATATATTTGCTATTTTAATTATCCTCTGGCGGAGATAATTATATTTCTTTCTTTATAAAAGTTGCTGGGATTGCGTGATTGTTTTACAGTCACTAAGGTTTTTGAAGTCAAAAAGAGTTGAGCTTAGCTAAAGACGGATTGTTCTGATTTTTAAAAATTAAGTTAACAACGTCTCATCTCAATAATTGACTTTAGGGACGGAGTTTGTTGTCAGAGATTTAAAATTTAGGGGAATTTTTTTCCTTTTAAATTGTTTTAATATAAATTTTTCTCTACTGTTAGTAAAAGTAGATTCTTTTCCAGTGTAACTTACCATTTAGTGGCATAGTCGCTTGCGTTTAGAGCCTTAATTGCCAGATAATAGCAGCGATAAGTTTGCACAGTACAGGTAGGAGGTAACACAGGTAAATTTGTACTTGTGTTTTTTTCTCGTAGCGGTTCAGAGTTCCTCCCTTTCGCGTTTCTTCTTACTAGTTCTCTAAGCATACTTCATCTTATTCTTTAACAATGGCAGAGAGGATAAAGATGAGGTCCATCTTGAGGCTGGAAGCGAAAGAGGCAGGATTAGATGCAGAAGCTGCAAACGCGTTTATTAACCAGGAATTGGAAATATATGACGCGGAGCAACAGAGAGCCGAAGCTGAGAGGAAGGCGGAGCAACAGAGAGCAGAAGCTGAGAGGAAGGAAGAGAAAGAAAGAACAGAGAGGAGAGAAGCCCAGGAGAGGGCAGATAAGAAAGAAGCGGAAGAACGTCTTTTGGAACAGAAGAAAATTGAAGCAGAGATGGAAACTCGCAGAGAGAGAGAGAGAGACAAGGAAAGACAGCATCAACTGGCGCTTAAGGCTCTAGAGAGTCGGGGCGCCTCTACTTCGACTAACGGAGAGCCGTCTTCGCCCCAGTCTCAATCAATGGACCTCTCCAGTACTCAATCTGCCCAATTAACTGCTATGTCGTTTTCTTTAGAATCTTTTCCTAGCCCTAACGAAAAAATTGACAGCTACCTAGAAAAATTCGAGAGACTCGCGAATCTTTATGGGTTAGAGAGTACCCGCTGGGCGCTCAAACTTTCAACGTCACTGAAAGGCAATGCTTATGACGTGTACACAAAGCTGGGACCGAATCAACATGATTACGACATGTTGAAAAAGGCCTTACTACAGCAGTTTGAGATGACTGCCCGAAAGTTTCTGCAGTTGTTCAGAAACAGCCGAAAAGAGAGCACGGAAACATTTCCCCAGTTCTCTTCACGTCTCACGGGTTATCTGACAAAGTGCATTGAATTATCTGACCTACCTCTTTCATATGAGGGACTCCTCGAACTTGTTCTTGTGGAGCAGATAAAATCCACTTTGTCGAATGAAACACGTAGATTTTTGGCTGAACAGGGGGCAGTCAGGCTTGAAGACATACTCAATAAAGCCGAACGCTATAGCAATGCAATGGCCGAACTTCCCAGCACTAAACGTAAACCCACCGATGAGCCATCTCGAAAACAGAATCTAGAGCAGGCATCCTATTCTTCCACTTCCTCTCAACATTATAACCAACGAGATAACAATACCCAGAAACCTCCCCAGGAAAAATCGAAATTCTACAAAACCCGATACCCCCCCAAACAACAATTCTGATCAACCCAACAAGCCTACGTGGCAGCGCGGCCACCAAGGTCAAGGAAAAGGGAAGACCCCTACACCAGGAACGTCTGATCAGGGCAAACAAACCGGTGCAAACCGCATTGGATGTTTGCATACAGCCTCGAAAGGTAGAGTCAATGTCAGTGATTCTCAACCTGAGGGGGACCGACCCTCAACTCGAGGAACTGTAATTTTGAACGGTACCTCTACTACTTGTCTTTTTGACACTGGATTAAGTTTTGATTGTATTGTCGCTAGGCACCTAGTCAAACCCGGTCAGGAGACAGAGGAAACCGTCAAACTTAGTGGAGTTTTCAGGAGTGATGCACCCAGGACGCTTCCTATCGCACTGGTAGAAATACACTCTGACTTTGTCAGAGGAGTTATTAAAGCGGCCATAATGGATGATCCGATCTACCCAGTTATCCTGGGATGTAGATATGTGTTCATTGGGAGACCTAAGGAGCCGATTGTGGCAGCGGTAACCACAAGAGGGCAAGCCAAGAAGGAGAGGGAGCCTGCGCCAAACTTGTTGCCGAATGAACTGAAGGAGGCGCAACAAAAGGACCCTACTCTGGCGCCCTGCTTTAAAAAACTGCCCATGGCTAAGGACCCCAGACACAACGGAGACATCTTTTCTAAGGATGGTGTATTGTATCGTAGAACGGGCAACCCGGACACGGGGAATAACCAGCTCCTAGTACCGACGCAGTACAGAAACCAGATCTTAGAAATGGGGCACTCTCTTCCCTTTAGCGGACATATGGGACAAAACGCCACTATTCAGCGAATAAAAAACCACTATTGGTGGCCAGGAATGAACTCTGACATTGTCAGGTATGTGAAATCCTGCGCCCAGTGCCAACGGGTAGCACCCAAGCACTTGACACCCCCAGTACCTATGGGGCAAATGCCAATAGTAGGGACTCCATTTGAACGGGTTGCTGTCGACATTATTGGTCCTCTGGAAAAGACCAAAAGAAGGAACAGGTTCATCCTGACCTTAGTTGACACTTGCACTATGTGGGCCGAAGCCGTACCGCTACCATGCACTAATTCCAAGCATGTCGCAGAAGCCCTTGTGCAAATTTTTACACGGTTGGGATTCCCTCAACAAGTTTTGACGGACAATGGATCCCAATTCCGTAGCCTGTTAATGGAGGAGATCTTTAAGATCTTGAGGGCCAAACATATCCACACAAGTCCCTACCATCCGGCCGGAAATGGGCTCGTGGAACGTTTTAACGGTACCCTCACCATGATGTTACGTAAGCTGGGTCAGGAGAAACCGGAAGACTGGGACCAATATATATCGGCTGCCTTATTCGCCTACCGAGAGGTACCCCAAGCGTCTACGGGTTTTGCGCCAGCTACACTTTTATTTGGCAGACCTATTAAGGGGCCACTAGAAGCCTTACTTCGGTCCCTGACAGACCAGAAGGCTGACGAGACAGTCGTCTCTGCAAGCAAGTATGTATCTGAGCTTAAGGAAAGGCTAAAGCTAGGATGGGATCTAGCTACTACCAACCTTAAGAAAGCCCGCGCTAAAATTACTAAAAGATACAACAAAGCTGCAAAAGAGAGAGAACTACAACCAGGGGAGAAAGTCCTATTGCTACTTCCAACCGGAAGCAATAAACTTCGCATCGGATGGCAAGGACCGTTTACCGTCCTTAAAAAGATCTCACGTACCAACTACAAGATCTCCATCAAAGGAAAGGAGAAGGTCTTCCACATAAATCTGCTAAAGAAATATTTGGAAAGACCGGTGCCATCCTCCGAGCATCTCCTGGCTGTCGCCATAGCAACGGAAGACGAGGAAGATGATGATGGTTGCATGGAGTATCCATTGCAACCCACAGAATCCTTTAAAGATGTCAAGTTCGGCGACAATCTCTCACCAGAACAACAAACAGAAACCAGGGCTCTACTAAAACAGTACAGTGCAGTCTTAACGGATGTACCTGGTCGAACAAATCTCATTGAATTTGATATGAAATTAACAAACGAGACCCCTGTTCAAACCAGAGTTTACCCCATCCCGTACGCTAAAGCTGATGCACTTCGCGGAGAAATAGACAAGCTGCGTCAGGCAGGAATTATCAGTGAGTCTACATCTCCTTACAGCTCGAGTGTAGTGCTGTTGCAGAAGCCCAATAAGGAAGTTCGGCTGTGCATTGATTACAGGTTGCTAAACGCTGTAACGGAATTCCAGCCCGAACCTCTCCAAACTGTTTCTGAGTTGTTCACCAAGCTCAGCAAAGCAAAGATCTTCTCCAAGATTGACCTCAGCAAAGGTTATTATCAAATACCAGTCAAGGAGGAAATTAAACCTTTGTTAGCTTTCAGCACTAGTGAAGGACATTACACATTTAACGTGATGCCGTTCGGTTTGCATAACGCACCAGGAGTGTTCACCAGGATGATGAGGAAGCTTCTAGAACCTTTGCAAAGTCCCCATATCCATAATTTCATGGATGACATCTTAATTGCATCGGAAACCTATGAAGAACATATTGCTACGGTTGCTATGCTCCTCAGGAGACTACAGGAAACGGGTCTCACAGCCAGACCTAGCAAATGTCTCATCGGGTTTGAACAGTTAGACTTCCTGGGGCACACTATTTCTCACGGATGCAGTTGGCCTATTAAGAAGAACGTGGAGAAAATAGTGGCAGCAAAAAGACCCCGAACGAAGAAAGACGTACGTTCCTTCATATCGCTATGTGCATACTATCAGAAGTACATCCAGAACTTCAACGGACTGACGGCACCTCTGACTGACCTCACAAAGAAAGGTTGTCCTGATAAGGTCATATGGGATCAAAAGTGCGAACACGCGTATAGCACTTTGAAAGGACAGTTGTCTGCATACCCCATTTTGAGGTTGCCTGACCTCAAGAAACCTTTTGTACTGAGAGTCGACGCGTCAGGTCAGGGCATCGGGTCAACACTGCTTCAAGCCGATGACAGTGACCTGAACATGCTATTTCCAGTTGCCTATGGCAGTCGGAAATTAAATAAAGCGGAACGGAACTACAGCGTAGTTGAAAGGGAATGTCTTGCTCTGATTGACGGTATCAGACGCCATCATGAGTTTCTTTATGGTACATCTTTCACGGTGCAAACAGACCACGCTCCGTTAGCATTTCTTGGTGCCAATAAAGAATTTAACGCTAGGATCATGCGTTGGGCCCTCCTTTTAAGCGTTTATTCTTTCAAAGTGGAATATATTCCGGGAAGACAGAATGTCGGGGCTGATTTTCTGAGTAGAAACTGGTCTACAGAGGAAGAAGAGCAAACTGAAGATACCACTCATCCTAAAATCACCAATCAGGTCACCTCCATTGTCAAAAATGAAAACATGAAAAATGGTTTCATGTCTAAAAGTGGGGACGATTGTGACGTACGTCTAGTTTGACAAGTGAATTTTCCCTGATATGATGGATGATTTAAAGGGACCTTTAGCTTTTCATAACATTAGAACCCCTGAACATTTGTTGTAACTTTTCGTTTGCCAGAACGCATTCCACCGGGACTCATGTAGGATACAGCGACGAGATCAAAGAGACAGACCGAGGGATCTTAGGGGAGACTATCGGCGCTATCAAAGACAGTAGTTTTCCCTGATACGAGACGCAGTTGCTTGCCGCTAATTTCGCGTCTCGGTGTCAATCGAGGAACCGAGCGAACGGGGGAAAGCGAAACGGGCAGCAGCGAGCGGATACGAAGACCAGGGGGCGGCTTCTTCTCTTGATTTGGCGGTCAGATCCCCAAAAGTTCGTGAGATCAAATAAGTTGTCAAGTTTATCATGTCCCACTCAACTTACATTCCATTTTAGCTAAATAGACCATGAAGAACTAGACACGTTATCACTCGCTGGCCAGACCTTTACAGAAGCACTAGCTTTATTGAAATCTTGTTATAGATTTTCCCCTGGATTTTATATATATTTGCAGTGATTTCTAATTCTGTGCAAAGCGGTAATATATATTGTGTAAAGTGATCAGTGGTCTAGCTCAGTCATTCTATTTAAAGGGATTTTGTGTTAATTTAAATCTATTTAATTAAACCATCTCAAGAGTTCCAGTTTTAAATATAATGATCTATCTATTATATTATTTCAAAAGATAATAGATGCTTAAATTAACTTTTAAAGTCGCGAAGGAATTTATAATTAATAAATTCAGTTAAGTCCTAGTTTTATAGATGTGGGTTTTTAACCACTAGAATTCGCGCAGTGTTTATTAAATACATAATTAAATACTCGAGTGTATAATAGGCTTAACGGGAAATTCATCGCGCTTTAGAAGGTTATTTGTTTTCGGTATATTACATGTCTTTTTTTTCTTTCATACAGAGTGATCGTAACCTGTGCGATCCCAGCATTAAGAAAGCAATAAAGAAATCAATCTAAGCAAAGCAAAGCATAAACAGTGTGTAGAGTTCCCCTGACGCAGAACTTGTTGAGACTGTGTAAATTTTTAATCTTTGAGGCGATTCTATGTTTGGAATTCCGCTATCTAACTTATAGCAAAGAAAGCACACCCAAAGACAAATTTAACGCACCATCAAACAACTTAAGTCGTAACGGGAAGAAGAACACTGGCCCAAGCTTTGTTAGTTTACTGACACAGAGAGATAATTCATAATTTCCTGAACAGTGATGTGACTGTTTTCTCACTGGACTTAAACCATACCTCACGGATAAAGTGTACCAGCACGCGTAAGAATTTTATTATCAGCGGCATAGTCAAATAGACCACACCATCCTCACCCCGGTATCAGAGACCGTGCCCTCCCATAGAAACTGTTATTAAGAAAAGAGACACAACTACAGATTCATTTTCCAGCGATTACGGGATCCTTTTATGTGCTGACCGCCTACCCGATAATCTGGGGCTAGAACTTGAACAAACACTCATACATTTAGTTGAGGTGTAACTGCTGTTGTGTTATTCTATGGAGTGCAAGATTTTTTTCACAATCGGTAAGTGAGAGCAAGATGAGTGAAGGCCTTTGCTAGCGCGTGTATGAATGACGGGAAATTAATTCTTTTGTGTGACCATTTTGTTAACTTGCTTACCTGGTAACATATATCTTTTCTGTATACCCTACATTGTTCCTTTAAGTGGGATAGTTGATAATTTGTTAACTCTGTTTAAAACCACCTCCTTTCCATTTGCTTAGTAAAGGGAAGAACAGCTGGGAAGAACAGGTTTTTTTTTCTATCACTTATACCTAACTTGGTAACACCTCTTTCAGAGTAATTAACTTTACTGTTAGGTTAACGTACCCGTGTTCCTGATATTATCTATCTCTGGACTGGGTTTGTCTTTGTCTAATGAGCGGGAAGGGCTTAGTCGATACCAATCTTCTTCACCCCCTCCCAAACTTGTTATTTGCATTTGTGTACTTATGATAATTTATGTAATATCTGATATTTTTAGTAATTGATGTTTAAAGTGAATAAAATCACCTAAACTCATTTAGTTCTGTGTGTTGGATATACCCAAAGCCCAACTTTTCCCCTATTCGTTTAATATAGTTTGTATCAACGTCGTGTGTGTGTTTGAAAACACCGAATCGGTGAGCGCGCAGATGCGAGTCTGGAAAACTGGCAAATAATTGTTTAACCAGGAGAGTGAAAGAGAAGATTGAGAGACACGATTTGTCGTAAATAAGTCTGTCTTTACTCCCCTCCAGCACGCTGTGAAGCAACTATTAAATCTCTACATTTTCTATCACTGAGCTTACCATCATCATTTTCCACTCTAAACCGGACCACTATTTCTACGACTCTTTTCTCTCAAAATAAATTTACGACAGTATCTTCTTCTTTGATCCTTAGCCGCCGACCGTCAAAGCAGTCAGTGGCCATCACGCCTAGTGGCGTCTTGTAGGGCAACAACAAATTGATTCCACTTTGCTCGGTCGGTGGCCATCCTTCGTACAGTGCCCCAACTTTGGTTCATTCTTTGCATCTCAGCCTCCACAGTCCTCCGCCAGGTTGTTTTTGGTCGGCCTCTCTTTCGTTTTCCTTCAGGGGTCCAAAGCATAGCTGTTCTTGTGATGGCATTTAGTAGTAGCAAAACTGAAAGTGAAATTAAGAAGGGCTGCACCAACTGTAACTACACAGAAAAGGTTTGACATCAGCAAATTGAAGGACTCCCTTACCAGAAAAGCTTTTTTGGTCGGCCTCTCTTTCGTTTTCCTTCAGGGGTCCAAAGCATAGCTGTTCTTGTGATGGCATTTAGTAGTAGCAAAACTGAAAGTGAAACTAAGAAGGGCTGCACCAACTGTAACTACACAGAAAAGGTTTGACATCAGCAAATTGAAGGACTCCCTTACCAGAAAAGCTTTTGCGGCCGACATAAAGAAACGATATCAATTTGCCAAAAGTCAGGAAAAGACATTGACTGATGATATAGACCAGAATTTCAACACCATTTCAACAATATACAAAGAAAGCAGCAAATCATGCTTAGGATTCCAGGAAAGGAAGAAGCAAGACTGGATAACACCAGAAACATTAAACACCATAACGATGAGAAAGGAAATGAAAAGAAAGAAAACAGAAGCGAAGTCCCCCAGGTTAAAGCAACTATATAGCGAACAGTACAGTCAGCTGGACAAGGAAGTTAAACGCCAAACCCGAGCCAACAAAAGGCATTTCCTAGACGATCTTGCAAGACAGGCAGAGGAGGCAGCACTGAGAAATGAACAAAGCACAGTAAAATAAATCTTAAAGTATAGCCATCCATTATGGACTTTTGTTATTTATGAATATGAACATTTTAAAAAAATATTTCCAAATAAAAACATACTGGTATGGCCATTTTTGTTTGGGCCAAACCCACTTTTTTGCTTGGGACTGAAAGAGTTAACAGTTTACAAAAACTGCTTTTCGGATAGGAAGGGCCTATTCGAAGGTTCAGTATTGGAAGCACCGCCAATAAAGTTTTGAAACAAGTCATTAGATTCAATTAATAGGTTAATAACAGATGGAAGATGCTTCTCGGAGGTGAAGCGTAGAATAGCCCAGGCAGAAGCAGAGTTCCATAAAATGACATGTATTTTATGCAACAACTATTTGTCAATGAAAGCAAGGACGAGAGTTCTTCAAAATTATATACAGCCAATCCTGCCATATGGAAGTGAGTCATGTACAATTAGTAAACAAGCACACAAAAAAGCCATGAAGGCCAGAGAGATGTGGTTTTACAGAAGACTGTTAAGAATACCCATAGTCATGACTGACGGGGCTACTACTACTACCCTAGTCAGCTAAACAATAGTAATGAAGATGCCCCGACAGTAGCCAGTGCGCAAAGCATCTTATTAGTCACGTAAGAAGGAGGCAATAGACCATCGGGCATGTTATGAGAAAAAGAAAGCTAGAATATATCGGGACAATAGAAAAGATGGAAGGGAAAAGAGACAGATGACGACAAGGAGTAGATAGTTTGACATCATGACATAGACAGAAGCCAACAACGTAAAGAAACTACTCAGACTGTAACTAGGAATGGTCTATTTTAGAAAAGAAGAACCTTTCTAATATGCAGAGTGTCTAGAGGAAAATATTACAGAGCATTTCCTACTAAAATGTAGGCAGTATGAACAACAGAGAATACCAAAATTAGATTATTCGCGGGCATGTGATTCATCCATAACTGTAGAACAAGTGTTGAGAATAGACGGACCTATAGAATTACACAATATAGCAAAACAGTATATAACATGAACTAAAATTAACATATAAGGAGCAGTGATGGTATGGCGGGAAAGTGAGACTCTAGAGGGAGTCTCGTCATGACAGATGATTGGTGGATTTGGTGTCATCCCAGTCACACGAGCTGTCTCACCTTTCTCCCCCTTGTTACCAACGTGGCAGCTGTAAGAGTTTAAAAATATACATGTAATTAGTTTGTTTTTGGTTTGTGTCACATAATTTTGGGTCGATCTCTTGTCCTCTCCGGAAGTAGTCAGTTACATTTGTTGTGAGTACTGATTACGTGACATTTTCAGTTGTCGGCACGTTATCTTTCTCTGTTATCAAGCAGATATTAGGATCCCGTTACACGCCCATTGAGGCATGTTGGGAATATGGTGTTAGGCCCATATTTTCTTAACCATCGGCACACTAGGGGTGATGTAGTCAGATATTAGCTATTCTCTAATCACCTAACACTCCTTTCAGTAATAATTCGTCTTGTCTGTTTACCTGACCATCCCTCGACAGTCTTTTGGTAAAATTCTCGTGTACCAAACTTTGGCCGCGCCGGATTAGCACGCCGTACGCCCAGCCAGTTTATTTAGCGCTGATATGGCGATTGGGATTCCCTAATTACTGTCGTGAATAGTCACAGCCCAGATGGTTTCGCGAGGGTCGATGTTTGCACAAGGACGGGAGATAAATTATCCGTCTGCGGACATATTACAGACATGCACATGGAAGACGGAATGAGGTAATAGCATCCGGATAGAATTATTACGAAGATATTACTTGAGATAAAAGTAAGAAGTTATTTGTAATCACTGACAAGAATATTCGGAGGTTTCACGTGCATATTTGGGAGACGTGACCTTTTCTACAACACTCATATGAGGACATTTTTTGAATAGACGCCATCAAACCACACATGATTGTAACTATTGGCCGGCAATCAAGATGTAAACATAACAACATTTATTATTTGATTATGGTCTAATAGTAAACCACACGTGCCAGGAACGAAAGGGGGAATATAACTTGACACGTTTGCAAGTTTAAAGCACTCTGAAAATTCACCTCGTGCCAAGAAGACAACCAGACCTTGCCGAGTTAAGAATAGCAGCAGATTTCATTTACCAGACCGGACCTTGTTTGAGCATCTTGAGGACTTATAGCCCAGGAAAACTCTTCCATTTTAACACGGAAAACCGGAATCTGAGGAAACTGTAACACAAAGTCAAAGTGGGAATATATTGCTGAAATAACCACCCCAGACCACGTGTAAGAGGCATCGTCAAGCTTTCCTTAAACCATTTCTCTGAGCCAGCAGCCTGTGAGCCTAAAGACTGGCTTGGTGGTACTAGTTGAGGGTAATATCTCTGGAACAAGTGAGGGTATAAGTGGTCTGAATTCGACGCTAGATACCATTATCAGACGGGTCTTAGAGACGCGGGACTAGCTTGATAGTTTCTCCCTGACACTTCTTGGAACGTGCTACAACTTTCAAACTTGACCAGTGACAATTGTGATCCAGTCATCTATCTACAAAGAACCAAACATCAGCTGGAGCAGAACAGACAAAGTCATTGGCAGCTAAATAGAAACATAAAAGCTGCCAAGTGAACTATCCAATTTTTTAACCCATAACATCACCAGTGATGATAACTTTTTCTATAATGAATTATTCATTTTTATAACTGTTAAAAGATAATTGATTATTAAATTTGTTACTTGTATAAAGACAAATCTAAAGTTGATTTAATAATTTTGAATGTACTACATCCGTATGTCTCAGACAATTTCTTAAATACACTTAAACATAGCTATACAATAATAATAAGAGGAATTCGCTGAATTAACTCAGCTGGGGGCTTGAATGAGCTAACGAATTATAAGATAACCCTATCCTTCACAAAAGTTGACGGCAGATACTAGAGTTAACATTTGCTCAGCCTCATGCAGCATTGTTCTCGCTTTCTGAATATCTTGTGAACTCTACCTTGAGGTAGAAGCATCATTATCCTTCTACCTACAACCCTGCCAAGAGTAATCTTGTGCGAAGGTAGACACACCTTTGAAGACCCACATTAGTTACTCTTGATTTTTGGCCACTGTTGGTCCACTACTGCAGAGCTAAGGGATGCAACCCGTGACAGTTTGTTTATTTTTGTTTGTTTGTTTTATGGAAAGGGAAAGACATACACGCATTTATTCACACAATGTTACATTTTTGATTTACTCTATTTGGACTCAGATGAGTGGGCACATGATGCCATATTCAGAAATCAGAATTATTATCTTGAATTAACCACACTATACATCCTAATTATAACCCATCAGTTATAATGCGTCAGGGTCAGCGAACCAGAGCTGACCAAGACCCTACTCCACCTCCAAGTGGTGGTCCTGGAAACAGGCTGCATCACTGCAGTCTGGCTGAGGAGTAGGGATCGAAGAGGGAAGGCAAACCCGGTCCCAAAAAATGGAAGTGGGATGTGTCGGCCGAAAGGCGCGAATACCGCAGCTTCGCTGTAAACGGACACAACGCAACCAACGTCCTTTTCAGGACGAACGAGGAAGAATAACCCATCAGGGTTTGAATGGGATATTTTTTAATTAAAAAAAGAAGAAGAAGAAGAAATGCGACCAACATAATCGATAAAAAGTGCTGGAGGTAGGAAGTTGTGAACTGTCATGATCACCACCTACGCCACCGAGCGTGGTACCCCTCCCCGTAAGCCATTGTGTTTGTATTCGTTCTAAATGATGCTGAGTATAGTTAAAAAGTAAAATAAAAACATAATTCAAAGTTTGGGATCAAACATTTATCAGCGGAACACAAAAAGCCCATCCCTACTCACTCCTCCCCACCCCCGCCTAAATGTAAATACGCAACTTGTCTAGCATAACTGATGAGAATTTTAAACCATAGACGCGTCATTATTCATTTATCTTTTGCTTTATGTAAATTAGAGTCGCGGTAGCACAGTGGTTAGTGCACTGGCTTCCTAGCTCGGTGGTCCATGGTTCGATCCTCAGTTGAGGTGGGATTTTGTTAGACCGCAAACG
Organism: Oreohelix idahoensis; assembly: GCA_024509875.1. NCBI lineage: Eukaryota > Metazoa > Mollusca > Gastropoda > Stylommatophora > Oreohelicidae > Oreohelix > Oreohelix idahoensis. Next base: position 604,134 of record JAMPIV010005820.1, read on the forward strand.
GCTCCAGGGTCGACCCAGCCTCATGAATTGGGTACCAGAACAACTTCTGGGAAGGTTAAGGCGGTCGGCGTGATGCTGACCACATCACCCCTAGTGTGCCGATGGTCAAGAAAATACGGGCTTAACACCGCATTCCCAATTTGCCTCAATGGGCGTGTAACGGGATCCTTTACCTTTACCTTTATGTAAATACCAACAAAATTCTTTCGTACAAATTATTAGCATGGACAAATTATAGACATTACAACACTGACTTATAAATCTTCATCCAGCAGGCATCAATTTTTATGAACAGCAGAGAAACCAATATTAGATTATTTGCATGCATGCAATTCATCTATAACTGTAGAACAGGCGTTGAGAACAGATAGACATACAGAATTGCACAGTGTAATAAAACAGTATATAACAAGAACTAAAGAGTCAATGATGTGCGGATAAGTGTGGATGATGGCAGATAATTGGTGGATTTGGTGTAATCTCAGACAGTTCCGGACTTTCTCACTGCTTTTCACCTGTTAACAACTGGGCAGTTATGACAGACTTTGCATTGTTTTTTCCTGTTCATTCTATTTTGGTTTGTATGTGTTATGTTTTTTGTTTTTATTAATATTGTTTGTTTGTTTCTTGGTAAGGGAAGATCGCACACATACACAATTTTGGTTTTGGTTTACTCTATTTGAACTGGGTGGAAAAAAGGGGGGGGGGAGAAGTTACTATATTGTCTTGAATTTATTGCACAAAATATCCTAATTATAACCCATCGAGGGTTGAACGAGATACTTTGTTTAATTAAAAATAAAATTTTTTGTCTCATTTGTTTCGTTTCACAACGTCAAATTAGTTTGACTTTTATGTTAAGTAAGCCCTCAACAATACTGAACATTTCCACTTTGTTGATATAATTCCAATAACATATAGAATGATCCAGTGTTATAGAAGCCTTGCTCAAGAAACTACAACAGTTGTTGAACTTCATTTCCAGTGTAAAATAATCACATAATAAACATCAACTGCTCATTTAACCTAGTATTTGTTCAACCTGGCTTCAATACTTGATAATCGGTATTTAAGCCTCAAAGATGAGCATTTCGTTGATGACCTCATGACAGATCTCTCAGATTACTTGCAACGGAACGATTCCTACAGGTAAAGTGACATGTAATGTGGTAACTAGTTAGAGTAAATTAAAAATAATTTTGTATTTTAGTCGATTCTTGTGCCGTCACGTTGTCTACTTGTGTGTTATACAGTATTTGGAAGTGGTTCTTGCTAGCGTCAGACCACTTACCTTGACGTAGGATCTGTCAGCTGATATTGTTGAGGATTGTAGCTGATAGAACTGCATGTTAGTGATGGGAATCAAACCATTCTGTTTTCAGGCTGTATGTTGTGTAGTTTTATTTTGTGGTTTTCATCCTCTTTCCTAATGTTGGTTGAATCACAAAATACTGGGACACACTTCACCATGTCGCCCAACTCACACAAATAGCAATCGATTAGTAGCCCAACTCGCAATTTCTAGCAACATCAACTGGTTATTTATGTGCCAATAAATAATTTTGAAAAGCTCAACACATGGTAAGGATTACAGGTAATACTAGTATTAGTAATAATTGACATGGAAAGACCTTGAACCATACATGTCACACCTGGAAGATGAAAAACCTGTACAAAATATCCAAAACCCTGTACAAAGACCCACACAATCTGTACAAAGACTGACAAAAACATATCAAAAGAGTTAATTCATGTAAAAATATTTTCAATTACAGTGGCCTGCATTATAAATGAGGCACGGGGACTTTGCCTTTTAAAGCAGGTCTTCACATTTAAAAACCCAAACAATAAATGTCTGAGTTTATTTTACAATGTAAAAATAATGTGATGGTGTCATCATTTAGTCTATTTCTGTGTTTAATTATTACTAACAGACTGGGGAATCCTGTGTTCAATAGGACCTTATAAAAGAACTCTGAGACACAGTAATAAGGGGAATGGGTTAGAAAACCTGTACAGAAATTATGTACGGGTGTACACATTTGAAAATGCAAACACCTTGTACAGATTATGGGTAAACCACAGCATGTGGCATGTATGTTGAACTGATGGCACATGACAGGAAGACTTGGCATAAGTTTGTTGAAGGCCTATGCTCCTTGGGGTGCTGAAGGCTGATGAAGGCTGATGAATGAGACATAGCAAATCGTCATAATATAGCATCACAAGATCTCTATGATGTATGTAAGTAGCATTCCTAGAGCATTATTATTTGGTACAGTTAAATAGCTGAGGGTAACTAAAATTGAATATTTTCTGATTTTTAATAAATTAGTTCATAAACAAAAAAGTTATGGGTACATTAATGTTAAAAAATGTCATTAAAAAAAAAATAAAATAAAAGAAAGAAAACTGAAATCTGTTACTACATATTTGTATATGCTAAATGACATAAAAATTTAAACAATTGTTACAAAGTCCTAAATTGGATTTTAATGCTATTTAAATGAAAATTGCCACATTTATAGATTCTAAGGTAAGGAATCAGTTGGAATACTCAAAATTGCAATATCCTGAATATTTATTAAGCTAATTTGAAGAATTTATTCACTATTTTTAATTATTTACCATACATTCTAGTTATCACTTAGATGGTGTCAAAACATCCAGAGGCTCAACAGATATATGTACTTTAAGTAACATAATACTTCTGTGGTATTTACTAACAAAATTGAAAGTCACGACATTCAAAAAATAACTATATTGTACATATTTAATGAGCTGATTTGCATAATTTATTCTGATTTTTTGAACTTTTTCAACACAGCCTAAATATCTCTTCAAGATATCAAAACACAGTGAGACCTAATTTCTTCTTTCCCTTTTAACTCCTCAAGGAGCATAGGCCAACAAACTTATGTTAACTCCCCCTGTCACATGCCGTCTGCTCAAGGTCTTTCCATGTCTTCTTCATCCCGTTCATGTCTATCTCCATTTGTCTTCTCCATGTGTTCTTTGGTCTTTCTGTACCTCTCTTACCCTGTGGATTCCAGAAACAAGGACTGTCTGGTAATGCTATCAACAGGTTTTCACAATGTGTGTCCTTTCCATCTCCAACAATGTTTTTCCCATTTCTTGTTCTACTGGTGCTTGTTTAGTTCTTCAGTTCCACATTAGTGATCTTGTCATACCACTTTAATCCTTCTATCCAGTGCAAGCATCTATTTATGAAAGTCTGTAACATTTTGATTGTTGTTTTTGTTCTTCGTGTTTCAGAGCCATACATTAGGACTGTTTTGATACGTAAAAATTCTGATTTATGTGTTGAATCTGATTTCTTTTGATCTCCATATATTTCCCAATGCAATGAAAGCTCCTTTAACCTTTTGTATTCTTGTTTTTATATCATTGTCTGTGTCTATTGCTACCAAGGTATGTGTATGATTCTACATCTTGCAGTGGTGTTTCTTCCAGAACAATCTTGTTATCATTTCCTGTATTTATTCTCATTATCTTAGTCTTCTCCCTGTGTTTTTTCATACCCACTTGCTGTCATCTTTCATCAAGTATTTTAATTTTGTCTTACATCTGATGACGGTTATAGGACAGAAGTAGCAGTGCCAGATTGTCAGCAAAATCTAGATCGTCAAGCTGTTTAGTCAGAGTCCACAGGACTCCATTTCTGTTGGTTGAGGTTGATGTTTTCATAACCCAGTCTAAAGCCAATAGGAAAAGAAATGGTGACAAGAGGCGTCCCTGTTGCACTCCAGTTCTTACCCCAAACAGTTCTGAAAGTTGTCCTTCATAAAGAACTCTGCGTGTCACGTCTTCATAAGTTTTCTTTATTAATGTGGGTAGATGGAAGTTTAGATGATAATATCAAGTATTTAACTGGAGATAGCTAGAACTAGTTTTCCTCAGAGTCAAAAAGAGAACTGATGCACCCTAAGTAGGGATGGCACAGGATAAGGTCGGGAAGTCAACCTCACAGTTCAGATGCACTGAAAAAGAGAACTGGCTTGTAAGTTACCCTCTCGCTGGACCTGTCCTATGCTCCTAGGGAATGGGATGGCCGCCGACCGAGCAAAGTGGAATCAATTTGTTGTTGCCCTACAAGACGCCACTAGGCGTGATGGCCACTGACTGCTGTGACGGTCGGCGGCTAAGGATCAAAGAAGAAGAAGACTTTAAGATTACTTTGAAACATTGGAAATAATTCAATAACTTCAAGTATAAAGTTAATCAGATTATATAATGATTAATCAGTTATAATTAAGGAATACAATTTATCAAGTATAATTTGACAACAAAATTGCACAGAAGAGTTCAGTAACGATACTGAGTGTCAATAATGTTTGTGTCATCATACACAGTTTTTAGATTTTGGGTTTGGTGGTATTCCCTCACTTAGGGGACTTATCTTTGTCACGTGGATAAGCTCCTGGTTCTCAAATCACAATGCTGAGGCTAGGGAGCAGTGATGGTCCATTGGTTCACGAATTACACACAGGATTGAAATGGTTATGACTCCTGGTCCTAAGTCACAATGCTGAGGCCAGGTAGCAGTGGGGTCCACTGTTCACGTTTCACCCTGTTTTTGTGTGGTACACATTAATTGAAACCTGAAACAAAACAAGCCCAGTGTATGGTACATGTTCACTGAAGGCGCCCCCTCCTCTGATGACTGGCCACTGTGGTCAGAATTCTCATTTTATGAGGCATGGAAACTATCAGGGGGAATACATCATACATGATATAATACATTAACCATATAGACAAAAAGGTTCCCAGTGAATAAAGAAAAAAGGCGAACTCTTTGTGTTCAGCATTAAAAGCCAGCTCTGAAAAGTACTGGTAGCTTTATTTGCTTGTGAATACCAATTCTGACAAGGACTCTAGCTACGCCAATGCTGTATGGCAGTGGTTACCAACCTGTGGCCCGCGGACCACTTACGGTCCGCGGTGCATTATCAGGTGGTCTGTGGCTGTGTTATCAATTTGGTATTAAGTGCTTTGATTTTGCTCTGATCCTGCCTACTATTTTAGTGATCGTATTTATATGCAATACTTTGTTATTATCAACTTGTGTTATTGAAAAAAGGCCAATTCATCTATTGAATAAAAACAGTTAAGTGTTTATGGCATTACGAAATTACATATAAGCTGGTGGTCCGCAACTTATATATACATGTAGTTCGAAAAGTGGTCCTTAGATGTAAAAAGTTTGGTGAACCACTGCTATATGGGATTGCAGTTATATATTTTGTGATGAAACCAAGCTTCATATAAACAAGAATATAGACATGACGAATCAGGCATCAAAACACAATTATAACATAAAAAATCAAGCACCAAATCTGCATCAATTTATAAATGTACATTAATTTTTCAAACCTAATGTATTTTGTGAGAATAACAAACATACACTCAGTTTCACAAGCCTATGCAGACTGCAGCTGTTTGATTGCTCACAATGGCAGTACAGTATTCTTCTATCTTATATCACTCTGTGGAGGCTTTCAGTGCTTTCAATAGGATCTAACTCTCATACAGGTGTCAGATTCGTCGTGTGTGTATGTCCGATTAGAATTTCACCGCTGCCTTATATACTGATTAAGTGAACGTCTCGGAAGGCATTCTGGGTAATTTCTCTCCTGGCTCAATTTTTCAGCTCGCCAGATTGATTTGTGTATCTTTTTTAGCAATATTTCACAGTATCTCCAAAATAACATCATGTAGCAATTCCAAACAATATTCCATAGATTGCGCCCCAGTTCTGCCCTATTATGTAAAACAATGATTCCATTCCAAGCAGTCTTCATTTAGAAATACACCTAGTTATGCGCTAAATCGAATGTTTTTCCCTGCAATTTACATGGCTAAAATAAGGAACTATTCCTGTCCAACAGATTTTCTCGCAAGGCGAAGAGAGGTAGGTGTCAACAGACATGCTGACGTAATAAAGCAGCAGAGTTTTACGCCAATTTCATGACAGTTAAGTTAATTATCTTCAGGAGGACTTCATAAGGCCTCATCAGTCTTCAAAGTGATTCTCTGTCTACACTGTCAAATGCCTTTTCATAGTCCACAAATCCAGTGTAAAGAGGTTAGTTCCATTCTAGACTTTGTTCCACTACTATTCTCAATGTGGCTATCTGATCTGTGCATGCTCTGTTTTGCCTAAAACCTGCTTGTTCATCTCTAAATAAATAAAGGTCATTAACGTGCACTTGTTGGACAGAAAGGTGGACACCAGACAACAGAAAAGAAATATAAGTGATAGGTTTACTGAGAAGCGAACCACGGACCATCCAGATGGCACTGTCACATTATTTGTTCATGAATTTTTGAACAATTTAAATGTCACTTAAACTAAAATCATTCAGTCATTCTATCAGTTATTCTGTTAAAAAAAATAAAAAAATACACAAAACAACCAATTATTAGTTGTTGCTGTGATCAAGCTGAGCGTCTGATTGACAGAGTAGTTAGAGCACTGGTCTCTCACGGCAAAGGTGCCAGGTTCGAGTCAGGGTACCGACATGCTCCAGTCTACCCAGCTGTAAATGGGTACCTGACTCTGCTCTTTGAGTTAGGTAAGGAAAAGGCAGCGAGGATGGGAACTGGTCACCCCACCTCTCAATGCTGAACCTAGTCTGGTGGTCTCCAACATTTTACTCCACTACATCAGTATCTGCTATGGGACTACCGTTACCTTTATAATCAAGCTGTCTTTCATAGCCTTAAACAGATCATGTAAAATTAACCTTAAAACCGAAACCAGTTGCTTTACACTAGCTTGAGTTGTTGGCATGCTCGAAGCAACTCAACAAGCAGCCTGAATGTTGTGTGGGTAGATGTTAATGGCCTCAAAAACAGACTAAGCTCTTAGTCTACGGAAAGATTCAATGGCCTCAAAAACAGACTAAGCCAGAGGTTTTCAAACTGTGCGTCGCGGCTCTCAGGGGCGTCACGGCCCTCGGCTAAGGGCGTCGCGGTGGCTTGGGAAAAGTGTTGGTCTCGATATTATGAGCCAAGGTCCACCAATAAATATAGATCTTCGTAGTATAGAGAGGAGCCGCAGTGATTTATGCACAGGTCAAGGGAGCCGTGGACCAAAAAAGTTTGAAAACCTCTGGACTAAGCTCTTAGTCTAATGACAGATTCAATGGCCTCAAAAACAGACTAAGCTCTTAGTCTACTGACAGATTCAATGGCCTCAAAAACAGACTAAGCTCTTAGTCTACCGACAGATTCAATGGCCTCAAACACAGACTAAGCTCTTAGTCTACAAACAGATTCAATGGCCTCAAAAACAGACTAAGCTCTTAGTCTACCGACAGATTCAATGGCCTCAAACACAGACTAAGCTCTTAGTCTACCAACAGATTCAATGGCCTCAAAAACAGACTAAGCTCTTAGTCTACTGACAGATTCAATGGCCTCAAACACAGACTAAGCTCTTAGTCTACCGACAGGTTCAATGGCCTCAAACACAGACTAAGCTCTTAGTCTACCGACAGGTTCAATGGCCTCAAAAACAGTGCCATCACTTACAGATGCCGTCATATCTTCCTCATCCCTTTCATTTCAAACTCCAGTTCTTTTCTCCATATGTTTTTCTGTCTCCATCAACCTCTCTTATCCAGTGCATTCCAGTACAAGGACTGCCTTGTAATGCATCCACATGTTTCCTGTGTGTGGTCCTATCCATCACCAGCATCTTATTCTCATTTTGATTAATGTTTCGTTACAATTATACTTCACAAAACTCTGCAGGTGTCTTTCCTGTTTATTCTACTTCTTTTTTGCAGACATCATCTTCTGATGAATTGATGCTTGAATAATCTCCATTTCTCTATGACGGATGAAAACGTTGCCATCATACCGCTGTACAATGTTGTTTTTTGTTTTCTCGATGACAGTTTTGATTTTCTTTTTTTTTTAAATTTTCTAATTTACAATAACCCTCAACATAATTTGGAAATTTAGTAAAATTAGCTTGGGCTTCGAAAATAACACACCTCTGTTAAATATTTTGTTTCATTTCTGTACATTTAGTATGGTACCATTAATTATGAATTGGAAAGAAAAAAAATTAAAAGAAACTGGAGCAGTCAAGATTTTTGTGCTCTAGCTCTGCTCGAGCTCTGGGCCAAAAGCTGTCTCTGCACTGTCCCGAACTCCAGTTCCTGGCTGTGTTCCAAAACCCTTAAAATAAGCAATGGTGGGTTTCATTTTCAGAACAGCCCCTTATCATGCCCTACTTCAACACTGTTATTAATTACTGTATCTTTTTTTTTTTAACTTCCTTACTTAGTCATTCCTCGTCTACCCTGGGATGTAGCGGTTTACCAGAGAGAGCCATACTATCCTATCAGGTGTCTATTTTTTTTTAAAACGTGTTTTATTATGCTATTCCATTGGTATATGTACAGCAATAGAAGAACTGAAACACTGATCTGACAAGGGGCAGTTTCTGATGATCAGAATGCCTCCTGTTGTAATGCTCTGTATAGAGTTTCCTATCAGACTGGCAACAGCAAATATATATATTTAGTAAAAGATATTCCCATCGCAGATATTCAGTCTCTTGTGGCCTTAGTTTAACTTAAGAGCAGCTTTAGGCACCCGTTTACAGCTGGTTAGACTGGAACACTACCAGGTTTTTGAATCTAGTAACTTTGCCACAGGAAGTAAACACTCTGCCACTGGATGCTCCACTTCCACTAAAAAGCACGGTTAACAATTCAAGGAAGCTAACCCCCTTGAATGTGTGGGTCATACTATATATATATTTTTAAGAATAAAATATTTATGAGTGACTGTTCATTACTTATTTTCTTTCCTCTATGTCCAGGGTATTATTATTTCCTCCACTGAATGGCTACAACAGACTTCTCATACACAAAACTGTAGAGAGTGAATTCTCAGACCTTACCACTTTCTCAATTGGCATTGGATCTTCCAGACAAACTGTTGTTGCATTTAAGATAGCTTGCAGCAGGTTTGTTAGTTTTACAGTTCTTTTTTAAGTATAATGAACTTGAAACAAAGTTTTAAAATATCCATACTGTTGTCAATTGAAAATTAATTTGTGCATTTCATAAGCATTGTCATTCACGTATGATGTTTCTTGAGTCATATAAGAGATCTTAAGATAGAGATATAATTTTGCGTATTTTGATTCCTGATAAGTTTTGGTTAATACATCTTTTACTCTAGTTAAATAAATGTGCAAAGTAATATTCATTTTTATTCATCTATTATTGATCTAAAGTTTAGTTGGAGAAACTGCCTTTCACATGCAAATTTAGAATGTTTCGTTTTTAAAGAAAGCTTGCCTGAATTTCATCATTAAGTGTTGGTTTAATTTAGTTTTGAACTCAATGGCAAACTTTAATTCCTTTAGTAGATGAAGAACAAGACTGAAAACTGAAATGTACTGAGTATTAATATTTTTTTTAAACAATTCCTAATGTCATGCTTCTGAACTCCGCATCTTGTTCTTATTCACCAGAATAGCGTGTTAAATTATTCTTATTAGCATAAACAGCGATAGCTGCTGTTCTTTCCAGCTGTATTATTTATTGTACTTGTTACTTTCAGAGGTCCACGTGGAATACAACTAATGAGTAGCCCTGCATCCCCAACACCAAGAGGTCGAGGCAGAGGGAGATGGAAGGAAATGTCTTCAAATGAACGAGTTGCTCACTGGGTGAATCAGAGAGAAGCCCAGAGATTGAATAAAGAGCGATGGACGAACAGAAGTTCTGGAGATAATTCTCTCACAGGAAATACCAGCTATGAAGATAACGCCGAGGCTTCAGTTAAACAAGAAACTGGTGAACTCGATTCTGGTTCTGAGAGGTATGTGTATGATTATAATAGGTTTTTGTTTTTGTGGCCCTGATTACTCTGTTATGTATATTTTTAAATTTATTTGTTTTAGGTGTGTACTCACTTAGCTGATAGGTATGCATTGTGATTCAGGTGAGTATTTCATTTCGATGTGGCTCTTACAAGGGTCCCAAATTTGTTAGTGCCTTAAATATATTTAAAAATTTTATATTTTAAAAAATTATGGTAAATATACATTAGCATGATTCACATAGGAGAATATTTGCAGTGTTCACCTACGTATAGACAGGGCAATATATTTTTTAATGTAAGTTAGGTTCCAGCAGACCTCTTAGTTCGAAGCTTGCATTTTCCCCTAGAAGTCATTGAAAATAGGGGAAAGCTTTCTTGGAGTGCATAAATCTCCAATAGTTGTCATGTAATGTTGCTTTTTTAAGACAACTTTGTTGGCACAGCAAATAAATAGTAGTATAAAAAAATAACATTAACGATTAGTCATCAGCTTTATTAATTGTTATTATATTATAATGACACTGTTTAGATAACATTGTTTTGTAGCGATTACAGTAATATTTTGCAATTGCAGTAACAGTGAATGTTAAAATAATGGCACATTAATCATCAAAATTGCTCACTAAAATTCTGCTGCACATGATCAACACAGTTGTACAACACTGACAAAGGAACAAGAAATGGAAGATGTTTCCAAGTATCAACTGCAGTTGCACCACTATGCAGCAGTTGTACAAATACACTTTTTAATTCACTCAGCTTGCCAGCTGTGAAATTCAGTATTTACTGAAGAATTAATTAAAAAATTGGGACGGAGGGGGTTTCACATTATTCTAAATTATGAGCAATGAGTGATCCTTGACTAGAATTTTAAACTGTCATACTGTTTCAGATTCACGTAATTAAAATTTACATAAAATATGACCACATTATATCTTGTATGATTCTTGTTGATGTTTATTTGCACGGCTTCGGTCATTAATGTATTCAGTAGCAAGTAACTCATCAAGAAATGGCGGAAAAGAGGATGGCACAATTTCTGCTGTATTCAGTTTCTTCCTTTTTATTTCCCTCCACCTTTTACTTTCTGAGCGTAAACTGGTCAGCACACACTGACACTTGCAAACTACAGTTAACAAATGCACTTATTAAAACTAAGGACATTCAGGTCAAAGTTCAAAAGTTATATTGTTCTGTTTTAATATGTTAATTTTTCACAGAGAGTTATAGCATCAGATGGGCTTTGATCAAATCTTCAAAGGCTTTTTGCTTTTTATTTTTCTTTCTAATGTCTGGTGTTCACCTTCTTTCTTCTTTGAGCCTCCATTTTACCTATTTTTCTTATTTATTTCTGACTCATAGACATTTTTCTGTTTATTTCTGTTTCTTCATGTGGCTGTGTTTGGTATGTATTGTTGTGTCTTTGTATTTATGTGGTTCCTATAAGTGAGTTTTGAAGGTAGACTGGTTGTTGTAAGGTAGAAAGATAAAAGCATAAGGAAGACTCTTTAGTAATGACTTCTTCTTCTTCTTTGATCCTTAGCCATCGACCGTCAAAGCAGTCAGTGGCCATCACGCCTAGTGGCGTCTTGTAGGGCAACAACAAATTTATTCCACTTTGCTTGGTCGGTGGCCATCCTTTGTACAGTGCCCCAACTCTGGTTCATTCTTTGCATCTCTGCCTCCACAGTCCTCCGCCAGGTTGTTTTTGGTCGGCCTCTCTTTCGTTTTCCTTCAGGGGTCCAAAGCATAGCTGTTCTTGTGATGGCATCGGCGTCTCTTCTGAGGACATGGCCAACCCAGCTCCAGCGTCTGCCAGCTATGGTGGTTTGCATGTCCTCTTGCTTGCTCCGAGTAAGCAGATCTTGGTTGGTGATGGTATTCGGCCAAAAGATTCTGTGAATTTTTCTTAGGCATGTTGTGTGAAAAGAGGACATTTCGACATTTCCTTCTCTGTAACTCTCCAGCATTCCGCACCATAGAGAAGCACAGAAAACACACAGCTCTGATATAATCTTAATTTTGTGCTTGTGCTGTATTGAGAGGACTTCCAGATGTTGTTTAGGCTAAAAAAGGCTGTTCTTGCCTTATTCATTCTGATGTTGATGTCTTTGCCTGCCCCGCCATCTGGTGTTACTATGCATCCTAGGTATGTGAAGGTATCTGTCTGTACCAGTTGCTGATTCCTTACTGATATGGGCTCAGGGTTGCTCACATTGAGCGTCATGACCTCTGACTTCTTTAAATTGATGTTCAAGCCCACATGCTGGCTAAACTTATTAAGTCTATCCGTTTTTTCCTGGATGTGTTGATGTGAATGTGCTAGTAGTGCAATGTCATCTGCATATTCCAGATCTTCCAATGTAGAAAATGTAGTCCATCTTATTCCTCTTGGACTGCCCTCTGTTGTCTGGCGCATCACCCAGTCTATGACTGTTAAAAATAGAGTGGTTGATAAGGGGCATCCCTGTCGTACTCCTGTCTTCACCTCAAAGGTTAGGTTGCTCTGCCCAACACTACACGTAAAGTTGGCATAGAGGCTTTTTATGATTGACACTATGCAGCTTGGAATTCCATAAGCCCTCAGTATTTTCCATAAACTGTCCCTATGTATGCTGTCAAAAGCCTTTTCAAAATCAACGAAATTAATGTACAGCTGTCTTTGCCATTCTGAGCACTGCTCTATAATGTTCCTGAGAGTGAATATATGATCTACACATCTTCTGTTCTTTCTAAATCCTGCTTGTTCTTTCCTCAGTTTGTGGTCTACTGCTTTTGAAATTCTCTGTATAATTATCCTGCCTGGTATTTTGCTGGGAACTGAGAGAAGAGTGATTACTCTCCAATTATTGCAGTCTGCAAGATCTCCCTTCTTGGGCAATTTGACAATTATTCCTTTGTTCCACTCTGATGGTGTTGTCCCTGTTTTCCAGACTTGTGCAAATAGTGGTTCTAATAGTTCTGCTGCTAGCTCAGGGTCTGTCTTAAATAGCTCTGCATTTAAATTATCATGGCCAGGAGCTTTTCCGTTCTTTAACCCTTTGATTGCTGTGATGATTTCTTCTTTTCGTGGAATGTCTGTATTTACATCTAGATCGTTTTCAGCCTCAGGAACATTCAGTTGTGTCTCTGGTGGTTCTTTGTTCAGAGTTTCTCTGAAGTGCTCTGCCCATCTTGTTTCCTGTCCCTCTGCTGTCGTGATGAGATTTCCTTGCTTATCTCTTACTAATGTAATATTGTTTGCACCTCGTTTTCTGCTGATGAATTTAGTTATTTTGTATACTGTGCTTTGTTCATTTCTCAGTGCTGCCTCTTCTGCCTGTCTTGCAAGATCGTCTAGGAAATTCCTTTTGTTGGCTCGGGTTTGGTGTTTAACTTCCTTGTCCAGCTGACTGTACTGTTCGCTATATAGTTGCTTTAACCTGGGGGACTTCACTTCTGTTTTCTTTCTTTTCATTTCCTTTCTCAGTGTTATGGTGTTTAATGTTTCTGGTAGGGAGCCGCGCTAGCGTAGTGGTTACAACACCGCTCTGGCAACCGGGTGATACAGGATCAAACCCGGGTGACGGCATTTGAGGATTTTTCGTCGACCGGGATTTGGACTGGATTAACTCGAGACCTGGCGAGAACATTTGAAGGAGTGTCGTCGACCAGGGACTGGCGGCTCCTGAGCCGACCCAGCTGCAATGGGTACCTCCGAAATCGGCGAGTATTTGCCTGAATGGCGAGGGACACCTGTCTCTGTACAAGATATAAAGGGATACTCACGTAAAATCAATGTCAGGTTAGACATAAAATAATAACCTGAGATTTTGCCTCGAGTATTAGTGGGCGAACGCAAAAAAAAAAAAAAAAATGTTTCTGGTGTTATCCAGTCATCTTCCTTTCCTGGAATCCTAAGCATGATTTGCTGCTTTCCTTATATATTGTTGAAATGGTGTTGAATTTCTGGTCAGTGCCTTTTCCTGACTTTTGGCAAATTAATATCGTTTCTTTATGTGAGCCGCAAAAGCTTTTCTGGTAAGGGGGTCCTTCAATTTGCTGATGTCAAACCTTTTCTGTGTAGTTACAGTTGGTCCAGCCCTTCTTAGTTTCACTTTCAGTTTTGCTACCACTAAATGGTGATCACTTCCCACATCTGCACCTCTTCTTACCTTCACATCTTGTAATGCATGTCTCCTTCTACCGTTAATCATGATGTGGTCTATCTGGTTTCTGTCCGACCATTTGGTGATTCCCATGTTAATTTGTGAATTTCTTTATATGGGAAAAGTGTTCCTCCAATGACCAGGTTGTTAATACTACAGTAACTTATTAATTTATCCCCATTTTCGTTTTCTGTTCCGCTGCCGCATTTCCCCATTACTCTTTCATTATATGTATTGTGTGTACCAGCTTTCGCATTGAGGTCTCCCATTACTATAATAAGATCATATCTAGGTGTGTCTTCCATTTCTTTCTGCAGTTGTTGATAGAATTCATCCTTGACCTCTTCATCGCTGTCATTCGTTGGTGCGTAGCATTGTATTATTGTGGTATTGGTGAATCTACCTCTCAATCTTAATCTTATCAGTCTGTTGTTGATGGGTTTCCATTCCAGTAATGTCCTTTCTATTCCTTTCTGTAGAATAATGGCTACACCTTCATTGTGTTGTCCATCCTCTCTTCCAGATTAAAGTACTGTTTCTCCTATTGCTGTTTTAACTTTTCCTGCCCCTGTCCATCTGCTCTCGCTTATCCCTAGAATGTGTAACCTATAGTTTCTCATTTCTGCCGTGACCTGTTTTAGTTTACCCGTCTCATTCATTGTTCTGACATTCCAAACTCCTATTCTTGTATCATGTTTTGTGGTCAGGACGTCCGTTCTCATGTCAGTTGCTTCCTTTCGGCTTTCACCACTGACAGTCATACGAGCCTCAGACTCCGGATTAGTAATGACACAGCAGCCATATTGAGATAATAAAGTGATGTGAAAACAATTTGGTTCATTAAAATCTCAGTGATCATGACTGTGTGATAAACTAAGAAATAAATATAACTGATAAGACTCATTATATTCATATGATTACGATTTCACTATATAGTCATACTTTGTAAATAGCAGTGCAATTCTATTCTGCGTTAATGTTAAATTATGTTGTTAACATAATCTTTTTTAAGGTCTAAAGCAAAGCGACATGAAGTACATCTGTATGTTCCTCCATCTCTTCGTGGGAAAACAGAATCAGTGAAAGACTCACTTGATTTAGGTGTGGACAGTGATGCTAGTAAGAGGTCTGAAAATGAAATAGCTAACAGTACAGGAGAAAATAGAGAAAGTGTCATCAAACCTGAGTGTGAAGACCTAGTGCGGACATCAAGCGAATCCAGCAGACCAAAAGGAAGAGGAAGGGGCAGGAAAAAACCAGAGGTTGAAATTTATGTGCCTCGTGCTTTGCGAGCTGCAAAAAATGAAAGTAAATCTGCTGTAATTCAGGCTAGTGATGGGCAGAAAAGCTCATTCACAAAAGTTCCGGAAAAGGCAGGGTTAGTACAGTGTAATACCACCTTGAATGCAAACAGTATACCATCACAACCTTCACCTCAGTCTACAGTTTATTCCAAAGAATTATTTTCTCTTGTATCCCACGATGGTGCCCAACACCAGGAACTTCAGTGTCATTCAGAAAGCGAGGCTAGAGTCCTTAATGATATTAGTGACTCTCAGTCATCTGTAACTCATGATTTAGCAACAAAAAAGGTCAAATACGAGCTCAGCGGTAGTTCATCGCTTCCATCTTTAGAAGATGCTTCTGCTTCTGCAACAAGGGAAGCAACATCTGATGGGCAACTAAACTTAGGAGGTGTTGAAAATTCCTTGACATTTGAATTCTATGACCCAGCTGTAATTGCTTTTCTGCCATCATCAAATTATGTCCAAAAGACATACGACACAGACACCTCTTATTGTGTGGAAAATTCAAAACCAGCCTTGTCTGCTTCACAGCCTTCTTCATTGCAGCAGAATGTAACCGAATGTTCCGCTTCATCGCTGTCCACTGATTTCCAGTCATTAGTGCAGCGTGTAGATGTTAAATCCCAGTCACAATCTTCTGTAAAAGATTATACTGATTATAACTGTCCAGACACCCATGATGAAACAGTGGAAAAAAGTTCATGTGGAAAAATAAATCCCACAGACATGGTTTTAAATCAGGATGATGACAGTTTTGAAACCAAACAGATTTCAGCCAATTTACCTAAAACACAGATTGTAGAAGACATGGTACTAAATGACCCTTTGAAGCCAGTACTTACTATTTCAGATGTTTGTGTATCAGGAGATAGAATGGATATTGAGCTCAATGAAGGGTTAATGGATGTGCCTCATTATACAGATATGATAGATCTTGATTTAAGTAATAATTTAATGGATGTGCCACAGGATACAGATACTAAGCCAGATGTTGATTTAGGTAAGGACTTAGTGGATGTGGGACATAATAAAATAATCACAAAAGAGCTATTAAAAGAACCATTTCAGGGAGATAGTAGCTCAGCCATTCAGCAAGCATATCAGACTTCAGCAGATCAGCTAGGGCCAGCAGGTGGGGTTGCTAGTGATGTCTTAGTTTCTGAGATTCACGAGAGAGTCGTGAAACAGACAGATGAAGCTTCTAGTGATGTTCTTGAAAATGGAGAAGATACTTGGGACACCATGTTTGATGAAAATGGAGATTGCCTGGATGACACACTAATGAAAGAGGTAATTGTGTGCAAGTTTTATCACCATAAATATTTTATGTTTTAAAACTATTTTCCTGCATTCTATTTTTGAAGTTACATTATGGTAGCTTTGTCAGCAGTGGCTGATTTAGGTTACTTTCATGTTGAAATAAAAAAACAAACCTTAGCATCTTTGTGAAACACAATCATGTACACACGCAAGAGAGATGTGAATGAAGGATGTGATAGTCATGTTTAATTCATTGTAATTGGTCCAGTAATACCCTTCAGAACTCTGTTGATTTGGTTTAATAGTACTTTTAGTGCCATGTTAACTACATTAGGTGATTATATCTTCCAAAAACTTAGAATTTCTGATGATCTATATCAATTTTGTTGTTAACTTTCTTGAATGTCATATTGTTTATTTCCTCTTATTAATTTTTTGTAAGGTTATTCTCTAGTTTCTTTTTCCCATTAGTTTTTCCTGTTGCTACAATGTGTTTTAACCATTTAAAAAAAAAATGTAAACATACCCATTAGATGCAAACTGCTCCATTATTAAAAATCTTAGGAGTTTTGTTCCTTTGCTGATGAGTTATTAGTCTTTTGGAAAATTTTTTAGCTGTTATGGAATTCTCAATACGTTCAACTGTAAAATCAGCTCTATTGAAACTGGATTTCTTCTTCTTTGTTGTTCGCTCTTACATAACCTAAATAATTCTGTCAAAGTGGATAGTCTACTTCAGGCTTCCGTCCATACATTTTCTCCTTCAAGGGCATTTGTGAAGGTCATGCTGGAAGTATGTTTCTCATATGGAGTTGACATTGTTAGAGGACGTGTTCTACTGTTTGCTTATTTTTTTCCTGGATTGAAGCTTTTGTTAACTAGCTGTTAAATTAGTTATTTTTAAAAATATATGTTGTTTTACTTACTTATGTTGTTATCGATATTCCATAGCTGCTGATCATGACTACTCTTGGCAGCCCAATGCCATTAGAAAAGTGCAGGTTTTCTGCAGTTGTTTCAAGGTTCCATATAGTGAGTTGATGATTGTCAGAGGTATCTGTAATAGTTTTTTCCTGGCATTTGTGAGTGATGAACACTCCATGAGGAGGTGTCTGGTTGTTTCACAAGGATGAGAGCAGTGTCTACACATGGGTAGGTGCTGAAGGTTGATGCAGGTTAGACGGCTATTGACTCTGGCATGTCCTGTTCGAAACTGAAAGATAAGACTTTGATTTCTCCTGTTGAGTCTGTTGATGTTGTTTTTGTCTTTTGGGCAGGTCATTTCATTTAAAGACATTTCGGCCAATTGGCCTGTTTTTATTATTTTTTAAAATATATGTTGTTTTACTTATAGAGTAATATGTTTCTTATACAATCTTGTAGTTGACAGAATATGTCGGCAAAGTGGAAATCGATAAACCAAAAATCAATTATTTGAACTATGAACCAAAGGAAGTGGAAATGGATTTTCAGGGTAAGTATAAGCTTTTTTGTCTCCTCAGTCTTTTAAAAGTCGGTGATTACTGTGAAATAAGTCAGCTAACACTGAAATAATCGTCTAACATTGATAGAAATCAGCTGGGACATAAATCATCTAGCACTGAAAGAAGTCAGTTAACACCGAGAAGTAATCTTCTGAAAAGAAATCAACAAACACTGAGAAATAAATCTACTTAACACTGAGAGAAAAATGTTCTAACGCTGAGAGAGAAGTAAGTAAAAACCATGGGGGAAAATTTGTAAATATAGGGAGCCTATAATGTAGCAGATTCCTTGGTACAGAGTACAACATAATTTCCCATAAGCTTAGGTTCAGTCTAAAATTATATGTGGGAGGTGAAGTATAATGATAGTGATATGAAATTTTGTAAATTGTTTCACTAATGTCTTAGTAATTTATTTATGGATGTTGCGCGCTTATTTTTGCTTGTAGCTTTTGCACGCTTGTTTTATAAGTATCCTTCTTCTTCTTCTTGCGATCGCATCTTTGATGATTACACCGTCAGACGAGTTCTCATGATGAATTCGACTGTTGTTTGAAGTTCCTCTTTAACTCCATATAGCTTTGAGTTTAGTGTTGAGTCATTCGGCCAGTATTTATAAGTATCCAATATTCGTTCAGGGTTAATGTGCAGGGTTCTTTCTTTACGTGCCTGGCAAACAAGTATTAGTTTACTTTAGTGCACACATCTCTTTCTCCAAAGAAAGTAATAACTGCTGAGTGACAGTTTATAACTTTAATAAACATGACGAACTTCACAATAGACCCATTGATGTGGTCAGGCAATTAGTACACAATCAAGATTAATAATAATAATAGTTACTCATATGTATGAAACAATCCTTTCAATAGTGAAATATGAAATACAGTTGTATACTTTCAATACACTGAATATTGTATACATGAATATATCTTATGGGCCATACACCCAGATACACATCTCTACAGCCAACCGGCTGGAACTTCTCTCCCCTCATTTTTCCATACACTTTTCTGCTAAATTCTCTTCTCTTTTTGCACACGCCTCGTTAGCAATCCTTTCCTGCAATTTGCGAGCTTGTCACACTGCCAGTCTCATCACGTGACACAGAGTGGCTAGTGGGTTGTGGTAGTGAAGTGGTGTTCTGGTCATGCAAACTAACTGCATTTTCTAACTCCCAACAATGGAAAAAATGTTAACCTAATATGTCGAGCATATTAGGTTAGGACCTTTAATAGAGCAGTGTTCAGAATGGCAGAGGCAGCTGTATATAAACTTTGTTGATTTTGAAAAAGCATTTGACAGCATACACAGGGACAGTCTATGGAAAATACTGAGGGCTTATGGAATCCCTAAGTGCATGGTTTCCATCATCAAAAGCCTGTATGCTAATTTTGCATGCAGTATTGGGCAGAGTAACCTAACTTTTGAGGTGAAAACAGGAGTGTGGCAGGGGTGCCCCTTATCAACCACTCTCATTTTAACTGTCATAGATTGGGTGATGGCCAGACAATTGAGGATGCCCTAGAGGAATAAGATGGACAGCTTTCTCTACACTGGAGGATCTAGAATACGTAGACATTGCACTGTTCACACTCACATACCACATCCATGAAAAAACAGATAGTCTGGGAGAAACATTGCTAACAGGTGGGACTAAACATTAATCTCAAGAAGACAGAAGTCCTGACACGAAATGTAAGAAATTAAATCCTGCGCCCATAAAAATAAGGGACTAAGAGCCATGTGACGAAAGTACTGAGATCCTGTCTTTCAAATGGCCCATGTCTTTTCTCCTTGCATTTTGTTCACTATTTTTAGGAGGGATTACAGGAAATCCTTCTCCATGTTTCTTCTCCTTCTATTATTTACGTTTTTTTCAAGATGAGATCACGAGGGAGTTTGATCTCATCTGCTTTATGGTTCTTCTTTATGTGTTTAGAATGGGGGTGTAGGGAATTAGAAAGTATTATTCTAGATTAAGATTATAGATGCTAGATCAGGATTGGCACCAGATTGTCTTTTTTTTAAAGATATTGCGTGGCCATATACGCATTTTTCGGGAGTTAAATTATTTGCGGCCATTTTTGCTTCATTTCCGCAGTATAGGGCTAGGCTTAATCTCGTTTCTTTGTCTAAAACCCATGCACGTTACATCAGAACGATCTAGGTTCTGATTGGCTGAGAGATAACTGCAGTTGAAATGCAGAGCTCTCATTGGCTTTACAACCACGCCGCGCATATGACGTCACGAAGTCGGCGCGTGGGGGTCTTGATTATAAAAGGCCTATATTTCATAGTTTCTTTCTCTTTTAATGAAATTAATTGCCAAAGCCGGGTGCCAGAGTCAAGTCGATTGCCTTCAGTTGGACATTCGAGATTTGGTAAGCATGAATTTTTGCGTGAGGACTTTATTTAATTTTTCTAGTCCTAGCCGATCATTTAAGTTTCTTGGGAAGTTTAGTTTAATTTAACTCCAGAGCCATCAATTCGATCTGAGTGATAGACATGAGAAACTAGGTCCATTTAATTCCTTGTTGAAAGAATAGCGGCATGGTTTAAAAGTTGAGATATCACCGCTTGGTATTATTGCAAAGTCGGTCGGGAGAGAAACTCGCATCTGCGAATTTTATTTATTTACAGAATAGTCGGGAGCGCGTAATGTGTATTTTTATTTGTGATTTTAGTGAGAGTATTGATGCTCGCTATTTATATAGTTACGCATATATCTGTGGACGGGAGTGAAAGAGGCATAATTTGGAAGCGCGTGGGCGCGTTGGTTACGGAATTGTTATTGATACGACGTTCAGAGGGACGAGGGGGAGATAAGCACGTGGTCATAAAATTACAAACACGTGGTTGAACTACGGGGTTTTCAATTTGATAACCAGGGGTATGTATAACTTTTGACGGCATGTAGATGCTAGCGTAAACAGGGTTATAGGTTATTGATTGTGCTTTGTTATTCTGTGTATTCAGAAGATGGAGATGTCATTTATTTATGTTAAGGGAATTATTTTGTATTTCATTTTGAATGTGATTACTATTATTGACGGGAATTTTAGGAATTCCTTGAGAAGGCTAGTTTTAGTTGTGTTAAACATTACGGCATTAGTGTCAGCGTAAGAAGTAGGCCACAGTACGTCTGCCCAGACGGGCCATTGAAAATATGGTTGTTGCTCGGAGTTAGTCAGGCAGAACAGGCGATCTGGGTTAGCCAATGTTTACCTTGTGGGCTCAGGTAGAGAAGGGAGCTCAGTGGGGGGAGCGGACTTTGTTTGCATGATTTTGTATGGTGGTGCATAACGGGAGAGAGTAGGGGAGCTGTATTGATTATAGACGGGGGAGACTTAAGTGTTAAAGACTTAAGGGTTTGTCAGGAAGTTAATTGTTATGTGTAATAGAGTATTAACGTTTTGTTTAGCTGTTGGTTTTGCTTTTGTCTAAACAGCAGGTGCCGGCTTTTTGTGGGAATGAGAGCGGAATTTTGAGACCACAAAATTTCTCCCACGGCAAAGTTGGGGCATTCGCAGAACCGCAAGGGTTTTACGTTAGTTGCCAGTAGTGGACGGAGAGGAAGAAAATACGTTTTCCCAACCAGGGGAAGACATTTTCCAGCGAATAGGATTTTTGTGGATAAATCCTGAGCTCTGACGCTCGTTACACACGCAGATTTGGCAGGCTGCCAGCGGTGTGGTAATTTTGTGTTCGTTTCTTCACGGCCATAATAAAGCCGACAGCCCAGTTATAGGTACTCGGGCAGGTAATTTCCGAGTGGTAGAAGTCCGCTACAGTTCCAGTCCAGAATCCAGTGGGGTTTTGTTAACCCTCAGTCATCAAGTCCAGAGTTGGTGGAGAGAGATAGGGTAAACATTCTCTCTACTGAAGTCAGCACAGATAGGCAGAACTGTTAGCTTTGGTGAATCATAGCAGAGGACAGCTGATGAAGTTTAGAGGTGCAGTTAGTTGTGTTCAGGAGATTCCAGGATAGGCTGTGTAGAACCGAAGTCTGTGCAGAGATTGTGTAGTCACTTCGACGTCGTTCCAGCTATCAGTGGACTTAGAGTTAGAGTTAGAGTTTAGAACAGCTAGTTTGGAGTGTAGGCGACATCAAGTGCAGTGTAGTTCATTTCAGTTAACCTTACCTTCTTTCTCCATACAGGTTGCAATTGTGGGAGAAGGGTTGGGGTTGATGCATTTTTAACTGTGCTTGATTTTGTTTCAGGAGTGCATCCTCGCACTTGATGTATGGGACATGCATATGTTTGTTGTTTATAGGTGTATAATAAACTTGTATAAATTGTAGCTGGCATCAGTCATTTCCTTTAGTACAGTAGCTATATGTTGTCTGTACCTTGGTGTTTGTGAATCTTAATTGAACCTTATCCCCATAGGGTAGTTAGAGGTGGTTCGAGGCCATAGCAATTTAAACGTCCGAAGTGGCGAGGAAAGAATCAACCTCGGTTCTCAACCTCGGAGCCAATGGTCTCAACTTTCACAGTTTGCACTATATTTCTATCTGAATCTATCATTTCAGTCTTTCTTCTTACTATTGTCTTGTCACTATATGTAGACAGTCTCTAGTCCTAAATCCATTTCGTGACAAAGTGGGGGCTCGTCCGGGATCATCTTTGTTGGGATCAATTCTAGATTCATAGATTGTCTCTGTAGAAAGTTCTGGAAATAGATTTAAAAAAAAATCCCCTAGACTTGAGCTATATTAAGACTGATCCAGCTATAAGTTTTTTTCCACAGGTTCCAGTTAGTATAGATGATAGTGGTTGTAAGGTTGTTTATGACTTAGAAGTAATTGATGGCTAATGGAATTTTTTTCTTGACAGGAAAGTAAATTCGGGTTTTGGGTAGCTGGATAACTTGAATTTTTTTCAGGTAGTTATTAGTCAGACTTGGTGCTAGTCTGAGTGCGGGTTTTTGCGACAGCATATTCCTAGTAGGTAACAGTAAATTTTTCTTGTTCCTTTTTTGTCATTTCCCCTCGTTGTGAGTACTGCTGATTTGTCAGGTAAGATGGCTGAATTGGTTAAGCTACTTACTGCATGGAAGGACGCAGCTAAAAGCATGGGGATGAATGAGGCCGAGACTAGGGCTTACATTATGAGGGAACAGGACCGGCAGACGGAGAGAGAGAAAAGGGAAGCCCAGGAGAAGATAGCAGAGAGGGAAGCCCAGGAGAAGATAGCAGAGAGGGAAGCCCAGGAGAAGATAGCACAGAGGGAAGCCCAGGAGAAGATAGCACAGAGGGAAGCCCAGGAGAAGTTAGCACAGAGGGAAGCCCAAGAGAGGGAGAAGGCAGCAGAGAGACAGCATGAACTTGCCCTGCGTTCACTGGAACTGCAGTACCGATCTTCGGAAGGCAGTTCGGCTAACGGAGATTCTCCCGGAGCAGGGGCAACAGACACCTCAGGAAACGGAGGGCCCCGGATGGCAGCCATGAATTTTCCGATGGACTCTTTTCCTAACGGGAATGAGAAAATTGAGGTATTTTTAGAAAAATTTGAACGGATGGCAAAGGCATACGGGCTGGATGATAGTCTGTGGTGTCTCAAATTATCTCAATCTCTAAGAGGACATGGATATGAGGTCTATAGCAAGATGCTAGTGGATGACCAGGGTAACTTTGAGGCTCTGCGGAACGCCCTGTTACAGCGATTCCAATGGACTCCCCGGAAGTGCCAAACAATGTTTAGGGAAAGTCGACTGGAGAAAGGAGAAAGTTTTCCCCAGTTCGCAGAGAGGCTGAGGAATTACCTCACTCGCTGGAGAGAGTTGTCGGGTTTGGCTAAATCTTTTGAAGGATTGGAAGAATTAGTTCTGTGCGAACAGATAAAGGCCAACATGTCTCCGGACTTAAGGAAGTACCTGGCGGAGCAGGGCGCACAGCAACTGGACCAGATAATTCTATTTGCAGAAAGGTTCCAGACGGCCCAGGCCGAAGTACTGGGCCAGAAAAGAAAACACCCTGACCTGCCAGCCCCGGACAAAGGAGCATCTTCATCGCATTCGCCTTCCTCTTCAGCTCACCAACCGCAAGGGCCGTCTCGCAAGGAGCCCCCTCCCAGTCATAACATGCGCTCCCAGCCGCCTAACAGAACACAGGGGCCGACTTCTCATGAACCCGTCAGGAACCGGGGAGATAATGAGAGATATTGTAGGTTCTGTCGGACTACTTCTCATTGGACAACACGGTGCCCAAAGAAACAACCCGCTCATCAGATGGCTTGTTTAAGGCCTGTGAGGGTGAAACAAGGGAAGAAGTGGAAACCCTTCCAGTCAGAGAAGTTGTTTTCCAACAGCGGGCCAGCAGAAGTGAACGGGACTGAGACAACATGCTTATTTGACAGCGGGCTTACATACCCCAGCATAGTCGCCCGACATCTGGTGAAGCCCTGGCAGATGACGAAAGAAAAAGTGAATATTGGTGGAGTTTTAAGGAAAGGGACTTCACAGTGCTTTCCGGTAGCCAATATTGAGGTGAAATGTAGGTTCGTGTCTGGCACCATCAAGGCAGCTGTAACGGCTCAGCCGGCCTACGACTTCATTCTCGGTAACCCATATTTAGTTTTGGGGAACCCGCCCACACCGATCCTTGCTGATGCAAGGGGGCCTACTGCAGGCCAGATAAGGGAAAAAGGAGAACCCCTAATTCACGAAGCCCCGAGAGAGCTCGAACATAACTGTCGTGCTAAGGAGAGGTTCAATGCCTCCTGTGGTGAAGTGGGATGTTATAAATACTTATAGGGAACTTAGTGTACTGACTGAGATCAGCTGTGAAGGTATCTATATCTATTAAGAGTAGTGTATTATAGATAACCTTACTTGCTACCACATATCTATATATCTCAGTCAGAATTATTCTGGAATAGTGTGATGCTACGTTATGTGTCTAGGGTATGAGTATGGTGAAGTGTAAGTCACAACAACAGACAGATAAACAATTTAATTTAATCCACTACTCTTGACAACACTGTGACACTCACATACATATAACACTCTACAAAGATATCTTAAAAGAGTCACTAATAAACTTTCAAATAACAATATGTATTCATTACTGGCATGAATGAATATGTGTCCTGATTCAACTACAAGGGAACCAGGAATCACAATCAATTTAAATTACAAGTTATGTACAGAATGTATTTAATATGAATATTGTAGTGACATATATTATTACAAATGTTCTATGTGTGTCAGTTGTGTAGTAGTAAAATGAGGTAATACTGGTTTTGTTTTGTTCAAGCTCTGTTGGTATTTGTCATCATGACTTCAATAGTTTGTCTTTAGGGACCAGTATTGGAGATGTTCACAGTTCCTGATTTTAAGACAAGTAAATTCCCCTCTGAATAGTATTTTTATAAAGTTATTTCAAGATGAGGGGACATAATGTTGAGCTCAGCTGGCCAACTCTGCTTATCTTGAGTGATGGCGGCAGGAAAGGACTCCTCTGCTCGAATTCTCCTCTGGGCTCAGGAGACACCTCACTGATAGCTAAAAAGACCAAGGAGTATGCTGTCCGACTCTGGATTCAGCAAATCTCTGACCAGATGCTGCTCAGTACCATCAAGACCACTGTCCCTGAAATCAAGAAGGATGTACCTTCTACTTCATAACTAATTTATATTCTCTTTTACACTGATCACAATACAGCACAAACATTGCGTTCAGAGCGTTAGGCCAACAGTCAGCTTCATTTGAAATACTTTATTCCAGTATTACCCTTCTTAATGGTTACTACGCCTCTGCACTTCCAGCATTATTTCTTTCTAGTCAATCATCCAGGTGTCAGTGTACTGTTTGGCCATTCCATGCCGTTTTACTTCTCTCCGACACCCTCTGTTCAGGCTGGAGCATTTTAGGCTTTACCTCACGTTTGCCACTGAACTACACATATATATACAGGCATAAATCAACAATTCACATTCAATTTTCATTAAAAGATATTAAATGGTTCAAGCTTACCACAATTCATACGAATAACACAGATACGTTGATTAGCAATGAATTCTGGCACAAACTGGCACAAATTCAATCTGCCTATGTTCCAGGCATTTATTTAGCACAAATATGAGCTGGCTTCAACGCACTGATGCTTTATCAAGCTTCTTTAAACAAGTGGTCTCGAACTAACGCTCCCAAGTGTGTATATCAGCGAGACTGGCCAATGAGCCACGTTTCGACAAGTGTTTGAAAAAATGTTATCTTTTCCCGTCTCCCCTAACAACCAAGATAGTATTTATAGCCCGACCAATCGTGGTTAGGCTTTCATTTGTTGCGCTCCAATCAATTTGGAGTTTACATGGTAGGCTATTTCTGTAACGTAAATTTTTTTCAAACACGTTAAAAAAAAATCTTATGAGCAGAAATGATTTTATGCTGTCAGGCATCCCCAATATTTTATTTTGGTTATAACTTGTTAATTCCTAGACTATTTGCGTAACGTTTTACATATTCTTTGTCAGCAAGCCCTAAGGAACCCAAATATACCAATTTAAAAGAGCTACGTGGCTGCGTTCAAAATATGCAATTTCTTCTACCTCCTGTTTCGAAGATGTGCTGTCTGGGTACTGTTATGTGTTCAACCGTAAACCCATCTAATGTTATCTTTTCTAATAAGAGCCTGTTATGATTTATAAACCTAACTCTGGGAAAGGGTAGTGTATTTTATCACTGTCCGTCTGAAAAAAAATTAGTGCATGTAGACTTACACGCGTGATGGCAGCATTTGTATATCGCGCGACGCGTGTTGCATGCGTTCCTGATTTTCAGCCCTCCCCTCTCGCTATCCTTTTGTCCATCTGTTCGTTCGTTTTGGTAACGTAATATAATTAATGTTAGGATTAATTTAGGTCATTACGCAGTCTCTCAATGTTTTTCCAAGAAATACAGCACACGTTTCATTGAAGAAAGCGGGTATAATACAGTAAGCTTTTACTATCAACGTGAAAGCGTTACAATTTGCAGACGAAGCAGAAAACAAGGGGGATTTCGAGTACATTCTTTGTGACAGCACTGTCATTTTACCATTGCTCTTCTCTTTATTAATTTTATTTGTTAGGCTTCATATTTACCTAATAATTTATATATGTGGATTAGAATATTTCATGACACCTCCCCTCTTAAAACAGACATTATATGTCAGTCCTTTATTCTATATACACATAGAGAAATTTATTATTATTTCTGGGGTTTACGGTGATTCTCATCACACGGATGGCGGCTTAAAAAATCCGCTCCCAGATTGGTTTTTCCAGATATATATTCAATGCTAAAATTATATGGAGCCAGAAGCAAAGACCATCGGAGTAACCTAGAGTTCTCATGCTTAGCCTGTGCTAAAAACGATAAAGGTTTGTGGTCAGTTTGCAACTTAAATGCCTTCCCATATAGATAAATATTGAATTTCTTTATTGCCCATATTACTGCAAGACATTCTTTTTCGCTAGTTGAGTAGTTGATTTCAGCTTTATTCAACTTTCTGCTAGCATATGCCACTGGGCTTAATTCCCCATCCAATGCATCTGATTTCTGTAGTAGAGTTGCACCTAACCCAATATTACTTGCATCCGTCCTTACTATGAATTCTTGACTTAAGTCAGGTAATTTCAAAATGGGTTTACTTGTGAGCTTTTCCTTCAATTCTTGGTAAGTCATTTCACATTGTGGTGTCCATGTAATGCGATCTGGAAGTCCTTTACGTGTCAATTCAGTTAAAGGTGCACATATGGAATTAAAGTTTTTGATATACTTCTGGTAGAAACCACATAATGAGACAAAGGATCTCACGTCCTTCTTGGTTTGTGGTCTCGGGGCTTTCTGTAGTTTCTCTAAATTCTTTGGGTCAGGGGTCATGTTTCCCTGATAAACTGTGTGTCCCAAAAATTCCAATTCTTTACATCCAACGCAACATTTGGTTGGTCGGGCTGTTAAATTTGCCTCCCTAAGTCGATCAAACAGCATGTTCAGAGAGTCAATGTGTTCCTCAAATGTTTCTGTTGCTATAAGGATATCATCCATAAAATTTGTTATACAGGGATTATTCAGAGGATCCAATAATTTTCTCATCATTCTAGAGAAGACACTAGGCGCATTCTTCAATCCAAATGGCAATCTATTAAACTCATAGTGTCCTTCTGAGGTACTAAAAGCTAGGTATGGTCTAACCTCAGGCTTTACTGGAATCTGATAGTATCCTTTACTCAGATCCACTTTTGAGAAATATTTAGCTTTATTTAGTCTGGCAAACAGCTGATTTGTATCCGGCAATGGATCCACCTGTCCTTCTGTAATAGCATTCAGTCTCCTGTAATCTATACAGAGTCTATGTTCTCCAGAGGGCTTCCTTAAGAGTACAACACCGGAGCTATACGAAGACTCACTGTGCGAAATAATTCCTTCCTTCAATAGATAGTCTATCTCTTCCTTCAAAGCTTTTTCCTTAGCAAACGGAATCGAATATGGTTTCATACAGACAGGTGTGGAGTCTATGAGTTTCATATCATATTCCAATAGGTTTGTATGCCCTGGTCGGTCTGTTAACACCTCTGCATGATTATTTAGAACCTGTTGCACTCTCTCTTTCTGAGTTTTCGTTAAATGTGTACTGATTTTCACCTGTGCTGCTGTCTCACAGGGGTGTAATGGATATTCAAATGATGAAAGTGGTTCCTTTTTCATCTCCATGGCGATGGACAAGGTCAACAAGTGTGTCTCTTCCTGATGTTCTCTTTCCAAATATTTCTTCAGGAGATTCACATGATAGATTTTTTCTTTCCCCTTCTTATCTATCTTATAATTTGTTCTAGACACCTTCTCTAGAACTGTATATGGACCCTGCCATCCAATTTGTAACTTATTCTGACTCCCAGGCAAAAGAAGCAGTACTTTCTCTCCCACAGCCAAATTTCTGTCTTTCGCCTTCCTGTTATAATAGGCAGCATGTTTCTTCCTGGCTTGTTTCAAATTTTCATTGGCAAGTTTCCAGCCAGTTTTTAACCGAGTGGTCAGCTCATTCACATATTGGTATGAAGATGTAATGTTTTCCTCTGCCTTTTCATCAGTCCACGTTCTTAACAAAGCTACATATGGACCTTTAATTGTGTGGACCTATTTGTCCATGCACCGGTATGGTCTCTTCCACTCGAAGCTTTATAGTGATGATTTTTCCTCCCAGAATTATAATTCACAAA
Organism: Oreohelix idahoensis; assembly: GCA_024509875.1. Classification (NCBI taxonomy): domain Eukaryota; kingdom Metazoa; phylum Mollusca; class Gastropoda; order Stylommatophora; family Oreohelicidae; genus Oreohelix; species Oreohelix idahoensis. The sequence goes on from JAMPIV010005820.1 coordinate 633,410, forward strand.
ACGACCGCTACCAATTTTTCTTTTGGGGCTTTCTCCCCACTTAAAATTCTTGATGAGAGATTTCCTCTCTACATCCTCTTCCTCCAGTTTGTTTAAGTCCGGTTGAGGGATTGTCGGCTTATCCTGGGGTAAGACATCTTTTTGCACTCTCCGCATAGTGGCCATTGTAAAACAGTTAAGTGAAGCTTGTCCGTGAAAAGGGGCTTCCCATTCCATTTGGTCCACTTTATCAAATCTATTTTTCTTTTTATTATCAGGCCTAATTTTGCCCCGTGGCGTATCCAGGTCCTGATCCATGTTCCCACTTGTGGGTGTTCCCTCATGTGCTATGCTACACCTTTCTACAAAATTCTCAATGTCCCATCTTGCTTTGGGCCAATAATAATTGTGAGCCACCTTTTGAATGATGGTACCTATTTTCTCATGGTCCCCATCTGGTTTCACATGTAGGCTCCTTATTAATTCTGTCCTATATCTTTTTGGAAGAACCAGCTGTCCGTGACCATTGGATCTAGCTCCAGTCTTCCTATACATCAACTTGTTTTTCATGTAAAAATCTCCCTTGCCTGGAGTTGTATGACAAGTTGACAATTTTCTGAAACAAGGCTTGAGTGTTTTATCCCCAGCCTGTGCCTTCCTCATCTCTTCTGGAGTGGTATCTAACATAATATCCTCCTCCTGTCTTGAGGTCGACCTGACCTGAAGGGTTGCCATATACACAGGTTTCCTTCTGCAACGGTCAGTGTCATGATTGTCCATCTGACAATTCTTACACCACCTTTTTCCTTGGTTGAAAGATTTTCTTTCATCATATTTCCTTTCATCGAATTGTGGGAATTTATTTTTATTTTCATACCGTGGCCTATCAAATTGGTGCTTACCTTTATTTTGATCCCTAGGATCAAATTTATTAAAGTTCTGTGGTGCCCTAAAGTTATCCACCTGTTTCTTTTTATTACCTGTTACCTCTGCTTGAGCTGCTTGATACCTTTCAGCAACATTTAGCAACTCACCCAGCCTCTCTGCACCTTGTTCCATGAGAAACTTTCTCAGGTCTGGAGCCATGGACTCTCTTAGTTGCTCTATAAGGACCATTTCCTTAAGATCTTGGGTTTTCCCCAGAGAAGTCCATTTCTCCAAGTATGTCTCGATTCGTGCAGAGAACTGGTGATAGGTTTCACCTGACAGTAGTTTAGCATTCCTAAATTTTTTCCTGTAAAATTCTGCATTCTTTTCATACCTTAACAAAAGAGCCTGCTTTAGCATGTCATAATTTTCCTGATCACCTCTGCTCATTTTTGCAAAAACTTCATAAGCTGCCCCACGAAGTCCCTGAGATAACTTTAAGCTCCACCTTTCTCTCTCTAACCCATACGTGGTAGCTAATAGTTCATACCTATTTATATAGCTCTCAATATCATCGTCTTTCTCAACAAAATGATCTAAATGAAAATTCATAGCTGAGGTTGAGGCTCCTTGAGTAACCGTAGCATCAGAGGCAAAGGGACTGGCACCATTTTCAGGAGCATGGCCTTGAAACTCAAACTCCCTTAGTCGTAACTCATGTTCCCTTTGTAATCTCTTCTCCTCCTTTTCTGCTTCCCTCTCTGCAGCCTGTCTTCTTTCCTCGGCTTCCCTTTCTGCAGCTAATTTCTTCTCTTCTGCTTCCAATTTCTTAGCCTCTTTGTCAGCCTCAATCTGCAACCTCTTAGTCTCAGCCTCAGCTTGCAACCTCTTAGTCTCAGCCTCTAACTTTCTTTCGGCCTCTTTTTCTAATCTTCTTTCTTCGCGTTCAATAAATTTGTCACATTCCGTTGTGACATAGGCAACCATAACTTGCCCATCTAATCCTAACTCTTTTGCAGTCTGAACCGCAGCAGATCGAAATTTGGCCAGGTCCGCCATTGTCTATCAGGTAAATTTATACAATGTCTAACCAACAATTCAATCTCTAATGGACAACACAGGCACCGTGAGCTCAACCTTATTTAATTCCACCCAAGGATACCTTTTAATTCTTATATTCCCTGAAGTGAATTACCCCCAATATTTTTAATAGTTAAAGATTCAAAATCCCAAGAGCGAGACCCCAATATATGTGGTGAAGTGGGATGTTATAAATATTTATAGGGAACTTAGTGTACTGACTGAGATCAGCTGTGAAGGTATCTATATCTATTAAGAGTAGTGTATTATAGATAACCTTACTTGCTACCACATATCTATATATCTCAGTCAGAATTATTCTGGAATAGTGTGATGCTACGTTATGTGTCTAGGGTATGTGTATGGTGAAGTGTAAGTCACAACAACAGACAGATAAACAATTTAATTTAATCCACTACTCTTGACAACACTGTGACACTCACATACATATAACACTCTACAAAGATATCTTAAAAGAGTCACTGATAACTTTCAAATAACAATATGTATTCATTACTGGCATGAATGAATATGTGTCCTGATTCAACTACAAGGGAACCAGGAATCACAATCAATTTAAATTACAAGTTATGTACAGAATGTATTTAATATGAATATTGTAGTGACATATATTATTACAAATGTTCTATGTGTGTCAGTTGTGTAGTGGTAAAATGAGGTAATACTGGTTTTGTTTTGTTCAAGCTCTGTTGGTATTTGTCATCATGACTTCAATAGTTTGTCTTTAGGGACTAGTATTGGAGATGTTCACAGTTCCTGATTTTAAGACAAGTAAATTCCCCTCTGAATGTATTTTTATAAAGTTATTTCAAGATGAGGGGACATAATGTTGAGCTCAGCTGGCCAACTCTGCTTATCTTGCGTGATGGCGGCAGGAAAGGACTCCTCTGCTCGAATTCTCCTCTGGGCTCTGGAGACACCTCACTGATAGCTAAAAAGACCAAGGAGTATGCTGTCCGACTCTGGATTCAGCAAAGCTCTGACTAGGTGCTGCTCAGTACCATCAAGACCACTGTCCCTGAAATCAAGAAGGATGTACCTTCTACTTCATAACTAATTTATATTCTCTTTTACACTGATCACAATACAGCACAAACATTGCGTTCAGAGCGTTAGGCCAACAGTCAGCTTCATTTGAAATACTTTATTCCAGTATTACCCTTCTTAATGGTTACTACGCCTCTGCACTTCCAGCATTATTTCTTTCTAGTCAATCATCCAGGTGTCAGTGTACTGTTTGGCCATTCCATGCCGTTTTACTTCTCTCCGACACCCTCTGTTCAGGCTGGAGCATTTTAGGCTTTACCTCACGTTTGCCACTGAACTACACATATATATACAGGCATAAATCAACAATTCACATTCAATTTTCATTAAAAGATATTGAATGGTTCAAGCTTACCACAATTCATACGAATAACACAGATACGTTGATTAGCAATGAATTCTGGCACAAACTGGCACAAATTCCATCTGCTTATGTTCCAGGCTTTTATTTAGCAAAATATGAGCTGGCTTCAACGCACTGTTGCTTTATCAAGCTATTTTAAACAAGTGGTCTCGAACTAACGCTCCCAAGTGTGTATATCAGCGAGACTGGCCAATGAGCCACGTTTCGACAAGTGTTTGAAAAAATGTTATCTTTTCCCGTCTCCCCTAACAACCAAGATAGTATTTATAGCCCGACCAATCGTGGTTAGGCTTTCATTTGTTGCGCTCCAATCAATTTGGAGTTTACATGGTAGGCTATTTCTGTAACGTAAATTTTTTTCAAACACGTTAAAAAAAAATCTTATGAGCAGAAATGATTTTATGCTGTCAGGCACCCCCAATATTTTATTTTGGGTATAATTTATTAATTCCTGGACTATTTGCGTAACGTTTTACATATTATTTGTCAGCAAGCCCTAAGGAACCCAAAAATACCAATTTAAAAGAGCTACGTGGCTGCGTTCAAAATATGCAATTTTCTTCTACCTCCTGTTTCGAAGATGTGCTGTCTGGGTACTGTTATGTTTTCAAACCGTAAACCCATCTAATGTTATCTTTTCTAATAAGAGTCTGTTATGATTTATAAACCTAACTCTGGGAAAGGGTAGTGTATTTTATCACTGTCCGTCTGAAAAAGTTAGTGCTTGTAGACTTACACGCGTGATGCCAGCATTTGTATATCGCGCGTCGCGTGTTGCATGCGTTCCTGATTTTCAGCCCTCCCCTCTCGCTATCCTTTTGTCCATCTGTTCGTTCGTTTTGGTAACGTAATATAATTAATGTTAGGATTAATTTAGGTCATTACGCAGTCTCTCAATGTTTTTTCCAAGAAATACAGCACACGTTTCATTGAAGAAAGCGGGTATAATACAGTAAGCTTTTACTATCAACGTGAAAGCGTTACAATTTGCAGACGAAGCAGAAAACAAGGGGGATTTCGAGTACATTCCTTGTGACAGCACTGTCATTTTACCATTGCTCTTCTCTTTATTAATTTTATTTGTTAGGCTTCATATTTACCTAATAATTTATATATGTGGATTAGAATATTTCATGACACCTCCGACGACAGCGGTATGTTATTTGCAGAGGCAAATTCGCCCGCCAGCCCTGTTCAGCCAACCGGCCAAACAGTGGTGAAGACGCCTCTGATTCCGGAAGTACACTCTTTGTTGTCGGGAATTAGGCCCCCGATGGTATTAGCTCCTTCAAGTGAGGGACATACTGACAAGAGCGGTATTACATATGTCAACGACCAGCGCCATCTTCATAGGGCACAAGATAGCGGTCTGAGCGAGCATATAGTTCCAACCAGCCCTGGAGCCCCATCCGACCAGCACTTTACTCAAACGGAGGAGGACAGTGATCTGAATATCCGTTTGCCTATAAACGGAGATGGGCCCCACAACTCTCGTATCTCGTTTACAGGAAACAACTCTTGTAACGAGCAGCCTGAAAAATTGGCTATCTTTTCCAATTCGTTTCACGGAACATTGGAACCAGTTACTGAGAGCTTTATCTCAGATTCTCCGCGATCTAACGGGATCTTAAACCGTCAAGTGTCACTGCAGGACACATTCCAACCGATGCCAGTAACTCTCACAGGGGAGGGCAAGGTTGAAGGTAGAACCAGGGTGTTAGACGGAGAGCTCCCGTGGTCTACATTTTCATCTCACCAACTTTTCAGGCCAGAAAAGAGTGAGAAAAGCGACCTTACGCATTTGCAAGGAGCTATTTTGGAGAGCTCTGTCCCGCTTCAGATTGGTAGGGGAAGAGCGAGTCCAGAACCACTGCCAGGGGCAGATCTTACCTACCTTTCTCCAAAGGTAGAAGCTATTGAGATCAGTGAGGACTCAATAGACACCCAGCAAGAAATCGGAGGCTCTACACCAGAGGAACCCGAGACGTTGCATCAGTTTCGCACGGTACCAGCAGTCACAACTCTGCTGACGCGCAGCGAGGAAGTCGCCATCGCCAGGTCGCCACAGCGCCCGTCGGTCACATCAGCTGACCAGGACAGCCTTTTGACGGTCATAGCAAGGGAAAGTTCAGACCCGCCATTAGACGGCACAGGTCTGAAGAGAGATCAACTCTCCCAACGGAGCATAGGAGCTCATTCTAGGAGAGGAGGAAGGAGGAAACGCAAAAGAGGAAGGTCGAAGAACACTGAATAGGAGGGGTAAGGACAGACAGCCTTGTAGACAGAGTTAAGGGCCAGTGTGAAACACAGAGATTTCAGTAATGAGATCGATGCTCAATCTTCGAAGGTGGGAGTGATGTGACGAAAGTACTGAGATCCTGTCTTTCAAATGGCCCATGTCTTTTCTCCTTGCATTTTGTTCACTATTTTTAGGAGGGATTACAGGAAATCCTTCTCCATGTTTCTTCTCCTTCTATTATTTACGTTTTTTCAAGATGAGATCACGAGGGAGTTTGATCTCATCTGCTTTATGGTTCTTCTTTATGTGTTTAGAATGGGGTGTAGGGAATTAGAAAGTATTATTCTAGATTAAGATTATAGATGCTAGATCAGGATTGGCACCAGATTGTCTTTTTTTAAAGATATTGCGTGGCCATATACGCATTTTTCGGGAGTTAAATTATTTGCGGCCATTTTTGCTTCATTTCCGCAGTATAGGGCTAGGCTTAATCTCGTTTCTTTGTCTAAAACCCATGCACGTTACATCAGAACGATCTAGGTTCTGATTGGCTGAGAGATAACTGCAGTTGAAATGCAGAGCTCTCATTGGCTTTACAACCACGCCGCGCATATGACGTCACGAAGTCGGCGCGTGGGGGTCTTGATTATAAAAGGCCTATATTTCATAGTTTCTTTCTCTTTTAATGAAATTAATTGCCAAAGCCGGGTGCCAGAGTCAAGTCGATTGCCTTCAGTTGGACATTCGAGATTTGGTAAGCATGAATTTTTGCGTGAGGACTTTATTTAATTTTTCTAGTCCTAGCCGATCATTTAAGTTTCTTGGGAAGTTTAGTTTAATTTAACTCCAGAGCCATCAATTCGATCTGAGTGATAGACATGAGAAACTAGGTCCATTTAATTCCTTGTTGAAAGAATAGCGGCATGGTTTAAAAGTTGAGATATCACCGCTTGGTATTATTGCAAAGTCGGTCGGGAGAGAAACTCGCATCTGCGAATTTTATTTATTTACAGAATAGTCGGGAGCGCGTAATGTGTATTTTTATTTGTGATTTTAGTGAGAGTATTGATGCTCGCTATTTATATAGTTACGCATATATCTGTGGACGGGAGTGAAAGAGGCATAATTTGGAAGCGCGTGGGCGCGTTGGTTACGGAATTGTTATTGATACGACGTTCAGAGGGACGAGGGGGAGATAAGCACGTGGTCATAAAATTACAAACACGTGGTTGAACTACGGGGTTTTCAATTTGATAACCAGGGGTATGTATAACTTTTGACGGCATGTAGATGCTAGCGTAAACAGGGTTATAGGTTATTGATTGTGCTTTGTTATTCTGTGTATTCAGAAGATGGAGATGTCATTTATTTATGTTAAGGGAATTATTTTGTATTTCATTTTGAATGTGATTACTATTATTGACGGGAATTTTAGGAATTCCTTGAGAAGGCTAGTTTTAGTTGTGTTAAACATTACGGCATTAGTGTCAGCGTAAGAAGTAGGCCACAGTACGTCTGCCCAGACGGGCCATTGAAAATATGGTTGTTGCTCGGAGTTAGTCAGGCAGAACAGGCGATCTGGGTTAGCCAATGTTTACCTTGTGGGCTCAGGTAGAGAAGGGAGCTCAGTGGGGGGAGCGGACTTTGTTTGCATGATTTTGTATGGTGGTGCATAACGGGAGAGAGTAGGGGAGCTGTATTGATTATAGACGGGGGAGACTTAAGTGTTAAAGACTTAAGGGTTTGTCAGGAAGTTAATTGTTATTTGTAATAGAGTATTAACGTTTTGTTTAGCTGTTGGTTTTGCTTTTGTCTAAACAGCAGGTGCCGGCTTTTTGTGGGAATGAGAGCGGAATTTTGAGACCACAAAATTTCTCCCACGGCAAAGTTGGGGCATTCGCAGAACCGCAAGGGTTTTACGTTAGTTGCCAGTAGTGGACGGAGAGGAAGAAAATACGTTTTCCCAACCAGGGGAAGACATTTTCCAGCGAATAGGATTTTTGTGGATAAATCCTGAGCTCTGACGCTCGTTACACACGCAGATTTGGCAGGCTGCCAGCGGTGTGGTAATTTTGTGTTCATTTCTTCACGGCCATAATAAAGCCGACAGCCCAGTTATAGGTACTCGGGCAGGTAATTTCCGAGTGGTAGAAGTCCGCTACAGTTCCAGTCCAGAATCCAGTGGGGTTTTGTTAACCCTCAGTCATCAAGTCCAGAGTTGGTGGAGAGAGATAGGGTAAACATTCTCTCTACTGAAGTCAGCACAGATAGGCAGAACTGTTAGCTTTGGTGAATCATAGCAGAGGACAGCTGATGAAGTTTAGAGGTGCAGTTAGTTGTGTTCAGGAGATTCCAGGATAGGCTGTGTAGAACCGAAGTCTGTGCAGAGATTGTGTAGTCACTTCGACGTCGTTCCAGCTATCAGTGGACTTAGAGTTAGAGTTAGAGTTTAGAACAGCTAGTTTGGAGTGTAGGCGACATCAAGTGCAGTGTAGTTCATTTCAGTTAACCTTACCTTCTTTCTCCATACAGGTTGCAATTGTGGGAGAAGGGTTGGGGTTGATGCATTTTTAACTGTGCTTGATTTTGTTTCAGGAGTGCATCCTCGCACTTGATGTATGGGACATGCATATGTTTGTTGTTTATAGGTGTATAATAAACTTGTATAAATTGTAGCTGGCATCAGTCATTTCCTTTAGTACAGTAGCTATATGTTGTCTGTACCTTGGTGTTTGTGAATCTTAATTGAACCTTATCCCCATAGGGTAGTTAGAGGTGGTTCGAGGCCATAGCAATTTAAACGTCCGAAGTGGCGAGGAAAGAATCAACCTCGGTTCTCAACCTCGGAGCCAATGGTCTCAACTTTCACAGTTTGCACTATATTTCTATCTGAATCTATCATTTCAGTCTTTCTTCTTACTATTGTCTTGTCACTATATGTAGACAGTCTCTAGTCCTAAATCCATTTCGTGACAAGCCAGAAAATACTAACACATTCACATACTTAGATATCAGCAACAGTATGAATAAAGGCAGAAAAGCTTTCACCAATCTAAACAACATCTGAAAATCTTCCCAGTACAGTACAAACACCAAATTAAAAATATATGAGAGCTGCGTAATTTCTGTACTTCTGTACGGTGCCAATTGCTGGATAGTAACAGAAAAGGAAATTTTCCAAACTGTCCTCTTTCCACACAACCACAAATATTCTTTCCACATATATTCTTCAAATTTTCTGGCTGATCACCATCACCAACCAAGAACCGCTAACTTGAAGCCACCAAGAAGACATGCGCACTATCATAGGCGGTAGACGCTGGAATTGGGTTGGCCATATTCTCAGAAAAGACCCTGACACCATCACCAGAACTGCCATGCTATGAACTCCAGAAGAAAAGCGAAGCTGACCAAAAGCTGCCTTGTGGAGAACTGTGGAGGCAGATGCAAAGCATGAACCAGAGCTGGGGGACCACACGAAGGTGGAGGGAGTATGTTGCTGCTCTACAGGGTGCCACCAGGCGTGATAGTCACTGATTGCTTTGTAAGCCAGTAGCCAAGGACCAAAGAAGAAGAAGATGTGAAGCTTACTGGTTTATTATTTTGTTTAACTCTGTGCTTCTTTGTTCATCCCCAGCTTTCAGCCATATTTTAGAAATATATGACTTCTCATCAGAGCTAGCTACCTGTGATCTTGTAACAGCATTCAGAGAGTTTTCGTAAGTTCAAACACACAATACTCACTTCTTAGAACAATAGGTGAGCTTATATTCTCTTTCCCTTGTAGTGTCCGAGGGGTCTCTAATGAGACAAAGAAAGAATAAGACCACTGCTCCCTCAATCATGTCATAAATGGGCAGTTAATTCTAGTTGTGCACGAGGCTTGCAACCTCAAGTTTTAAAACACATTGCTACAGAAAACACTGCTGTAAGATGCTTTGGTGTAGGCTTCCTTAAGGGGCCATCTGCAGTGGTGGCTGTATGCTCCATAATTTATGAAAAAAGAGATGATGATGATGGTTTTTATCTACCATATCTTTCGCAAGGCTTTGATTACTGAAAGGGCAGTTGGAAATGATTATTGGAGTATCTGGCACCTTTATTTTAAATAAAGGTGGGTGGGGGTGTGGCTTCAGTCTTATATATGATATTTACTTCTCTTTTTTCTGTTTTCCTTTTAGCATTGACATGTAAAAATACAGATATTCACATTTAAAAAATAGATTTTATAATCAGAAACAAAATTAAATAAACTTATTAAATTTTGTTTTGTTTTTTCTAGGTCCCGTGGTTTTGATGTGAAGTGGGTTGATGATACTCATGCTCTGGGCATATTCTCAAGTGCTGTTGCAGGTAAGAGATTAGAGGCCTCTGCGAATGAGAACTTTGATTGGGACACACTCTTTTAATCGTAGAAGTTACATTGGTCATATTGGAGTTTCCCAAAGATATGTTGACTTATGGGTTAGTGGTGAATTCTTGATAATTGATGAAATGTTAACAAAGTTAACAGAGTTGTTTTCATTGTACAGGGTGATTGAAAAGTCATCATGTTTTTTTTTTTCTGAAACAAAAGAAAATGTAAAATGACCATAAAATGAACTTTGCAAGAGAGAATGAAAATTCCTGCCTGCTATGGGGTCATAATAAAGATGACAGCCAGCTTTAATAAATAGGTGCTTGCGTAGAATAGAAGGATTGATGTTGTATGAAAAGATCATTAATGTGGAACTGATGACAAGAACCAGACAAACGCCAGTGGAACAAGAGATAAGAAGAAGCTGCTAGAGATGGATAGGACACACACTGAGGAAACCTGTTGATAGCATTACCAGTTAGTCCTTGCTCCGGAATCCCCAGGCAGTGAACTGGAGGCACAGACATATGGGGATGAAGAAGACATGGTGTGACCTTGAGCTGATGGCATTCATACTTGATGTTATTCATCCTGAATATTTCAATATTTCTTGGAAATTTCCTTTTAAGAAGCTTTTTTTTAAAAATATATATTGAATAATTTGATTTAAGGTGTTACAAAAAGCTGCATTAATGCACTGTCTTTTCAATTTCTTTTTGCAGCCAATGAGGCTTTGAAAATGATACACCCTCTTTTGAAAGTGAGACCAATGTCAGAAGCTTCTAAGAAAGGCCAGAATAAAGCTAGACATTGCCAAGGTACTTGTGTGTAACTGTTTGTTATAAATTGAAAATGTCATTTTATAACTAATAGAGCATGTTATCACCATGATAATGTCATTTTATAACTAATAGAGCATGTTATCACCATGATAATGTCATTTTATATCTAATAGAGCATGCTATTACCACGATAATGTCATTTTATAACTAATATAGCATGTTATCACCACGATAATGTCATTTTATAACTAATTGAACATGTTATTGTGGTGTCACATGTGCACAAAATTCTTACAGATATTGGTGCGCATTATGAGAAAGATAAAACAAAAAAGAGCATGTGAGATTTGAGTGGTGTATGTGCAGAAGACATAGGAAAAGAGTGTGTCTTTGTTCATGTCTTCTGTGGTGGAGTAAACAACAATATGTGATGTGTCATATAAGGACATAGGACAAAAAAGAATTGTCTACATTACTGCCTCAAGGAGTTCGTCAGAGACTAATGAATGAAAATAGAAGGGAAAGAAAGCGAGAACTAAATTAAATACATAAAACTTAAATAAATAATGCTACGGCCCATAAATGAAAGAAGCTGGTGATGTTTTAATGAAAACTTGTTTGAACAAAATGGCCATTTTAATAGATCTGGGTCTTCTACCATGAGTCTACTGAGACTTCTAATGTTTTCTTCCAGTGTCACACTAACACTTCTTGTGACAAATAAGAAGAAGTCGGTGAAGTCCTACATGTTTTATTGTTAAGGTCTGTGAGTCATCTTCATTGGTTTAATGTATGTTGTTCGTATTCACCCTACTGATGTACATTCTTCGACTGACTTTCATTGTTCAGACAATAGTTTGTTAAACTACAAAAAGGTTGCACCTTCATGAAGATGATGATGTTCCAGGCCTAATAAGCAAACACACCACAATACTGTACCAAACATACCAGACCCAGGGGAAGGTCACAACAATGATGGGTAAACAGAATGAAGGTTGATTAGAGTTGGTATGTGGACGCTGGAGAGAAACACTTAAGAACTTTAGGGTGGAGGAGTGTTTTTTTATTTAGCAGCAAAGATCTTCAATAGCTTGGCATATTGTTTATGGAGATGGTTTTGATTGTTTCAGAAGACACGTGGGCATTGTTTATAATTTATTGCTCATGATTGTTATTTCTTCTTTTTTTTTTTTGCCTTTGCTTTTTCAAGAGTAATCTTTATGTATCACATTGTTTGTTAGGAAGTTACAGACTTTCATAAATGTGTGCTAGTGTAAAATAAGGTCGAGGAAGTTGAGGGAAACTGCGGTAAGACGGGGAATACAATGGATGGGTGTGAAAAAAAATCGAAAAAAGGTGATTCGTCTTTTTTCCCCGTAAGACGAATCACCTTTTTTCGATTTTTTTTCACACCCATCTAGTGTAAAATAAAAGGATTGAAATAGTATGAGAAAGTCGCCTACATGGAACTGATGACAGGAACCAGACAAGTACCTGTGGAACAAGAGATGACAGGAACCAGACAAGTACCTGTGGAACAAGAGATGAGAAGAAGGCACTGGTGATGGATTGGAGCACATTGAGAAAGCCTGTTTATAGTACGAGGGACGGTCAAAAAGTAATGCCTCATAATTTTTAATTTCATTCAATAGGCAAGAAAACAGATAAAATTCACATTGAAATGTAGCCCCAAGTCTGAACTTTGAAAATTTATTTCTCAATGTAGTCTCCGTTATTTGTTACAGTTTTTGTCCATCTTCTCACAAGGGAATGTATCCCCGCACGGTAAAAATTTGTGTCATTTTTCCTAAACCACTGGCGTACGGCGCGTTTAAGGGTCTCGGTGTCCTCAAAGTGATGTCCGCAAAGATCTTTTTTCAGTGGTCCAAACAGATGGAAGTCAGAAGGTGCAAGATCGGGACTGTAAGCGGGATGTGGTAATAATGTCCAGCCAAATTCTGCAATCGCATCAATGGTGCGTTTAGCGGTGTGTGGCGTGGCATTATCGTGCAACAGTAGTGCCCAGAATGTTGACAGACAGACATAAAGAAACAAGGAAAAATCATAGCCATCAATCTCCTGCACCGTTATGAAACTGAAGGAGAAGAGTTTTTATCGAATATTGTGACAGGTGATGAGACTTGCGTTCATTTTTTTGAACCAGAATCCAAGAGGCAGTCAATGGAATGGCATCACACAACATCGCCGACAAGAAAGAAGTTCAAAAGTTCACCATCTGTAGGGAAAGTTATGGCCTCAGTGTTTTGGGATGAGAAGGGTGTGATTCTTCTCGACTTCTTGGAACAGGGAAACATGGTGAATGTAGACCGTTACATTGAAACTTTGAAGAAGCTTAGAGGTCGTCTTCGGCGACTTTACCCATTAAAAGATCAGAGAACTGCACTACTGTTGCACGAGAATGCAACGCCACACACCACTAAACGCACCATTGATGCGATTGCAGAATTTGGCTGGACATTATTACCATATCCCCCTTACAGTTCCGATCTTGCACCTTCTGACTTCCATCTGTTTGGACCACTGAAAGAAGATCTTCGCGGACATCACTTTGAGGACACCGAGACCATTAAATGCGCCGTACGCCAGTGGTTTAAAAAAAAAATTTTTACCGTGCGGGGATACATGCCCTTGTGAGAAGATGGACAAAAACTGTAACAAATAACGGAGACTAACTACATTGAGAAATACATTTTCGAAGTTCAGACTTGGGGCTACATTTCAATGTGAATTTTATCTGTTTTCTTGCCTATTGAATGAAATTAAAAATTACGAGGCATTACTTTTTGACCGTCCCTCGTATTACTAGATAGTCCTTATTTTGGAATTCTCAGAGTAAGAGGCTGTAGAGGCAGACCAAAGAACACATGGAGAAGAGCATTGGAGACAGAAATGAGGAGGAAGATATGGAAAGACCCTCAGCTGATGGTTAAGTGTCAGGAGGACTTGGCTTATGTACACTGGAGGCCTATGCTCCTTGGGGAGCTAAAGGATATTGATTGATTGACTTATATGTACCAGTCATTAGGTAGCAGTATGATTTCACCTGCTGATGGTTTGAAATAGTGGAATTTAACTATTATAAATTATCTTGCTCGTGTTTTTTTAACAAGATAGTGATACTTTTGAGTTCATAAATATGTAGGTAAAATGGAGGGGTCAAAATATCTTTATTCAGATTTCACTGTAATCTGTTTTAAATTGAAATGGAGATGTTACTGATCTATAACTGTGTAGCAATGGTGAAATACAGCATAATATTAAAATTAAAAAAATGAATGAGAGTAGTTTTATTTATGAGATCACAAAAATAAAGCAGCTACTGAACACGAATAAAAAGATAATAACTACCAGCAAGGTAGAGTGAGCCATATTAAACATCAACATTTACAGAAGTAGGTAGTTGCCATAGGCAGCTGTAATTGCTTTTATCTTAGTTATTTTATGAGTAATTTATAAAGTTTTAAATTTGTTTTGCCCCAAAGCAGGTCTGATTTGTTGATTTTTTTCTTGTTATTGAATAAAAGCTGGACCTAGTATAGTGAAGTCTCTAACACTGTACTCTCCTATGGCAGTATCTGCTATGGGACTGCCTTTACCTTTTTAACGTGGTAAATTTTTAACTTGTGGTAAACAAATTCGTGTCGATAACTTGTGGTTAACAAATTAGTGTCAGTAACTTGTGGTAAATGAATTGGTGTCAGCAACTTGTGGCAAAGATACAAAGATAAATGTCTCCGACATGTTGTTCTATCATCAGAGTTCCTTCAGCCGTATAAAGCTCGTCCTGAAACGACATCCATGGCTGCTCGACGTTTGGTTGCTGGAGCACTGGGCATGAATCCTCAAGTGTCCAAGGAGGTCAGGGAGCTAGAACGGAAGAAGTTGAAAGAGGCCAAGGGTAATTTGAGTGGTCATTATAAAATTAATTTTAGACGTTTGTCTGCTGATCGATGCACAGATGGAATAATATAGTTGTTTTCTTACATTTACTTGCTCTTTTTGTTTCAGTTTTTCTTGCTTGTTCTGTTTTTTTAAAAATGAATTTTTCTTTTTAAATAATAAATTACAAGAAGGAAAATCTGCAGGCATGGACAACATACGAATAAAAATGATAGAAGCTCTGGAGAGCTGTGGTATAGATACAATCACAGATCTGTGCAATGATATATACAATACAGGATATATACCACATGACGCTAAGACATCAGTCTTATAACGCTGCCCAAAAAACCTAATGCAACAGAATGTTCAGACTAAAATAATCAGCCTGATGAGTCAGATAATTAAAATACTGCTCAAAATTATACAGAGGAGAATAAAAAAGTAAAGTAGACAACGAAGTCCAAGAAGAACAGTTTGCCTTTTGATGGAACAGGGGAACAAGAGAAGCAATATTTTGCATAAGACAGGGTTCGTAGCGACCTGGAAAAACCTGGAAAACGAAAAAAAAAATTCCAGGCCTTGAACAGCCTGGAAAAATGGCTAAAAGCCTTGAATTTTCCGCATCGGACCTTGAAAAATAATACGAAATCGAAAGTTCGTTACTTTGTGTCCATTTTTTGGTTATTGATGGTATTTTTCGCAACAACAGACGCGACGAGTCTAAAAATAAATCTGCGTTTACGCCATTAACGCAAAGCGCCGAAAACGAAACCGCCGAAAACTTCTGGAAATGGAAGTGCGCAAAGGGAAGTAAAAATTGTAAAGTTACCGTACAATTTTTACTTCCCTTTGCGCAAAGTATCCGTACAATTTTTACTTCCCTTTGCGCATTAAATCAATTTCCAGAAGTTTTCGGCGCTTTGCGTTAACGACGTAAACGCAGATTTATTTTTAGCACTCGTCGTAAGTAATAAATTCATTTATCTCATTTATAAAACCTATTTAAATAAGTCCAGTTTATAGATAGACCTACTGTACTTGCGTCTGTATTTACAATGTAGGTCTATTTACAGTTTAATTTTTAACCATGGCCAAAATTAGCCTATAAGCAAGCGTTTGAACGAAATTTCTTGGTTTACCTCTGCATACGGGAATATATTTGACACAGTTTAAGATGGTCAGGAATAGAAATTGATGGCGATTCCATATCCTATATCCTACCCTGTTCCCACTGTTCATTTCACCACAGTTTTTGGCAATAAATATATTTTGAATGCTTTTTTATTATATTTATGATGAAAAGACTTATCCCGTTCTACCTCTGAAGAGTTATAGGCTAATTAGGATAGGCCTAGGCCTACATGTTTTCAATTTCAGATAACATGAATAACCACCAATACACGAAAGTGGCATCACATCTGTCAAATCACTGTAATTAGGATAAATGAAAATCAGCAATTTTGTGGATAGGCCTATGTTATTTAAAATTTAAAAAAAAAAATTAAATTAAATTTTTTTTAAAAATCTAAACAAACAAACTAAACAAAACCCAACAAAAATAGTAAAGAGGTGGGGGGTGTAAAGGTCTCCAGTTAGATATTTAATAGATTTTCACTTATCATAAGTGTTACCCTCCCAATTACTATATATATTACCTTTTGTTCTAGTTAAATATTGTTTGACTGTATTATGTATGCGTTTAGAATTTTGAATTGGTAAATATACATAGCTTAGGCCTACTCATAAGTTATTTGTGTTCCTTTTTTTTTTTTTTTTTAACTAACACTACTAGGAGACCTACAGATGTGACATCATTTGTGACCAAGGAAAAAACTCTTGAGAGCTGAAATTATTTGGACTTTTTTTTTTCAGTGAAAAGTCACCATAGTTTTAATTCAAATTTCATATGCAACAAGGGACATATTCTCTTCTGTGGTAGTTTTGATTCAACCTTCAGCTTTATTTCAAGACCTGAAATTCAGATTGGTGCATTTGGAACAGTAGCGGGAAATAGGAACCATTTTCCTGTAGCACTGAAGAAAAAAAACAACTCAAATTGAAAAAGACAAATCA
Organism: Oreohelix idahoensis; assembly: GCA_024509875.1. Lineage (NCBI taxonomy): Eukaryota > Metazoa > Mollusca > Gastropoda > Stylommatophora > Oreohelicidae > Oreohelix > Oreohelix idahoensis. The sequence continues at coordinate 650,122 of JAMPIV010005820.1, forward strand.
TCCTGTGTTTTGTGCAACAGAAGATAAGGCATGCCGACAGTCACCTGGCATGATACGAAAAGATTTAACCTTATATCCACTGTTCACTCCAATGATAATATAAACAAGACAGTTAAAAAGACAAATTCTTTAGTGCAGAACAATTCAGAAGCCAGTGCTTGCAGAAAAATACAGCAAAAGTATGGGAGGTGTGGAAACTTCAGCCAACTAGGTGCAAGCTACCCCTACCCACACAGATCCTATTTTTATATTATTTCTTAGTTGAAACTGCCCTGGTCAATGGGCACATAACCTACAACACTGCCAACTCTACAAAAAAAAGATCAAAGCGAAGATCAGGATGTCAGTATGACTCTTATTGAACCTGCTATTCTTCGACACAATGTGACACCTTGAAAACCACAGGTCACAACAACATGACTTACTGAGCACCACTTCATTGATAAATATGAAAGGGCAATGTACAAACCATACTGTAAAGTGTGTAAGGCTGCAGGGAACAGAAGCCAGACTTGCATGTACTGCCCAGATTGCAATGTACCTCTATGCCTGATACCCTGCTTCAAGTTATACCACACAGTCAAGGATTATCAACGTGGATCGTTGACAAAGACTCTTGCAGAGGCCTACAGCTACAACTTCAACCCCAGTTAATGAAAAAAGCAGCTCAGACTCCAACTAGAGGTACTTAACTACTCAAACATTTACAAACGCTCATTGTCAGATGCCACAGGCGCAGAATACATTCAAAAAAGACAAACACGAAAAATACAGTTTTTTTTAAAAACATTTTATTCTAATTTTATTAGCCTTTTATGTTGATATAAGTGGTTAATTGTTAAATCAATACGTCAATCAAGCTTATTTTATTCATTACCATCCATGTCACTAACATTTTATTGCGCTGATGTTGAACAAATTCACTAAAAACTTGGAAAAGATGTCTGTTTTTCAATCTTTTATGAATTTAAAAAAAAAAAAAAAAAGTTCTTTTTAAAGAAATCTGCAAACACCCTTGGTAATGGGAGACGGCAATGCTCCGGATTGCTGATTGTGATAATTATATCTGAGAAAATTAGATGAGGAAAATATTAGAGTTTCCCATCCTTGAAAATCACGTGCTGGACCTGGAAAAAGTCTGGAAAATGCTTGAATAAATTTGCTATGAACCCTGATAAGAATATTAGCAGAAATTATATAGAGGTCCAAAAAAAGTATGTACATGTGCTTCATTGACTATAAGAAGGCTTTTTACAGAGTCCATCACGAGAAAATAATTGAATGCCTTGAAGACATAGGTACTGATGGAAAAGACATCAGAATACTCAGTAACCTTTTTTGGGAACAAACTGCTACAGTAAGATCTGGCAGGAATTACTCACCATATATAGATATAAAAAGAGGTGTGAGATGAGGTTGTATACTGTCCACCTGCCCATTTAATCTTTTCTCAGAAAAAATTTTCAAACAGATACAAAAAATGCCAGGGCAGAACATCAATAGAAGGCCAATAAACATCCTTAGATATGCAGATGATACAGCTTTGTTAGCTGAAAGTGAACAAGATTTACAAGAGCTAGTGAAGCAAGTAAACAGCATAAGTCATGAATATGGATTGGACATTAACATTGAGAAAACAAAAACTATGATAAGCTCACATTAAGGATAAGAATAAATGGGAAAATCCTGGAGCAACTCAAGAGTTACTCATATTTTGGTCATATAATAACAGAAGATGGCAGATGTGAAACAGAAGTCAAAAAAGAGAATAGGAATGGCCAATGCTACATTCAACATGAGACACATACTAACATCTAAGCAATTAACCCATAAATTAAAACTGAGAATCATCAAGTGTTATATATATATTTATCATTACTGTATGGACTTGGACAATGAATAAGCAGTTTGGAAGAAAGAATTGAGGCTCTCGAGATGTGGATATATAGAAGAATGGGGCGCATCTCATGGAAAGAGAATAAAACAAATACCTAGAAAACCTTGGTATGAAAAGATAAATTAATGAAGTAGATCAAAATTAGACAGCTAAAGTATTTTGGCAATATAAAAAGACATAACACCTTGCAGAAGACCATAATAGAAGGAAGTGTTGAAGGCAAACGTGCAAGGGAAAGACAGCGCTACAAGTGGGAAGAACGTCAAGAGTTGGACAGGAAAGAGTCTATCAGAGTGCACCATCAAGACAAGAGACAGAAAACATTAGAGAATATTGCAGCCGACCTTCGTTGCAGAGATGGCAGCTGATGATGATGATTTGTATCATGAAATGAGACGGTGTCTTGTCCTGTTGTAACAAAAACATACCAACAAATATTTAATTTTAACTCTTCTTCATCTCTTCTCATTCCTTCTATCCCACGTGGAACATAGTCCTGCAGCTGTTGCTTGTCACTAATTCCTGTTTGAACCATCTTTTTTCAAGTCTGCTCATGACAGTATGGTTGCTTTGGCTTCCTGTTCCAGTATTCTCCAGTTTCTCTTTGGCAGTTTCACAAGAGTCTGTTGTAGTGACTGGTTTCTGTATCTAATGTCCCCAACAGTCTGAGCTCATCTGGATGAGTATTTTTTAACAGGATTGGGTAAACCAGCTTCTTCAATTTTTGTGTTAGATTTGATAATTTACAGTTTTATTGAGTGTCCAATTGGCTGCATGGTTAGAGCACTTGCCCATCAGAGCAATGTTACCGGGTTCCACGTTTGAAAGCCGGTTCATTACTCTCAGTCTAACCAACTGTAAATGGGTACTTGACTCTTTTGTATTGTTAGGGAGGTAAAAGCAGAGAGGAAGGGAACTGGCAAAATGTGAAGTCTCTAACACTTCATACCCCTATGGCAGTATCTGCTATGGGACTACCTTTACCTTTATAGTTTTATTATATCGGTCTCTTTCATTTTTGTGTTAGATTGTTTAATTTTTTATAATGTTACCATGTCTGCTCATTTCATTTTTGTGTTAGATTGTATAATTTTTTTATAATGTTACCATGTCTGTCCCTTTCATTTTTGTGTTAGATTGTATAATTTTTTATAATGTTACCATGTCTGCTCATTTCATTTTTGTATTAGATTGTATAATTTTGTATAATATTACCATGTCTGCTCATTTCATTTTTGTGTTAGATTGTATAATTTTGTATAATGTTACCATGTCTGCTCATTTCATTTTTGTGTTAGATTGTATAATTTTTTATAATGTTACCATGTGTGCTCATTTCATTTTTGTGTTAGATTGTATAATTTTTTATAATGTTACCATGTCTGCTCATTTCATTTTTGTGTTAGATTGTATAATTTTTTATAATGTTACCATGTCTGCTCATTTCATTTTTGTGTTAGATTGTATAATTTTTTATAATGTTACCATGTCTGCTCATTTCATTTTTTTGTTAGATTGTATAATTTTTTATAATGTTACCATGTCTGCTCATTTCATTTTTGTGTTAGATTGTATAATTTTGTATAATGTTACCATGTCTGCTCATTTCATTTTTGTGTTAGATTGTATAATTTTGTATAATGTTACCATGTCTGTTCATTTCATTTTTGTGTTAGATTGTATAATTTTGTATAATGTTACCATGTCTGCTCATTTCATTTTTGTGTTAGATTGTATAATTTTGTATAATGTTACCATGTCTGCTCATTTCATTTTTGTGTTAGATTGTATAATTTTGTATAATGTTACCGTGTCTGCTCATTTCATTTTTGTGTTAGATTGTATAATTTTTTTATAATGTTACCATGTCTGCTCATTTCATTTTTATGTTAGATTGTATAATTTTGTTATAATGTTACCATGTCTGCTCATTTCATTTTTATGTTAGATTGTATAATTTTTTTATAATGTTACCATGTGTGCTCATTTCATTTTTGTGTTAGATTGTATAATTTTTTATAATGTTACCATGTCTGCTCATTTCATTTTTGTGTTAGATTGTATAATTTTTTATAATGTTACCATGTCTGCTCATTTCATTTTTGTGTTAGATTGTATAATTTTTTGTAATGTTACCATGTCTGCTCATTTCATTTTTGTGTTAGATTGTATAATTTTTTTATAATGTTACCATGTGTGCTCATTTCATTTTTGTGTTAGATTGTATAATTTTTTATAATGTTACCTTGTCTGCTCATTTCATTTTTGTGTTAGATTGTATAATTTTTTATAATGTTACCATGTCTGCTCATTTCATTTTTGTGTTAGATTGTATAATTTTTTATGTTACCATGTCTGCTCATTTCATTTTTGTGTTAGATTGTATAATTTTGTATAATGTTACCATGTCTGCTCATTTCATTTTTGTGTTAGATTGTATAATTTTGTATAATGTTACCATGTCTGCTCATTTCATTTTTGTGTTAGATTGTATAATTTTTTATAATGTTACCATGTCTGCTCATTTCATTTTTGTGTTAGATTGTATAATTTTGTATAATGTTACCATGTCTGCTCATTTCATTTTTGTGTTAGATTGTATAATTTTTTATAATGTTACCATGTCTGCTCATTTCATTTTTGTGTTAGATTGTATAATTTTTTTATAATGTTACCATGTCTGCTCATTTCATTTTTGTGTTTTTGATTTAATCATTTTTTTAGTGTTACTATATCTGCCCCTTTTTCTTTTTCAGAAAAACGTCGTCAGGAGAGGCAACAAAAGGTTGATATTTGGGATGGTCAGTTTGGGAAATGTGCAATGGATGATGACACTGAGACAAGATGAAGATTGTTTTGCCTGCTAGCCCATCATGTTTTCAAGTCTAAGCATGCCAGTTAGTGTATATCTCAGGCTTCTGGCTAATTTGTTTATAAGATAAGTGATGCCTATGACAGTCTGTTTTAGATTTCTGGCTAATTCTTGGTGAGATAAGTGAAGCCTGTGAAAGTCTATCTTAGATTTCTGGCTCATTCTTGGTGAGATAAGCAAAGCCTGTGAAAGTCTGTCTTAGATTTCTGGCTAATTCTTGGTGAGATAAGCAAAGCCTGTGAAAGTCTGCCTTAGATTTCTGGCTAATTGGTGAGATAAGTGAAGCCTGTGAAAGTCTGTCTTATATTTCTGACTGGTTCTTGGTGAGATAAGTGAAGCATGTGAAAGTCTGTCTTAGATTTCTGGTTAATTCTTGGTGAGATAAATGATGCCTGTGAAAAAGTATCTGAGGTTTCTTGATATTCGCAGTTTTTATTGCCTCAGTCATGAGAAGGACTAGAAAATTGGAAAATACAGTTGAGCGAAGGTAAATATGAAACACAGTTGTAGATACAAGACCAGTAGAAGGGTTGTTAAAAAAATGAGTACAAGACAAATATTCTTAGAAACTAAAGAGATAATGTCTTCTTAGCAGAGTGAAGTGATACAAAATTCTCTGCTATCAAAGGGCAAAAATAGGAGAGCAACTGGCAACTAGCAGGTATTAACAAGGCCTTTTAAACTATTCTCCTGTGACCCAGCCAATACTGTTAGCCCAGTGAGTCACATTACGGAGATAATTCTGAGGATTATCATGTCAGTGATATGAAACAGAATAAAGACAGAAATTTCAGAGTAACATTGTGGAATTTTTAAGGAAGAGCAACTCACTCTCCTCCTCGTTTGTATGCATGGGCTGCTAGTTCAGTTGAGCCCCTTTCACGAAGCCTGTGCCAAGGCAGTTTATGTTCTCTTGGGGTGCTAATGTTGGTAGCAATTAGTTTTACGTGGTGCATGTTCTAGCCCCATGCATAACCTCACTATAGTCACCTCTTGCACATAACCTGATGGGAACAGAGGTAAACACAAGGACTACAAATGCTATTTTAATTTTAGAACACAATTGAACACTTACTGAAAGTAAGTCAAGACCTGTACTTGAAGCTGATTGGCTACACTAAAGCATGTGACAGAGAAAGACATAGAGACCAGATAAAAATGCTCGCAGATCTACAGAATGAAGAGATCTGACATCAGTCAGAAATATTTACTGGGAACAGAGTCCAGCAATGAGTACAGATTGTCTTGGATCCACCATTGCTGAGCCTCAGCGGGTGATAATGAGCACAGATAATGAAATATAACACCAACCTTTAGTACAAGGAGCAAGAGAAGGCTGTGTTAACCCCTGACCTTTTCCCTTTGTACAGCAAAAAAAAAATCAGAAGTATTGATAATACGAGGGGAAGTCAGTAAGTTACAAACTTTTAGTAGCAGAAAACAAAATGACCTCAAGTTGTAGTAGCAGAAAACAAAATGACCTCAGTTTTAATAGTAGAAAACAAAATGACCTCAGTTTTAATATTAGAAAACAAAATGACCTCAGTTATAATAGTAGACAACAAAATGACCTCAAATTTTAATAGCAGAAAACAAAATGACCTCAAGTTTTAGCAGCAGAAAACAAAATGACCAAGTTTTAGTAGGAGAAAACAAAACAGCCTCAAGCTTTAGTAGCAGAGAACAAAATGACTTTTAGCATCTTCTAGACACTACACAAGGTCACATCATCAAAGGCCACCAAGAGTTCAAGGTAAATGTAACTTTATGTATTTTAATTCACATGAGGTCACTACATTTTTAAAATTATATTTTTAGTACCTCAGGATGCTAGAAAAGGTTACCATTGGTTTTTATGATTGAAATGATAAACACTGAATGTTGCGTATCTGTGTCTCTGGTGCCCGAGGGAACTAAGTGAATGATGTGTACATCCCTTATAATAATTGTGCTAATCTCTTTATCTTCTGGTGGAACATATGATTACCGTAATATTTTTCCTGATCGGCAAGTATGGTAAACTAAGAGCCAGGGATCCAGACCTCCAGGATGACCCAGAGTACGCTGGGAGGATATCATTAGACAATCTCTGAAGGACCGAGGACTGGATTGGAACCAGGCCATGAGGAAGACAGCCGATTGGATGGTATGATGCTCTCTCTGGCAAACTTCTACACTCCAGGGTGGAAGAGGAACGACTAAGTAAGTAACATTCTTCCTATACTCTTCTCTGTGATGTCTTCTTCACATTTCATTATGTATTCATCATTTTCATCAACACATTTATTTCTGTTCTCCACACATTTCTGGGTCATCATACTCTGTGCAGTTCTTGAGAGTTCTGCTCAGATTCATACCTGATCTTGGGTCATTCTGAGAATAGTGTATGAGTTTCCATCTCATGATGGCTTGTTTTAACCTGAATATGTTGTTTGCTCATTCAGGGCTACAGTTCTGTATTGCTTTTTCTGTCTTTTTATTTGTTTTTAAAATGTAACAAAGGCATTTGTTGATATATGTTTTCAGTTGTATTAAATTTTTATAGTATACAACAGTATTTATCATCTGGTTACATTGAGGGTCTTATATGCAGATATTTGGACATTATAGATTTTTAAACTTTGAATTATTTTATTTAAACAAGTTTTTACAAAAATATTATTCATCGTAGTGAAATAAGAGGGGAAAAAAATGTAACTTTTAGATCTCAAAATATTTTAGAAGTAATTGGAAACATGTTCTGAAAAACCTGGACCACACAAGTTTTAGGTAGAAGATGCTGTGTTATACAGGGTGATCGAGAAGTCTCTCCGCAGTGGGTTCAGTGCTTTAATAATATGAATGTAGTATGTTATGATACAGTAAACAGTATTATTTTAATTGACTTTAATTAGATTTACTTTACAGCGAGTCCCTCCACAGGGATTGTACAGTCGTAGTTCTGCGCATCCACTCACGCGCATCATAATGCATGCGCAGTATTTCTCACGGGTGGAGGACATTAGCTCTGTAGTGCCTTGTGTGTCACTGACTATGTCAGTATGCTAACCGTTGAGGAGCGCATTTTTCTGATTGACGTTTTTTAAAACAAGTCAAGAAGAGTTGCTTTGTGACTGGAGAATGACGGAAGACACTTCTAACACTTGCTGTAAAGTAAATATAATTAAAGTCAATTAAACTAATATTGTTGTACTGTATTATAATGTGTTACATTCATATTATTAAAGCACTGAACCCACTACGGAGAGACTTCTCGATCACCCTGTATAATTGGAATCCTCCTCCATGCATGGCTACATCTGTTTTGTTTTTACAATATGGGAGTCATACTAGGGAAATAATAAAAAAATAAAGGCAGTTTATGAATTAATGAAAAAACACAAATGAAAATCTCTGTTTGGTAAAGGTAGGATTTTATGAAATACAACAGTCAATTTTAATTTTTAACCCTATCAAATGTGGCAGTGTAAACTTCTGACCCCTGTACAATGTCAATCAAACCTTCCTCTGCTACATGAGAAAGGATAGCAGAGAAAGTAGCACAGTCTAACTTGGAATAATAATCATATAGAGTGCCAAAAGTGTCCGAGACAAATAGCAGTGTGCAATAATGTATGGTAAAGTTATGAATATACAAGATACCGACATCAATAGGCAAATCCATAAGATGGTAATAATGACCAAGAGTGTAATGATGGCTGACAATATGAGGTTTTGCGCAAGACAAAGGAAATGCAGTAGACAAAGACATACATCTTAAAGGCTGCACTGAAGTCATAGCCTGTGTACTAGGCAAAGAAAAAAGTAAGAAAGATATAATAAAGATGTAAAAGCATCCAGTAGTAAACTTGGACCTACGTCGAAGTTTAAAAGGAGCGCAGTGAGTGCGACAAAAAGTCGTAAAAGAGCTAACCGGTCCAGCAAGAAGGCTAAAGAAACTCATAAGGTATAGATATGTACTAAGAACCAAGTCCGTACATGTGGCAAAGAAAACACTAGTCATTGCAGCAGAGAAGTTGCAATCAAAGGGACTGGATATCGATTCAGTTGTAGCACTAAAGTTAGTGTGTGTGTCAGACAAAATCGAAGGATCTTCTTCTATAATAGTAGTTAAAGAAGAATCAACTTTAGGGTTGTGACGTACTGAGGTATGTCGAACTGGGCTAAAAGAAGCACCAAAATTAGCATGATGAACAATCGTATCATCAATACTGCAAGATTGCACTAAATCAGCAGAATGTATTGCGTTAGCAGAATGTACCTGGTGAAAAGATTTTGGCATAGTGGCGGCAGTAAGATTATGTTGCCGTTCCCAAGCAGCAATTTGTACCGGCGTACACACCTTTATATCATGTATCTGTCCGACAGTAAGGTCGGCGATAGGCGCTCTGAGCATACATGCGTGTATATAACCAGTGAAAAATGGTGTGGCACTGTGGACTATGGCAGTCGGAAAAGTCTCAACTGTCCCACCGAATGTCACACATTTCACCATCTTACCTGTTGCGCAAGATGGATGGACTAGAGACTGTCTAATCCCAATAGTCGTGCATCCAGAATCAAAGAGAACTGAAACGGGATTATTATTCACAAACCCCTTATGTAGAGTAAGAGACCCTCTTCCGTCATGCGCAGCTAAGGCAGGAAGAGTGGGTAGAGGATGACTGCAACTCAAGGTAGTTATAGCTGTAGGTTGGAACAAAGTTGTGCACTCCGGGCACTGAGATGCTCTCTCGAAATCGAAAGCAGAGCAAGCAGTAGCATTAGAGACACTATTATCATTGTTACCTTGATCATTAATAAACTGGGGCTCTTGTTGAGCAGAGTTAGCATGGCGATGCGATCTATTATTTGGAGATCTACTGTCATATCGCGATCTATCGTGACTATTATCCCTATTGGAAGCATTGTTATTTGCTCTATTGAAACTATTGTTCTGATTTGAACCCCAGTTAGCATAGTTGCGATTACTATTTCCCCTTTGATCAAAATATCTATTCGATGGATTTTGTTGTCTCTGAGAAAAATTATTGTAGGGTTGATAATCTCTATTGTAGTTACCCCTTCCAAAATTTCCATAATTGTTGGAACCAAAATGTTGAGGACCGTTAAATTGTCTCCAGTTCCTTGAAGAAGGAGAATTACTACGTGATGGACCCCCTTGGTACTGTCCAAAATCACGATTATCTCTCCTACCAAAATTGCGATCTGCACTTAGAGATCTACGGCACAAATTAGGACCATATGGTATTGCTGAAGCCACGGGTAAACCTTCTTTGACTTCAGAGTGGCTAACAGTCACATTTGGGTGTGCAGTGACGTATTGGCGACAGTATTGTTCCATATCTTTTAAGTTTGTAAGTTTTCGCTCATGTAAAAAGGAAAGAAAAGAAGAGTTTAAAGACGACATGACTTTGTCACGAAGCAATAAGTCCATGAGGGCTTCATATGTGTGTTCAGTTTTTGAAAGTTCCACCCAACGTGAAAAAGTAAGGTGAATATTTGCTATAAAGTCTGAAAAATCTTTCCGTCTCTGGCAATAGAGACTTAAAGCGTAGGCGATAACCATCTTCATCCAGTTGGTATTTTTTTAACAAGACCGCTCTGACAACATCATAGTTATTCTTGTCAGGGCCCTCCAACATACTTATAGTGTTCATAGCTTCACCCTTAAGTATTTCCATAAGTCGTGCACAATATTCCGACTTGTCTATCTTATGAGATTCACATGAAAGCTCAAATCTATTCAGATAGAATGAAATATCGTCATATGCAGAGTTGAAAGTAGGCAATCTGATTTTATAAGAATTAGTATTTGCCTTATTAGAAGTTGTTTGATTGTTTGTCTCATTTTGTGTATTACCAATATTCACTATCTTTATTTTCTCCAGTTCCATAGCTAAGATCCTTTCCTCGTGTAGTCTTTGGTTTTCTTCAGCTTGTATCTGAAGCTTTCTTTCTTCCATTTGCATTTGCATGTTTTTTTCTTCCATTTGCTGTTGAATTTTTCTATCTTCAGCCTCTAATTTCTGTTTCTCCATTTCCATTTGCCGTTGAATTTTTCTATCTTCAGCCTCTAATTTCTGTTTTTCCATTTCCATTTGCTGTTGAATTTTTCTATCTTCAGCCTCTAATTTCTGTTTTTCAGCCTCTAATTTCTGTTTTTCAGCCTCCATTTTCTGTTTCTTTTCTTCTGACTTCTGCGCCTTGGCATATTCGGCAAGTGCGAATTCTTCTAATCTCTCCGTAGTCATAACAAGAAATTTCCCTTGTGTAATGAAATAATCCAAACTAGACATTATGCTGTATTTTACAAGATATGTAAGTAATGTAAATATCCAGAAGAAACTCACTCTATCCCAACTTCGTGGGTGACAAGTCCTTGCTTAAGAACTGGTACAATTACCTTTTTAACTACTAATAATGTTATTAATTATCTATATATATATTATGCATTATAATATTGACAGTGCATGACAAAATAGATAGTACAAACAAAAGTGACAAAGACAAGATATAAAGCACAAATGACCACGTTCGCAGAATCAACTAAATCTGAAAGCGAAACCAAAGAAAAAATATTGCAAAGAGTGCAATGACACTGCGAAAAGTAAGACAATACAAGCGACAATACAGTGTATAAACGAGAAAGTTGTATATAAATCAAAGATAGTAAGAGGAGGAAGACACTCACAAACAAATTAATCAAAAACTAAGGTGCAGAGAAAAATATAACGACAACAACACTGAGACGTTTCGTCACACCTAAACAATTACTGTCGTGAGGGACAAGTAACGGTCTGAACCTCGGCAAGGTTTTTAGCCTTGAACCGGAATTACCGCTCAATTGAAACTCACAATCTCGACCCTATAGAACGCTCATGAAGGCCCTTCATAAGTCACCGCTCCAACCGCCCACATAAACATGAAACATATAATATAGAACACAAGAAAGAATAAATAGATTATGCTCTGAGGAAGGCTCAATGTTACACCAAACAGTGGTACAGTTTACAAACAAACAAACCACTTATCTTCAAAAGGAAAAAATCCCAGCCTCCGCAGCAACAACAATGATGTAAATCAGATATCACACAGTCTGAATAAATCCAATGGTGATCAGTACTGGAACTCCAAAGTGATAGCGGCTTTCGAATGAAATTCCTGACATCGGGTGCTGAAATCCTAAGTTGGCGCACGAGAAGAAAGACTGGAACACTGCCACTCTTGACTTGAATAACTTGTGCATAAAAGTCAGTACTGACAACACTGTAAATCCAGCTGAATTGACATCACAGTAAACTTCTGGACTGTTTATACACCGAATCACTGGCGACCACTTCTGTAATGGAGTGTTTGCTGTAACAGCTCCCGCAGGCGGGATGGCTGGACAAAGTTAATATATGGTTTCGCTGATAAATGGCGATCAGCATAAGTCGGGCTTACAGATGGCCGACAGGTGTGTGACTATGGAAATATAATATACGCGAATGTGTATAGGTTCTTTAAGTGTGTCTATGATAAGTCACTCACACCACAGCAACGTAGAAGTCAGGAAATGTTTAAGACCTGGCAACGTTATACAGTTTATTGATGAGACGGTCACGTAGACATCATAGCAAGACAATTCACAGCATACTCATGAAGCAACATGTAAGTAAATCCATAACAACGGTTGCATAAACCTTACTTACTTAGTCGTTCCCCTTCTACCGTGAGGTGTAGAGGTTTGGAAGAGAGAGCGCCAGACCATTCTATCAGCTGTCTTCTTCCTGGCCTGGTTCCATTCTAGTCCTCGGTCCTTCAAAGATTGTCTAATGTTGTCCTCCCAGCGGACTCTGGGTTGTCCTGGAGGTCTGGATCCCTGGCTCTTTGTTTCCCATGCTTGTCGTGGTAGCCGATCTTCTCCCATTCTGCAGACATGGCCAAACCATCTTAGTTGGGACTGTTCTATTTGGGTCTGCAGCGGATGGGATTTTAGGCCTTGACGGATCGTCTGGTTGCGGACCATGTCTCTTCTTGTTACTTCAACCACTTTCCTCAGATACCTCATTTCTGAGGTTTGGATCTGGCTTTTGTGGGTTGTAGTCATTGCCCACGACTCGCATCCATATGTCAAGACTGGGACATAGGTGGAGCGGTATACAGCCATCTTCGTTTTCTTACCAACCTCTTTCTTGCTGAGGAATCCACGATTTATGGCCTGAAAAAGTCTCCCAGCCGCTGCTTTTCGAGTGGCCAACTCTTCTTTGATGCCTCCCTTTCGGTCTATAATAGCTCCGAGATATTTAAAGTGGTCGACCTGCTCCAGGACCTGTTCTCCCAACTTAATCTGATGTTTTCTTTCTTCTCGTGATATCACCATGGATTTTGTTTTAGAGCTGCTTATGACCATCCCTCTCTTCTCCAGCTCTTCCTTCCAGACTTGCAGGTTGGATTGGAGATGTGCCTCTGATTTAGCAATCAGGGCAACATCATCAGCAAATGCCAGCTCCGAAATATAGACCTGTCTCATCTTCCAGTACCCCACTGAATACTTTCTTGTTCTCTCCTTACATGCCTTGATGACATCGTCCATAAGGAGTATGAAGAGGTAAGGTGATAGGATATCACCTTGTCTTACACCAGTGGTGGTCCTGAACTCTTCTGACTTATGGTTTGCTGTCCTCACATAATTTCTGCAAGACTTGTAGAAGCTCTGTATAGCATGAATCAGAGGTGCTGGAATATTCTTCCTTGCCAAACAGTCCCAAAGTTTGCTCCAGGGGACCCTGTCAAACGCCTTTTCCAGATCTATGAAACAAAGATGGATCTCACTCTTATACTCAAGGGCCTTTTCACTCAGCTGTCTGAGTGTGAAGATTAGGTCTTGAGTACTTCGGTTTGCTCGGAATCCGCACTGGACCTCATCCAATTGTGGCTCAGCTAGGCGTCGGAGTCTCTGCTCTAGGATTCTAGAGTAGATTTTACCAGGGACACTGAGAAGGGATATGCCTCTATGGTTTCCACATTGTCGATTGTCACCCTTTTTGAAAATTGGTGTTATGATGGCAATCTCCCAATCCTTTGGTATGGTCTTGTTGCACCATGCTGCCTGTAGGACCTTTAAGAGTAATAGGTCGCCTGATGCTCCCATGTACTTAACCATTTCTGGTGTTATACCATCATGCCCTGCTGCTTTGCCCATCTTGATTTTCTCTAGTGCTGCCCTCAGTTCTTCCATCTTTATGTCATCTTCACCATCATTGGTTTTCTCTTCTGTGCTAGTGGTTATCATTTCTGATGCTTCACCATGCTCACCATTCAGGAGTTCTGAGAAATATTCTTTCCATCTTTCCATTACTTCCTTCGGGGCAGTAAGCAATTTGCCTTGCTTGTCCTTTATAAATTTGAGAGGGCATTGTTTTTCCTTCCTCATGTTCTTTAGGGTCTTATAGAACAATTTCTGGTTTTCTTGTGCATCTTTTTCTAGCTTTTCTCCAAATTCTTCCCAGGACTTCTGTTTTGCTGCTAGCACTTTGTTCTTTGCTTCTGTTCTGAGTGTCACATATTCTCTATATTTTTCCATTTGTCCTGTTGTGTTTTTAGCTCCTAAGTATTGTTTCCATGCCATTTTCTTCTCTCTTATTTTCTCTTTGACTTCCTCTGTCCACCAAGGTGTCCTCTTTCTCTGGTTCCCAAGTCGGACTTCACCGCATGCTTCTGCAGCAGCTGTCTTTATGATATCCTTGAATTTATTCCAGAGGGTTTCCAAGTCATCAGGTCGTTCTTCTGTGTTGCTCACTGCTGTAGCAATAAGCCCCTGATATCTGGTCTTAATTTCTGGCTCTCTCAGCTTGTAGGTCCTAATGCTCATTTCTCCTGCTCGTTTACTTGGTTTCTTGCGTGATGTTGGGCAGTTCCTAGGCTGAGCAACTCTTTCAGTTGTTCGTTTGATTGTTAGCAGGTAGTGATCACTTCCAATCTCTGGCCCCCTCCAGACTCTTGCATCTCGGACATATCTGAATGAGCTTCTCCGAACAATGGCATAGTCGATCACTGACTTCTCATTCTTGGTCGGTTGCATAAACCACCACAGCAAATCATGGGCATTAAGTACAAAATATCCATCAGGAAACATGAATCAGCAAATAGGTGAATAGGCTGCAGGACGTAGCAGCACATATTTCATCTCATAATAGTACAGCAAAAATATCATTCCAGTTCTCAATAGTCCATGACTTTGAATCAATATGAATACAATGCATTAACAAGCCAACGAGATCCGTGGCTTTGAATAACAAGTTCCCTGGGAGAAAACAACATTCTTTTCAACACACTATCTATCTGCAAAACAATCCCTCACAGGAATATGAATATAGAATAATGGCCTGTACAATCCGTGGCCTCATAATATCTTCAATAAAGTACCTTCAATTATCAAATATTCCTTTCACAAAAAGATATATACTAGAACACACTAGAGAAATGGTAAAACGGCCATTTCCAAGCTCTACCAGCAAAGTACTGTCATGAAAAATCAGCTGCTTTTTTTTTTTTTTTTTCTATAACCAGCGGCACTCAAGCTTTCCGGCTCTTTCGGTCCAATGACATGTCATTGCGAGGCTGGGGGGTCAGTGGACTTTCCTTCCAACCCGGTCAGGAGCTTTGCTCCTTCCCATCCACACGGGATTTATGTGCAGGAGCCGTTCAGGTTATTCAGTCAAATTTCCGGTCGTAAACATTTCTTCAAACGCCGACGGCCGAGTTTGAACCATGAACACCTGGTCGCCAGTACAACGTCGTAGCCATTACACCAGCTCGGCTCCCGTATCAGCTGCTTAAAACAGCTCAGTACAATTCATTCAAGCGCGAACTCGCAGCTTGAGATGTGAGCAGAATTCATCCACCTTTCCCCCCAAAACTAATTCATAGTACGTTCGACAGTTTCTTTATCCTATTTTTAAAAAGCAAACTAACAGCTAGTCAAAAGAGCTGTGTTCAAAAAGTGTGTGTATAAAAATCCGACCCGTACATACGAGTCTTAAACACTTAACTTCCCTTAATTAAAATATGACTTAACAGTAAGACTTAGGGTTAAGATTAGCGTCAGCTGTCATTGTTTTGAAATTTGTAAACCTTTATTATTTGCAATAAAACTAATAGCTGAAAACAGGGTTAACGTTAGCGGTTTAGCATTATGATTTAGGCCTAGGCTTGGGGTGCGGAGACTGAAAAATAATGCCTTAATTCTATTTCACGTTTTAAAAAAAAAAATACTAACATGTGACAGACATTCAGGCTGTACATTAAAAAAAAAAAAGACAACAAATGTTATGGATTGAGAGTTAGGCTACTTCTCGATCGTGTGTTGGGTGGCATATGAAATTGAAGAAATCCCAGAGTCCTAAACATACCTGTCCCCAAGCATTTTGGATAAAAGTTTATTGACCTGTATTTTTAGATATTTAGCTTATAGTTAATTATATGTGCTTATGTGTAGTGTGTTTTAAGTGCCAGATGCAGATGTCTTGTTTGTATTTATTGGCACATGCAGATGTCTTGATTGTTTTATTGGTACCTACTAATGTCTTGTTTTTAAAATAAATTTTAAAAAATTTATATTTGAATTGTGGCCCAAAGTAATGTAATGGTGATCATTGTTGTTGGTATTGTGGTAGTACTTAACTATGTTGATTTTTTTTTCGAAGACTGAACAAATTTTATGAAGGTGACCAACAGCAGAAACTATAAGACATGTGGCATACCAAATGTTTAACACTGATGCTTTTATTTACAGATGGGGAAAATGAATAAACAGATGATTAATGGTATAACAGATCTCTGCATGATTATTCCTTCTTCTTCTCTTGATCAAATATTACTTGATAATGTCCAAATGGCTTGTGGGTACATTAGTCAGTTATTACAATGTATTGTAGTACAAGGCCAATCAGGATCAGATGTCTATTACTAATGATCTACTTTAAGCCTCTTTCAGAAGTAGTATCTATGTAAATACGTCAAAGCAACTGCTGGCCGTGTTATTCCTGACGTATCATAAACCATAATGTTATACTTGTCTTCACCAGGCTCATCATCAATCCTTTCAGCTTCCCATGGAGCAGAGATTTCCAACAAACTTACACCTAGTCTTCCTGTCCTGTGCCATCAGCTCATAGTCTTTTCATATCTTCTTCATCCGGTTCTCTTCTCCCTATGTTCTTTGGCCTCTCAATACCTTTCCTACCCTGTGGATTCTAGAACAAGGACTGCCTTGTAAAGCTATCAACAGGTTTCCTCAATGTGTGTCTTATCCATCACTATCTACTTCTCATCTCTTGTTCCACTGGCAGGCACTTGTCTGGTTCTTGTCACCAGTTCCACACTGGTGACTTAATGAGACTGCTGACTGAATAACATTGACACTATCAGTCATGATGAAGCTGGTCTCTTTTGTCTTCTTGCTGTCATATAACCACATCTATTGTCTCTTGTAAAGTTGGGGGCTCATATTATTCTTCTCTCATCACTATACAGTTTCTCCCTCAAAGGAGTTGGTCAAGGCTATTCTGTCACTCACCTGCTCTCATGGAGTCAATATTCTACTGTTAACCTTTTTTCCTCCCATAGACATTGTCCAATTTTTTAATTTGTTGAATAAATCATATTTGATTCTGCAATCTGAAAGTTATCAGTTGATCTCTTCTTGGTAAAGAATTGTGTACTTCCGTTAAATCTGGTGGAGTCTAATCTATGCCTTTTTTTTTCTTGTTGAAGCTATTTTTGCTTTTTTTTAAATTAAAATTTTTTTTAAAAAACACTTTTTGTATTCTCCTGTTCTTTACTTTTTTATTTTTCTGCCCTTGTTAGTTTGATTTTCCATGTTAATCTGTTGTCCAATGTAATTCCAAAATGTGCAAGAGAATATCAGTATAGAATATATAATTGTAGATTTCTTATCTCAAGTACACAATCTCTCAAAACTGGTCTTGCCTCTTCTGTCCCATCAAGTGACTTCCATATTGTTCATCCAATCAAATTACAGCCTTCACATCATATGATTCAGATATGAATTTGTACATTCTCACCTCATAGGCATTCCATACTTTTTATTCTAATTAGAACTTCTGTATAACAACACAAAACATTTGAACTCGCAAAGGGAAAAGATGTAATTCCCACTTAGCTACATCTAATATTATTTCCCTTCTTTTATACCTAAATTATGTTCCATGAAAATCTGGAAACCCTTCTACATTTTTATTATGGTAACTAATACCTGTAGATGCTTTGTGTTTCATGGTACATGTAAATGTTATATTTTTTGTGTGTTTGGTGGTACAAGTAAATGTCAAGTTTTTTTGTTGTGTTTTTAGTGGTTCATGTAAATGTCAGGTTTGTTTTTTGGCGTTTGGTGGTTCATGTAAATGTCGTTTGTTTTTGGTGGTTCATGTAAATGTCAAGTTTTTGTATGCATTTGGTGGTTCATGTAAATGTCAAGTTTGTTTTTGGTGGTTCATGTAAATGTCAAGTTTTTTGTTGTGTTTTTAGTGGTTCATGTAAATGTCAGGTTTGTTTTTTGGTGTTTGGTGGTTCATGTAAATGTCAAGTTTGTTTTTGGTGGTTCATGTAAATGTTAAGTTTGTTTTTTAATGGTACAGGAGGATGAAAGTTTGAACTAGTAGTGGTATGTTTTATAATACATTTCTTCACACTCCTAAATCAGAGCTCTCAAACATTTTATTAGTGTAAGTAGTAATTACATATTTTTTTTGCCATCCTCTTAACTGACATAGATAGTAAACCAGCAATTTCTTTAGTCATTACTGTAGATAAAAATGCAATGTTATCAATGTTTTGTAGTACCGTGTTTCCCCGAAAATAAGACCGGGTCTTATATTAATTTTTGTGGTCCTGGAAACAGTCTGCAGCAGTGCAGTCTGGCTGAGCGAGTGCGGATCGCAATGGGAAGGCAAACCCGGTCCCTAAAAAATGCCATGCTGAAGTCGAATGTGTCGACCGAAAGGTGCAGATATCACAGCTTAGGCGTAAACAGACACAACGCAACCACAGTCCTTTTCAGGGCGAACGAAGAAGAAGAAATATTAATTTTTGCTTCAAAAATGCACTAGGGCTTATTTTTGGGGTAGGGCTTATATTAAAAGGTACAAAAATCTACATTTATTCATGTACAAAATTCTACATTTATTCAAATACAGTCATGTCATCTTCTGGAACATCGTCATAACTCTCAAAATCCCGAATTCCGGCCTGAATTTCTTGCGACTCCATTTCCTGCAGAACCATTGGCCCCATTCTCTCATGTCCAGATAAAGCTTTCCTTAAATGAGCATTTCTTGTCCATGTAGCCTGCTCGTAGTGCATTGGTAACACAGCTGTCAGTGATTTTATCCCATGAATTCTTCACACAAGTCACGACCTCCTGCAAACTAAGCTTCACAAAATTTCCACGCTGATTTCTCTCCATTCTATTTTCAATGTAGTCGTTGATTTCTATGCACAAATGGTCCTTGAATAGCTTGTTTATTGCAATATCAAGAGACTGGAGATAAGAATTCATTCCTGCGGGAATCATTATTTGATCTATTCTTCTGTCTGCAAGGAAGTTCTTCATGTCTTTTGCGCGGTGAGTACTGGCTGAATCCCAGACTAGCAGACCTCGTTGACCACCTCGCAAAACAAGAGGCAGCATTAAATTGACCCACTTCCTTATAACTGCTTGTGTGCACCAGGCTCTTTCGGTTTCAAGAACATAAATGCCTGAAACACATTCAATGTTAATCTTTCTTGCCCTTAGTGATGATTAGAGGTGGGGGCTTTCCTTCCATCCAGATAAACTGCCAAAATACAGGTAACACGTGCACTTTCGTAACCAGTGGATGAAATGTAGATTGACGAGGCACCCGTCTGATCAATTGTCGTTTGAGATCCTAGGCCCATAAACACTGCAGTTTCATCCATGGCAATCATGTTGGAGAGTTGGTATTTAGAAAAGTCGATGCCATCAACAAAGTACTTGAATGCAAGTGCGCGTTTAATAACTTCAGTATCTTCCAGCTTGAACAGTGTTGTCGATTTTCTTAGAGACAGTTTATATCACTGAAGGAAGCCATCCAGCCAGTGTTGTGATGCTTTGAATTCTTCTGGGGATATTTCTAAATGTGGTGCCATTGCAAGGGCAAATGCTTGAATATCAGCCCTGCGTACAACCAAAGTCTTTGCTCTCCTGTCAGCAATCCATTCACAGATGATGTCTTTCAGTTCAGAAAATAATGGTTGCCGACCTGATCCACACTTGCGCTTCTTAGAATTTCCTTCTTCCACATGTTGACTGAGGTTATCGTACTCTGCTCGCCATTTTCGGACCATTTGGAGATAAGCTTCTTCTCTTTGCAGAAAGCCGTAAGATTCTTGTCCCGGGAGTCTTCAGCGATTCCTTTCTTGTAATCGATGGAATAGCTCTTTCTTTTTGCACTCATCTTGTCTGGGTGTCAAAATATTATTCCCTTAAGTCTACCATTAAATCAAGTGTTAATTGAAGACTTACGAGACTGGTGTGGCAACAAAAATTATGAGACTTAAGAACGATGGCACACACAAAAGCAACGAGAAATTGCTGGTGCCAAAATTCTGCTTCTTTATTTCACACGAGTGACGTATTGAATTATGAACCACATCCGTTCATTATCAAGTGCGCACTAGTGGCGTCTGTACCCCGACTGGCCATTCGGCAACAAGTCTCTCATTCTAGCTGACGAAATGCACTAGGGCTTATTTTCGGGGAAATGCACTAGGGCTTATTTTCGGGGTAGGGCTTATATTGAAAGCATCCTGAAAAATCGTGCTAGGGCTTATTTTCGGGGTAGGTCTTATTTTCGGGGAAACACGGTATTTACATGTGGGTAATGGAAAGTATTTGTAACTATTGTAACATATCAATCAATTATGGCTAAGTTTTGTTTTGGTTTTTGTGGCTAAAGTTTCTCTGTTGTAATTTTTATATGCCCAAAGTTTACTGATGTTGTCAGTCTGTTTGTGGTGGTTTTAGAGGTTTGTAGAAGGAAATAATAGCAGATGTGAAAGGGTTACTTGGTTGAGAAGCTCTTGATAAATGGTGTGAAAACATTTATTGTAATTTTGTCTTTTATTTTGTGCCATTTTTTTTGGTTGTATTTAAAAAAAATAACTTTTAAAAAATGTTTTGCAAATATTACATTTGAATCCTCGTTTTTCTTAATAATTAAGTTGGTTGTTGTTATGTGAGTCAACCTGAAGAGTGAAGGAGTGGTTTTAATGATATTGTGTTGAGACATTTTTAGTTTATGTGTTATCTCCTTTGTTCTGCCTATTTTATATCTTTCTTTGGTCTTGATGCCTGTCTGTTTTCTTTTTCAGTAAGTGACATCAGTTTGTAATTGCTGGTAGATTTTTATTTATATCTATTGTGGAGAACAAAACAGATTTCTTGTCATGAGACATGAGTAGCAAAGAGACTGATGACAATAATGATGATGACGTCGTCAGCATTTAAGTTGTATTACAATTCTTAATTTACACCCAGATACCATAAATGAGTAAATGTTATGATAAAAAAAAACTCGCACATGCATCTTGATAGTGATGATGTGAAGTAACATACCACACTGTTTATCACGATTATACAGTGTCTGTTATATAATGTTTGTGAGGAAACTTGTTCATAGCATTACAAGGCTTGTTCTAGAAGCCCCAGGAAATGAGAAGTAGATGGAGCTTAAAAAACACACGGAGAAGAGAACTGGAGACAGAAATGAAAGGAATGATAAAGATTTGGAAAGATCTTGAGTTGATGGCACAGGCAGGACTTGACATGAGTTCTTTTAAGGTCTATGCTCCTTGGGAAGCTGAAGCCCCATGTTGATGATAATAATGCCAGTAAGCTATGAATCATCTATATTTTGGGATGATAACTTCTATCAGTTATGTCAGCCAAAGCTATGAACCATTTAGATTTTGGGATGATATCTAATATCAGTTATGTCAGTGTCATGATTTGATTGAAATGTCTGTCACTTTTAGCTGAGTGGGCTGCCCTGTCCTGTTCACTGTTTTTGTCTACGCCCACTTTTCTGTCTTATAGCTCCTAATAGCGCTATGTCTGGCATTGGTCATGTCAGTCTTACGTTGGACAGGCTAGTTCCACCCCTTTACACGTGGACATCAGCATCTAGCTAAAGGTCCTTTTTATTCTGCCTTTCTAGTAGATGACGGCCAAGGTTGCCACTCAAGTTCTCGAGATAAACCCAGATTTTGTTCTTTAAAAAACCCAGAAATACCCAGATTATTTTATGCCTCAAATACATGGGATTAACGATGCTTACACAATCTTTTAGTGCAACTTTAGCACAAATAAGCTGTGTGCTACCTATTTGTATTTATTTCTTCATTTTTTATTTTATTTTTTATTACAAAAAATTCAAAATTATATAAAAATGATTTTATTAACACCCCAATATATGAACTCTAGAAAATGAGATATGTTAGATATTTTAACAGTAACATGATAGCCGATAACAGTATCTCCGCTTTAGCAATTTTGTCTTGGAGACAGAGTTCTCTTGGTTTGATGAAAAACTTGTTAATGTTCAGAGTTTTGCTTTTGGCTTCGAAGTTTTTCATGTGCTTCTGTGTGCTTTTATGTGTCAATAAAGCTGTTTTGTTGGCATTAGTTAATGTACAGGAACAGACTGTACAAATCGCAGCATAGTGATTGCCAGAGTCCGGCTTTATCCAATCCTTTAGTTTCCTGTCTGTTAGCCATTCCTCACAAAAAGCCTGCTGATACCATGGCTTCACTTTTTTACGCAGTGGCGTGTGTGTCGTCATGCTGCTACAACTACCTTCATCATCACTTCTTAAGTCTAAAATTAAAAAAAAAATACTTTAAAACACATCGCAAAAATAACTGAGTATTGTAGATGACAGCCATTAACAGAATAACAGGAAATAGATAGCTGATGTAAACGAGTCAAAAAACAACGTCATTGATGTGGTTAAAAACAAGAATTAAATTTAAGTGGAATAAAAAATATATAGCAATTTTTTTTTTTTTTTTTTTTTTTTTTTTTTTTTTTTTTTTTTCGTTCGCCCGCTAATACTCGAGGCGAAATCTCAGGTTATTATTTATGTCTAACCTGACATTGATTTTACGTGAGTATCCCTTTATTTCTTGTACAGAGACAGGTGTCCCTCGCCATTCAGGCAAATACTCGCCGATTTCGGAGGTACCCATTGCAGCTGGGTCGGCTCAGGAGCCGCCAGTCCCTGGTCGACGACACTCCTTCAAATGTCCTCGCCAGGTCTCGAGTTAATCCAGTCCAAATCCCGGTCGACGAAAAATCCTCAAATGCCGTCGCCCGGGTTTGATCCTGTATCACCCGGTCGCCAGAGCGGTGTTGTAACCACTACGCTAGCGCGGCTCCCATATAGCACATAATTTCTTACATTTAATTATAATATAAATATAATGTATAATGCTCAGTGCACATAATATACATACATTGTAAATGCCAATTGTCAAATATACCCAGATTAATGCAGATTTGGAAAAAAAATACCCAGATACCTAGACGGAACCCAAAAAACCCAGATCTAGTAAAAAATACCCAGCTGTGGCAACACTGATGACGGCTAGTTCCCCATATTCTTTGATTTACAGAGGATCGTGGACACGGGGAAAACTTCTACCCTTTTAATTGTGCCACCCTTGTCTCGTAGAACCACCATCGCAGCGGCAGATTACGTCCTTTTCCTGTATCTTGAGTCGCAGTGGGAATCTCTCCCTTAGGTCTTACGTCTGAATATGTTTCATCTAGTGCACGTGCAAAAGCCACCTGCAGACTCTATCTTGCTATATAAGCAAGAGGTCTCTATCACTCAGTCACTGTCTCAGGAAAATTCTGCCACTGGACAAAGTGATATTCTGCGCCAGAGCTAATAAGAGTTATTCGTGCAAGAATGATTCTGTCTTCGGTAAGCTCATTTACTTATTTCATTCATTGGGGTGTTAGCTTAATTTAATAGAATAGAGATCCTGTGTTACTTATTTCATGTTAAATATATATACATTCTTTTTTCCTAAAGGTAAATTTTTTTTTTTCGTGACAGGGATTCTCTGAATTTCATTAAGTGAGCCACCATCCATAATTATTAAGTGTTAGCTAGGCGTGGGGCGAGCGACCAGAGATTTTCGATCGTTAAAGTGAAGTGTGTTTATATTTTGCATGGGTGAGAGACTTACTGAGAAGGAGTAAGCTAAATGTAGTAATGATATATCATATAGCTGTATATTTTCAGAGCCTTGGTCAGCATTTGTTTTTATGCTTCCTGATGGGATTTACTACTGTCAGGGGATTACCATTTCCATATAATAAATATTCCCAGGCAGTCTACGTCATACTGCCAGGTTTCAGTCATAAGGCTGGTGAGTGGATTACAAACCACAGCCTATTGTTGAAAGTGTCTATTTGCTCCAGCACATATGGGTGGTCACCTTTGCCATCCAGTCATTTTCGGCAACACTGCCCGACCCATTAACAGCCAGTTGATTTGGAGTATACCAGTAACTATACATCGATTTCTGTTACCTATAGGTAAGCAGTAGCCTTGCGTCCTGGAATATTTACCTACAGCACATATGACCGCCAGTTGCAGCTAACCATCATCTCAACACATACAGACTGTCGCCTTTGCCATCCAGTCAGTTTTGGCAACACTGTCTGGCCTATTGATAGCCGGTTACCGCTGAGTATACTGACATAACGACCGAGAGGAGTAGTCAGTTGCCAGTACTTTTTTTGGGCTCTTTCAAAGTCCCGGGTTTGAGTATTATCTTGGCCCATATGATTTTCTATGATCTGTGAGGAGATGATAAATAATTACCACCATTGCTCCTTCTTCAAATTTGTTGTAAGATGTGACTAGTATGAGTCTATGCATATGGCTGGCAACCTCATGTTAAAAAATGCTACAGAAACCACTAGTACAAGAGCACAAGACATGCTTTGATGTGGACTTGATGTCAAGGGACCATCTACAGACGTGTTTCATGTTTCTTAAGATGCATTGAAGGGGAATAATCATGAATAATATCCTAATATTCTGTGTCAAATATGATGGCCATTTTATTTGCGGACGGTCAATGATGGTGAAGCGACGCCTGCAGCACATACCCCATACTGGACAAGTGTTATTATTAATTTCAATGTTGTTTATATTGCTGGAGTTTTAAGAAACCATAAATGTTACTTACGCAAATATAAAAGAACAAAAATGATTTCCGCTTGATGTCTGTTGGATTTGTATATGATGAACTTCTAAACTCCTCTAGCCTTTGACTCTAACATGCACCTAACCTGAAAGACGGGTTTGAAGCGAGAGTTTTCCTTCTGGACAGGTTGCCACCAAAGACAAATGATCCTGATGAACCCAAAGCAGTCTAGATATATAGTGCCAGCGGACTCGCTCTTTCTCCCTTAAAAGAAGCGGTCCTGTCCCAAGAAAGCTAGGGTCTACTGTCGGATGCTTTTTTGAGATGCATGCCTTAGAAGTATTTGTTCAGAGTTGAGAGCTTATCCTTAACCTCACTCATGGCTAAGACAGTATTTGATGTATAGTTCTTGATTTCTTCGTGTTTTTAATTAGCTGATTACAGCAATTAACTTATCCTTAATTCTTCTAGTGTTCTGTTTTAGCAGCTTTTAAAAAAAAAATGCTCAGTCTTTATTATCAGTTTTCTGACTTTTTCTTAGTTCATATCAAAATTTCCATTTTCTGTCTGTCTGTCTGCCTGTCTTTCTATCTCTTTATTCTTTCTTTCTTTCTTTCTTTCTTTCTTTCTTTCTTTCTTTCTTTCTTTCTTTCTTTCTTTCTTTCTTTCTTAAGAACAGACACCTGGATATGTATGTTGAATGTAATATAATCCAGCACAAATTAAAACAATTCCTCAACACAAGAGTCGCAGATATGATCTAATTACATGGAATACATAATTCATGGAATTAAAATTATTAGTCCACTTTCACAATTAATACAATCGCGCTTCTTATTAGTACTTGAGCATGTCATTAAGTACTGTACACATTTCTACAAAGTTCTGAAAAGATAGAATATGCATACTGATAACAATTAGGGCTTTCATCGGTTACCTGAATACCCCGGTTAACCGTTCGTTCACTGAACATTCTCCTATGTCCAGATTATTACTGTTTCAAAAACAGCGTAATGAGCCCCCATCTGTAATTAATAATGCCCCCAATGCCCCCATCTGTAATTAATAATGCCCCATCTGTAATTAATAATGCCCCATCTGTAATTAATAATGCCCCCATCTGTAATTAATAATGCCCCCATCTGTAATTAATAATGCCCCCATCTGTAATTAATAATGAATCAGGACACAAATTGCCTACAGTTTTGGTTTTGGTTTTAAGGACTATCTTCATTGCACACGGACTACTCCATCAGTGCTCCGATCTCCTCCCTTAGATCACACAAGGAGGATCTCAGCACAGTGCACGAACTCAGTAGCACCGGCGAAAATCCCAATGTGTGTATATAGGAATTACAGATTCTATAAATATTTTTGTGGTGGGTAGGTTTCTAATTTTTAAATTTTGCCAGGGCAGCAGCCTTATGGCCTACTCTTTACTATTTCCAACTGTCGTGAGATGTTTAACGTGCGTAACTTGGACCTCCTATTTTTTTTCGACCTTATCAGAGAAGGCTAGGTATCCGATCTCACTACCCAGGAGACCAGGGGAGAGTATGACATTAGGACCACTGGTTCTGAAAAAAAAAAAGATTTCCGGTACCTATAGAATTCGAGGCGGACGCCATACCACTCCAACCCCCAAGTACCTACAGTAATCTTTGAGAAACCTGCTGTTATTACTGATCCAGCGGCGTTTGTATAATGCTACAGTGACCATTACTTTCGGAAATTACAGTGTGATCCAACTGACTAGCATGAAATGGAGTATCGTAATGAAGAAGGCTCAATACCTCCCGTCTACGCCACATTCTTGGCATTTCGTGGAAGAATAAAGTGGCAAATGGGGTGCTGTCATGTGCTGGCCTTCAGAGCATGTATACAGTGTGTAATACACTGCTTAGTCGGCGCAGACTACGCTGTTCAAATATGTATGTAAGAGAGGCATGAAGACCATGGAGATGAATCGAACAACCCGGGAGGATGAAACTGCCGATCGCACGAAGTGGTGATGCTCCCTACGTCGCTACCTCAGATTGGGCGAAGAGAAGCTCTCACAATAAGCAGAAGAGAAAAGAACACGACGAAAGGAACAAAAGCAGCTGAGGGTTATCACCTCAGGAGCGCATTCTCATAGTCAGTTATGACTGAAGGGGGCTACTACTACTACTAATACTATGAATAGATGCAGTACCCGCACGATGGGGTTTGGTTGGGCTGGCAGCACGAGACGTCGCACGACCTTGACAAATCCCTAGGGCCATTCTGCTACTGCTAAATAAATAAACAAACAACACTGTTACGGTATATGATATTAACGCCGTCTGCTAAAGGTTACCAGACGTGCAATTGTAAAGGTTAAGACATTTAATATATTGCGATAGATGTTTCAATTACTGAACGCTTCATACACGATCGATTATGACGTGTATAGCGTTGTTTAGGACACAGTCGGTAACTAAGAAACCATACCCCTTTTACATTGACCGTCAAGCGGTTAAGACGCGTCTGACTTTCCTTCCAATGTTGAGCATGGTATTGCCATACAGATATATTTTATGCAAGTACGGACATGGGTCAGTCCATTGCTATTACGAAGATTTGAAATGATTAAAGGTCAGTACGAAAGTGAAAATTAAGGAAGGATGAATTACAGTCCATAGTATTTGATTTTACCAGACTCATAGACTCACTGTCGGCCGTTGGAAAACCCCAACCGCGCGTGCATACAGCTATGACAATCTGCATACAGTAATTTGATTATTGGACAAGGACTGATAGGATATCTACATATCTATGCCATATATTTTCAAGTTATAATATGTACCTTTGTGATCAACATGCATGAATCGTCTTGACGTGTAAACTGTATTAAATATTTGTGGACTCTATGAACCGACTTGTCACATCAATCGTATTCCAAGGTTCAATTATTGTTCAGAATCTTCCACCCCTGCATTCGCGTAATCTTACATAGAAGGCACGATACACGATCACTCAAGAATATCAAGAAGATAAAACAATGGCCAGACATTTATAACTGTTTTATTAATATCACATGGAACATTGTTCAGAGCTAACCAAACCACGCCTTGCAACAGATCACTTGCAACAGTGGTGCCGGTGTCTGGGGACGAGAAAAACAACCAAAACAAAAAAATTTTTTGAATGACTTTCGAAGGAAATATTTACGATCAGTTTTCGATCACATGATCCAGCTGAAGATGACGTGGAACTCAGTCTAATGCCTAACAACGCGACGTCACTGAAATTCGTGTAGGTGAAACTATCGGAGAAACTGAAGTCGTTCTTTTAAGCCTAACCAAGGGAAAAATAAGTCATTTGAAGCAGACACAAGAAATGGACTACAGGAGCAGGCAGTCAGGGGCATTAGCCTAGCTGTTGACGACCTATAGCACTGATCGAAGCAACGGGAAAGATAAGTCTAGCTGTTTAAATTGTCGTCATTGCAAAACCGTAATACTGAGTCCATTTTGCTTTGATCAGGCATGTCTATGTATTTTCATGTATATATGTTAAATTTGTTTTCCATCGTATGTATTTGTTACTATTCGTGGGAGGTAGGGAGGATGAACTGAAATTAAATTCTGCGGCTCTCACGATGCCTGAATTAATTTCGGTCGTTTCTTAGGGCAGTTAAACGATTGCACCTTTGGAAACCCCATTGAGGTTTGACATTGGACTTGTTGTCCAAATCTGCTATCGTTTGACGATTTTGCGTTAGCTGTACTGTCCCGTAGATAATTGGTGTATTTTATTCGTATTCAGTTAATAATTTTATTCAGTTCTGTACCATGTTCGTTACTATTTCGTCCATTCTCCTCTGACTATCATTTATTTTATGATTATTAAATTTTCGTCCGTTATGAGTCCTGTGACGTCATCATTTTTCGCAGTCATTTTTTTTTGTGTGTACCTTGAATATTCAGTTGACCTCCGGTCAGACCTTGCCCTTCATTTGGTCTGTGACATTTCCGCTTATTTTATTTAGTTCATAAATTCATTTTTAATTGTGAAAATGTCTTGTTTGCGTCTTGACATTGTTTGTACCCTTTAGTTGCATCATTGCTTGTCTGTCCTCATAATATATATTAATATTACATTAATAATATGATAATTATATGCAATAATACACTTGTAATTTAATTTAATTAATTTTTTCTGAAATTTAAGGTTAATATGGGACATTGCATAATTATGCAGTGATAGTCCAAGAAAGTAGCACTACAATTTATCATAGATGCCTAGGGCATAATAATATAATATATATATTGACAAAATAAATAATCTTATAGCTACCTTTGAGGTAATAGACCCATTGTATATTATTTAATATACTTTTCTGGTACTAAGAGAGTGACTTAGTACATTGAACAATATAATTACTAGGAATTATACCCAACATTATTGGATATTGAGATTAATTGTGTGATATAATTACATTATATTTAACAGATATCATAACTATTTATGATATAGTATTATTTAGATACAATATTGTTACAAAATATTGTCTATTAGTTGAACTTAGACATTAAGTTCAGTACTATTGTGATTACTTATATTGAATATTTCTAAGTTGAGTAAGTATAATAATTACTCTGAAGCTACTATTGACTATTTTAATCAGTAATTATCAATAATTACTTACAGATAAAAGTCAAAATGCTTACTATAGACCATTTCGTTAAATTGGTCGTGAATATGGTTATAAATCTCAAGAACTTCGTCAGTTTGCTGAATCAGAACTGGAAAAATATAAAAGAAAAAGAGAAAAAAGCTGCATTAAAGAAAGAGGAAGAAGAGAAAAAGCTGCATTAAAGAAAGAGGAAGAAGAGAAAAAAGCTGCATTAAAGAAAGAGGAAGCAGAACTTGAGATGAAGCAAATTGCCAAGGAAAATAGATTGAGAGAGATTGCTCAACGTGAAAGAGAAGAGCAAAGAACAATCGCCAAACAGGAAGAAGAGAATAAATTGAAACGAGAGGAAATTATTTTACAACAAGAAATGGAATTGGCGCGTATTAAATTGGAGACAGCAAGATTACAAGCACAAAGTGCTGATGCAAACCAGAATAATAACGCACAAAATGGATCATCATCCAGCCAACCTAAACACTTCTACAACTTTAAATTACCCATTTTCAACTTGAACGTCGACGACCTTTCATCGTTCCTGGCACGTTTTGAACAGACTTGCAAATCTAACCATTTGCCTGAAGAGTCATGGGTACTCAAATTAAATGAATTCTTGGTTGGAGAACCACTGACAGCTTCTCAAAATGCTGACCCATCAATAGCTAATAACTACGGTGCTATTAAGTCCTTGCTTTTACGAAGGTTTCACCTGGACGAGGAACACTGTAGGTTGAAATTTAAGGGAATTTTACCTGAATCTCCAAGGGATTTTGCAGGATTCATTGCGAACATACGCAATACATTTAATAGATGGGTTGAACTGGCAGAAGTCAACAAATCATACGACAAATTAGTTGATTTACTACTGCGGGATAAGGTATTATCTTCAGTTAGCCAGCCATTTTTTGCATATTTGCAGGAGCGTAAACCAGGTACTATGGATGAGTTAGAAAAAATTTCTTTAAACTACTGTTCGGCACATCCGAATGCAACCATTTCTAACTCCTCATTAAGAGAACCTCTACCTGTGGCGTCTAATATGGCCTACAATCATAATAACAAACAAAGACATCACAGTGTAGACAGAAGCAGGTTCCAAAGAAATCACAATGTTAACTTTCAGAAGGGACATAATAATGATTTCAACAATAAAAATGAGTTCAACAGAGGTAGATCACGAGATAGAAATTATTCACCTCAAACAAACTACCACAATGGTCAACATAACACTCATTATAATCGATCACATACTCCCAATAATAATAGTAACTGGAATGGTAATAATCATGGCTCGAGACATCGAGATAATAGTTACTATAGAGGACGACGAGATAATTCTAACAATTATACTCGGAATCGATCTCATTCTCGGGGATCATCTCATTACAACCATAATACAGGGGCGGCAGTTACAAATAATACTACCCCTATAGCTCAGGTCCCACTTGACAATAATACAACACAGTCTTCTGCTGCATGTTTTGCTATTAATTATAATGTGGCAAATAGTTGCCAGCAATGCAATCTTATTTTTCAGAAGGCGAAAGAAACAGTGCTTAACTGCGGACATATTATACCACAGGTAGGTCTTGCAGTCAACGATGGAACAGGCCTATTAATTTTTAACAGAGGATTAGTTAATGGATCCGTCGTCTCAGTGTTGAGGGATTCGGGATCCACAACGATTGGTGTACGACAGTCGCTGGTACATCCCAGCTGTGCAACGGGGGAATATGTCCGTTGCATGACTTTTGGTGGAACAATAGAGTTTTACCCCACAGCTATTATTCATGTTAACACTCCTTTCTTCACAGGGAACGTAAAAGTATGTATGCTAAAAAAGCCTATAGCTGATTTGATGGTTGGTCGTATACACGGCAGTAAAGATTGTACTCCAGATGAGATTATAGAATGGGAGAAACATAACCTATGCACTGGAAACGCCGTGACGACTAGAGCGCAGACTCAACTCATGGAGAAAGTTGATGATAATAAAATGGATGCAGACAACCAAGAGGAATTTGTAGTCAATTCACCTATTGACAGGGAAACATTTGCAACCAAACAAAAAGAGGATAAATCTTTAAAAAAATTTTTAAGTTGGTTGATAAAGTTGACAATCTATCCTCAGGTAATAATAACAAACATTGTTTTGTTATTAAAAATGACATATTGATTAGATGTTTTAATGACAAATCACAAATGAAACAACAAGTTATGGTCCCATATACTTTTAGACGGTACATTCTTCAACATGCACATGACTCACATTGTGCTGGACATATGGGATATACTCGAACACGATCTCGAGTACTGTCTTCATTCTTTTGGCCAGGGGTGTCAAGAGATATTTCGCAGTATGTACGTTCCTGTACTACATGCCAAGAAGTGAAAGCACGTGGAGCTTTTCACACGGCGCCTATTCAGGCTTGCGATATCTCAGTGAGACCTTTTGACAAGATGGCAATAGACATTATTGGTCCATTGCTACCATCGGCCAGAGGACATAGATTCGTCCTTACGTGCATTGATTTGTGCACACGATGGCCAGAAGCTATCCCATTAAAGACCACCACTACCACAGATGTAGCTGATGCACTACATCTCATCTTTTCTAGAATAGGGTTTCCTAGAAAACTTTTATCAGACCATGGGTCACAGTTTATATCTGACACCATGAAGGAAGTCATGAAAACTTGGGACATTGATAGGAATTTAAGTAGTATTTATCATCCGATGAGTAATGGTGCGGTTGAAAGACTTAACCGTACACTTAAACAACTACTACATAAGGTTACTGCTAAGCACCCTCATGACTGGGACAGAGCACTCCCAGCTGTTCTATTTGCTTATCGGGAGGTACCGCATGAACAAACTGGCTTCTCTCCCTTTGAATTAGTTTTTGGTGCTCCCCCAAGAGGTCCTATGGGACTAATAAAAGACTTATTAATTGACGACGAGATGACTCAGGACACTCAGTCATCTTACGAGTATGTGTAATATCTTCGGAAGAACATTATTGAGTCTTGCCAGTTGGCAACAGCTTCTTCTGAGGCTGCAAAAGCTAAGGCTCGATCTCTACAAAATAGGTCTCGACGATACGCCAATTATTCCCAGGCGACGAGGCTTATGTGTTACTTCCTCACAATAACAATAAATTATTGATATCTTGGAATGGTCCTTACAAAGTCATTGATAAAATTTCTGACGTTGATTACGTCTTAGATATCAAGGGACACAAAAAGATATTTCATATTAACATGCTCAAGCAATTTCATACACGTCCTGAACACTTACAGTCAATTTTTCATGAACTAGATGACAACACAGTATCCACTTGTCATTATACTAACTTATCTGTCATCCAGGAAGAAGAATCTTCTTTTCCTGAGGTACAGTTACCGTTACCTGTACCAGTAGTTCAACCTACTGAATCTTGGCGGGATGTAACCATCTCTTCAACGGTTACACCGCAACAGCGTCTACAGATTGCTAATCTATTACAATCTTATCCAGATGTGTTGACCGACGTCCCGGGTCGCACATCGGCTATCAGTCATGACATTACTCTCAATGATGATACACCTATTCGTGTACATCCCTATTCTGTTCCTTTACATTTCCTTGCTAAAACTACTAAGGAACTTGAACAGATGTTGTCTCTGGGAATCATTGAGACTAGTAATTCGCCATTCTCTTCTCCATTAGTGATTGTCCGGAAGAAGGACAATAATATCAGACTATGTGTTGATTATAGAAAATTAAATGCTAAGACTATAGTTGACAGCGAACCACATCCACTTATCGACGACTTACTGCCACGTCTATCTAACGCAACTATATTTAGTAAGATAGACTTAACTAAAGGTTATTGGCAGATACCACTGACCGAAAAGGCTAAGTACTACACCGCATTTTCCACGCCACAAGGTCTATACCAGTGGAATGTGATGCCTTTTGGGCTTGTTAATGCGCCAGCTACCTTCATTCGCCTGATGCGACAAATTTTATCAGGTAGACCAGACGTTATTACATATATTGACGACATATGCTTGTTTAGTTCGTCGTTTGAGGAACATGTTTCGGGACTTAGATATGTTTTTGACACTCTAAGGAATTATCATCTAACTGCTAAACCTACAAAGGTGCAAAATCGCGTGTAATGAGATAACCTTTTTGGGACATATCATTGGATCGGGATATATCCGAACGTTACCTAGTACAGTCTCCAAAATTCTAAACATAGCAGTTCCTCAGACGAAGAAACAGGTCAGGAGTTTGTTAGGACTTGTTCAATATTACAGTAGATTCATACCAAACTTGTCATCCATCACGGCTGTATTGTCTTCATTGTTAAAAAAAGATATGCCGGTGAAGGTGACATGGACTGGTACATGCAATGAAACTTTCAACAAAATTATAAATTTGTTCTCACATGAACCAATTTTAAGACTTCCCGATGCTTCCAAAAGATTTTTCTTACGAACAGATGCTAGTAACTACGGCATTGGTGCATGCCTGCTCCAGAACCATGATGGCATTCTACACCCCACCTTATATATATCAAGAAAACTGAAGCCGGCAGAAACCAAGTATTCAACAGTCGACAAGGAACTTTTGTCTGTGATCTGGGCAATAACGAAGCTGGAAAAATTCTTACTCGGTGCTCCCTTTACCATACAGACGGACCAACGTGCGGTCGCATCCTTGCGTCGATCCAACCACAGAAGCCAAAAACTCGCCAGATATTCAATCATCCTACAACCATTTGAATTTTCCATTGAACATATTCCTGGCACTGAAAATTGTGTGGCAGATGCATTGTCACGTAATCCTATTGACGACGAATAATCAATATTGACACTCTTAAACTACATCAATCAGAACTACATTAGATTGAACGAAGTATCAACTATAAAGGAACTAACCTTGCCTTTAATTTAAACTGTATAAACACTATATGCATCACAGAATTGAATTAAAAGACAATCAAGGTATATATAGACATTCAAACTTCGTCTAACGTCCATACACGAGATATGAATACTCTTTGAACAATCATGGACTAATGTCTGACGACAAACCGAACTGATGTTCCTGTGTATACTTAATTCTTGGATGCTGGGATAAATGACATTTCTTTCCAACGTAAACGTTTGAACATTTTTGCCTAAAAGAATTCATCAGGATCAAGACTACGGATGGATCATCATATCCTATACTAATTAATTAGTTAACTTAACTTCTTAATTGAATTATTATCAATAAAATGAAATGTGAGAAAAAAATGAAATGAAAGAAAAAAAAAAAAAGAGAACGAAATACTAAAAGAAGAAATTATGAAAAGAGAAAATAAATCTCACACAAGTATTAGATTAATAATTTTTTTTTTTTAATGTACCTATACATTATTTAGTTAGTTAAATTAGATAGTTATTATTCACTAACACTTAACACACACAATTAAGTTAAACTTATATTCGAATTTCTTTCTATTTCTTCTTACTTAGTTTGTCTTTTCTTCTCTCATAACATCGCGTTACATTAGAACCTTAATAATTTAACTCTTAGTTTAATTAATTAATTTAATTTTAATTAGTCAAATTAATTCCTATATGACATACTAATACGACAGACCTTACTTTAATTTAATTTCTCATTCACTATTAACATTGGACATTTATTTAGTTGATATAATGATATGTATAATATTGATATATAATGTGATTTATGATTAGATGACTATGACAAATAGTTAGTTGACACGACCGCAACACGGTTCTACTCAGAACATCGTCGGCCATATGTCACAATTGTGTTAAATTTTTTTGAAAAATTGTTAAGTCGGATAGATATTGAAAAAAAATCTATCGATTTTTTTTTTCCCCGGTGTACAGGGAATTGTTACGGTATATGATATTAACGCCGTCTGCTAAAGGTTACCAGACGTGCAATTGTAAAGGTTAAGACATTTAATATATTGCGATAGATGTTTCAATTACTGAACGCTTCATACACGATCGATTATGACGTGTATAGCGTTGTTTAGGACACAGTCGGTAACTAAGAAACCATACCCTTTTTTACATTGACCGTCAAGCTGTTAAGACGCGTCTGACTTTCCTTCCAATGTTGAGCATGGTATTGCCATACAGATATATTTTATGCAAGTACGGACATGGGTCAGTCCATTGCTATTACGAAGATTTGAAATGATTAAAGGTCAGTACGAAAGTGAAAATTAAGGAAGGATGAATTACAGTCCATAGTATTTGATTTTACCAGACTCATAGACTCACTGTCGGCCGTTGGAAAACCCCAACCGCGCGTGCATACAGCTATGACAATCTGCATACAGTAATTTGATTATTGGACAAGGACTGATAGGATATCTACATATCTATGCCATATATTTTCAAGTTATAATATGTACCTTTGTGATCAACATGCATGAATCGTCTTGACGTGTAAACTGTATTAAATATTTGTGGACTCTATGAACCGACTTGTCACATCAATCGTATTCCAAGGTTCAATTATTGTTCAGAATCTTCCACCCCTGCATTCGCGTAATCTTACATAGAAGGCACGATACACGATCACTCAAGAATATCAAGAAGATAAAACAATGGCCAGACATTTATAACTGTTTTATTAATATCACATGGAACATTGTTCAGAGCTAACCAAACCACGCCTTGCAACAGATCACTTGCAACAAACACACAAAGGTATGTTATCAGGCACTCAGTGAGAAATAAATAAGTAGAAGACTAGACAACAGAAAAATAACAGAGGTGATAGGCTTACCGGGAATCGAACCAGGACCCCCGAACGGCACCCACCGCCCACTCTGCCAGCTAAGCACTACAAAAATAATGCCTCGCCGACTAGCACGACCATCCACGTAACCCGAATATGTACCTAAGGACGACCCTCAGGTTTCCCTTCCCTATATGCTCCTGCTAATGACAAACAAGTGCCCAGGTAGACGCCGTTCAATGAACGGTTTACTGATGAAAATTTGTCTTAACATTCCCCAGCCCTGGCAACTATACATGTATGAATAATGGAAAGCAGACAATCAAAATACTTAAATAATGATTGAACTATTTCAATGAATTTAAACTAGGGCTGGGATTGATTAAAAAAAAATCTTCATCGAATCTATTTAATCGAAGATTAATCGATCAATTTTAAATAATTTTAGAAATTATAAAAAATCATAAATACAATTTATTTGGGGGGAAAATAACTAAGGACTTAATTTATTTTACTTGTTACTAAAATGTTTTAACAGATTAATCGATTAATAATCGTTAAAGAAACCCAGACCTAATTTAAACGTATTCACACTGAGAAAAAGCATCCGTAGAGCTTTAATATACACAATGAGCCATTTATCGGAAATATGTCGTACAATAAGTCAGAATAAAATTAAATATAACATTTCATATATTTTTCAAAGGTATATAAAATAAAGTAGACATGCACCAAATCACCGTGACAGAGAAAACATTAAAAGGTAAAAATAGCCCAACAATATATACTGCCGTAGAGGAGCGACTTCATTACATTAGGTCTAACTTTATTAGGTGGGGTGACCAATTCCCTTCCTCTCTTCCTTTGCCTTCTGTAAATCAAAAGTGGAATCAGATACCAATTTACAGCTGGGTAGACGAGTTTGGCGATAATAGGTTTCAACCCGGAACCTAGTAACTTTGCCACCAGAGGTAAACGCGCTAACCACTCTGCCAAACGGACGCTCCAAAAAAACATTACTTAATAATAAATGAAACAGGCAGAATCGTTATAAATGATGGTGAACACATGTACCTAAAATGAATTAGACCTACACAGAAAGAGAACATTTTGTGAAACCTCCACTAATCTGAGGGTTCAATCAGTCAATACCCCCTTTAGCACCTCAAGGAGTATAGGCTTACAACAAAAACATGTCAAGTCCTCTTGTCACATGCCGAAATCTGAGGGTAACTGTCGTGATAAATGTTTTCTAATATAACGTAGATTTTTGATAAATGTTTTCTAATATAACGTAGATTTTTTATAAATGTTTTCTAATATAACGTAGATTTTTGATAAATGTTTTCTAATATAACGTAGATTTTTGATAAATGTTTTCTAATATAACGTAGATTTCTGATAAATGTTTTCTAATATAACGTAGATTTTCAGCGCACGAAGACACGTAATACACCCAGGTACATGAGACAAAGATTAACACTGAAAGCAGAGACATTATTATTTTAGAGAACCAACTTTATAATGTAACCTCAACCGCTGTGAGGAGTGTTCTGAAATTGCTTTGTTCAGTCCACAGCAATCTTGTTTTTAGGCGAATCTTTTTTCTTCCTACTGTGCTTGTCTCTCTCAACTCAAACAAGACTACACTATCCATGTTTCTGCCATAATGAATTGCTCTTTTACTGCTGTTATATTTCTTCCCAACATATCTCAAGGGGAGTTTTGTAAAAAAAAAAAAAAAAAAAAAAAAAAAAGAATTGCTTGACGGTTTTGCCTTCTTGTGGTGAGGAACGTTTCTTTCAACCTAGACGTAAGTCCACTGGTTATATCAGAGTGCATTTTGCCATTCAAAATTAAGTGAACTCCGTGAAGCTTAGTGTTGATAAAATCTAAGTCCTGAAAAGGACTACTAGCTTCTATCAGCTAGCATGAAGTAACCCTGAAAAGGGCTAGTCATGAAAAGGCCTGCTAGCCCTCAAGCGTTGATAGGTACCAAGTCCTGGGAAAGGCTAACATTATACATCTGCTAGAATGATGAAGCCCTGAAAGGACGGCTATAGTGCGTTTCACAATGTTTGCCGCTGTTTAATATTCAATATCTCTGCAACCACTTGATCGTAATTGTTGCAACTTTGCATATG
Source organism: Oreohelix idahoensis (assembly GCA_024509875.1). Classification (NCBI taxonomy): domain Eukaryota; kingdom Metazoa; phylum Mollusca; class Gastropoda; order Stylommatophora; family Oreohelicidae; genus Oreohelix; species Oreohelix idahoensis. The sequence continues at coordinate 688,705 of JAMPIV010005820.1, forward strand.
ACCTAATGATCGCTATGTCCCGAGGGGGACATTTTTTTCCTCGTTACCAAACTTATGGTTTTAAATTTTCTTTATTTAAAGTATACAAAATCGACCACCTCCTAGTCCAACCGTGTATTGAAAGGGCTTACCCCTTCATATTTGTGAGCTATTTCGATTTAACATCTTGAACGTATTTCAAATGATTTTCCCCATGTTTCAGCTCACTACCGCACTGTTTTGAACATTATATTTATCCTTCCGGTGCGTTCAGTTACAGTGGCGTATCCTGGTAATGCGAGCTAGGCGTGCTGCTACTTAAAATGAATATGTAGCCTACTATTTAACCCCTTCCCCTCTTAATTTAAAAACCAACTATATTCAATTACGCAACGATAGTTATTCGGCTGGAAGAAAAACATTAACTAAATAATACATATTTTCACTTACAGGTTTCACTTGAAGATCAGATCTATTCTTCTTTCCTTTTGCATAAATTTCTCTGTTACAGCATCGTTAAATGTATTCTTCATTCTAACCTTGCTCAAAAGTTCCTTTTCAATGGACAATAGACTGAGACTGGAGAGTCGATCTTGACCTTGTGTAGATCTGTGGTAACTGTGGATTCGCTTTAAAGCTGAAAACGATCTTTCTACAGAAGCAGTAGTTGCTGGAATTGTCATTATCAATTCTGCCAGTTTGAACACTTCTTTAAAGCCTGAACTGAGATCATTTTCAACTAAGAACTGCAGTAACTCATGAACTGACTTGTTGCAGAACGCATCCGAACAATAAATTACAAGTTCATTCTTCAATCTTACATAGTCGAACATTGTTCCATAAACGTCTTTTAATTTTTTGATGAGGTCCTCTGGAAAATTTTTCTTGTACCCAGTGGAAAAGGACAACGTCTGATAATGCCACAAGCAGGCAGCAGACATAATGGGCTAGTGAAAAATGCTGAACTTATTTTCACTTCCAATTATACGGACAACCGGGACTATCATACCGAGATGAACGGTAACATATTTAGAGAGTGGATTGAAAATACTCTTCTTCCGTCCCTAGACAGACCATCCTGTCTGATAATGGACAAAGCATCATACCACAACGATATGGCAGAAGAAGACAAAATCCCGACATCTTCGAGTACAAAAGATGCTACAAAGCTTTGGCTCAGAAAAGAAGACATTCCATTTAACGAGGGGTTTCTGAAACCTGAATTACTGTCCCTTGTTAAGAAATCACAAAAGACCAAGATATTCCATATAGACAAGTTGATTCAACAGCATGGTCATACGTGTTCGAGACTGCCACCTTATCATTCACATTTAAAACCAACTGAACTCGTTTGGGCAAAAGTTAAAGGACAGGTGGCAGCTGAAAATAAAACTTTCAAACTATGCAATATGAAAGAACTAACAAATGCTGCCCTCTCGCAGATAGACAAAGATTATTGGTGTAAATGTGAAGACCATGTCTTAAAAGAGGAAAATGACTATTGGAAAAAAGATGGACTGTCGTTCGTTCAGCCGAGAATAGTCATGAATATGTTAGACTCATCTGACTCAGAATAAGTGTGTAAATACTTTATATGTTTTATATGTTTTCTCCTCCATCTATGTGTATATGTAAACCAATTCATTTCTGTTTATCTCCGCGATTTCACTACTATTTTTAACATACACAGTACTTTCACCTCTTCATGCATCCATTCACGTTTTAGTATAAAAAGTAACATTTACAACGAATAGGCGTTATTATTCTCTCAAATATTTCGAAGGAAAAAAAAAAAGAACCTCACGTAGTAATCAGTTAACAAACCCCTCTAACATTCGAATTGTATAGACGCCTATGCCGAAAATATGCAACTTCCTTCATTTATGGTAAATTATTTTCTTCCAGGACAAAATAATTACTTCGTTAAAAAAGATCAAAGGAATTAGCCGTTGCAAGAAAAGAACACTACCTGCAACATTGAATTTTATAAAAACTTTGGGACATTGAAAAATATAAGACCACATGCAAAAAATCATGTTTATAAGTGCAAGGAATATGGAGATATTTGAAGTCAATCGTCGACCGATCTTTTTGAAACGCTCTATAGCTACGCCATGTATCGTGTGGGATGTATCGTTCGTTCCTTGCCGTACTTCCTCATCGTTCAGCCAACGCCAGATGTATCACGTGCGTATACCAAAGTGGAGCTCGGATGCACTTCCATTGTATGTATCCTGTTGACGAGCACCGATGTACGTGTCTCGCAGCGGATCCGGGATCGGAACAGTATTTTAGCGTGTTACAGAGAAAAAGGCTTACCCCCCTTGTTATACACAGTACGGTACTAAACAGGATTTATTAAAGAGAGCTGAAGAATGGATCAGAAGCTATATTGTTGGCCAAACTAATTTTAAATAATTATTAATAGTATGAACATTTTACTTGCATGTCGAGAGAATGTTTGTTTTTCTAAATTCCTGAACCTAAAATTCACAGGTCGGCAATCTTTTTTAAAGACTGGCCAGGAAGGTCATTATTTTAGGTCTGGCGTGCCAGCAGGATGTGGTAAAAAGAAGGAGACAGTTAGATAAGTGCTTGATTTGGTAATGTCGATGTATGCTGTATTCTTTTAGTACTGCGATAGTCTCATTGCATATCAAACACAATACTTTGTTGTCTGATTTAATAACAATATAGCTCATATATCCACAGTTTTAAATCGCAGCATTCAGAGTCAACTCTTCTTTTTTTTTTCTCTCTCTCTCCCTTGTTGTGACATGGTGGGTTCAGATAATCATGAAATTGAATGAAAACAAATACCATCATTCACTGATACAAGCACTAGTACATTTGAGAAGACCAACTATCTCCTAGTTCAAAGCATTCAAATCAGCGAGATGAAGCACATTTCAGCAAAAAAAGGAGACAAAATTATTACTGAGAAACTGAAACATTTGAATGTAGGGACAAAAACTTTATAACTCCTGGATAAGTCTACAGAATTAAAATGTCAAAAACAATGTAAAATTTACTCTATTCTCCACATTTCTGTGACGTTATAAGAAATGGATCATTCATTCAAAAGGTGGATATATCATTGACGGGCCGGATAACATGAACCCGTGGGCCATAGTTTGCCGACCCCTAACCTAGATAATCATGCATCTAGAAGTGTATACGAACGCTATTTGGTTTTCCAAAACAATAATCTATTATAACATTTAAAAAATTGTTTTGATGGTATACAACCTATACTTTCATGCTGACAGAAGGAGAACGGTTTCACAAGATATACGTACCAATTAATGGCTACACGATCTGGCACGCCAAAGTTGAAGATAAGCGACTCTTGATTATCCATTCAAGTTATAAAAGCGAACGAATGTCAGTGACAATTAGTTACATGTACATGAGTAAAAGTAATCCAAAAAAAAAAAAAAAAGGAGAGAAAAATTAAACACATTTCTAAAAGTGAACGCCTTTCTACTATCTCCCGAATTATCTTTGTTTCTGGATGGTGGATACTTATCTTTGTTTCTGGATGGTGGATACTTATTTGCCGGAAAGCACGATTTATTTGTCTCCTTAATGGCGACACATGTCGCCCGCAGCGTGCTAAAATTATGTTCTCTACAGGCTATTACAATACATCACTTCGCTTAATGGTTTTTCAGCTTCTTTTTTTTTTTGCCGCTATTACATTCTGTTAGACCCAGCCAAGTAAGCGCGTGTGGGTGCACACTTCTGGTGAGTACACTTCTACTTGGATTTAAGCAATAATGGCGTAGTCAGTAGCTTCCCTCCGTCCCAGGCATAGATCTTGTTAACGTTGTGATCGAATGTCAGCATATATGTCTCCAGGTGCGGGTTTTTGAAAGTGAGTCTGAGTACTCTCATCATGCCTAGCCACAGATCGTGTTCCTCGTCCAGGAAAGAACTGTGACGATTGTAATGCTTCAGCGTGTACAGTTTTCCACAGGCAATAAAGGCGCCCCCTTTTGAACCCAGTTCAAGCTCTATATTCACAGAGTTAATAATATCCAAATTCTCGGTGTTAAGCAAGGCCACGGTGATTTTCTCAGATTTCTCATTGCCATAAATAATCCACAGTCCATTCTGGTCGACATTAAAATGAACAAACATGGTCTGGGACTGGTAAAGGAACCCTTGCCACTTCAAATCCTTGGTAGACTTATGTATCATATACGAAATGCTTCTCACAGTGGTAGCTTGACCACTAGCCAAATCGAATCTCACAATTTTAGGTGTGCCTGACCAGTGATAATAGAGATGCCCGTCATACACCACGTGACCAGTACCGAAATAAGGCGATGCAGAAAGGCGAATTTCCCTTCCTCCCCTATCGTACTTAAAATTGTCATAAGAGCTGTATTCAAATATACTGTTTCCTTCCTGTCCGTAGGTGACCCAGATCTTGGAAGAAGTAGATTTTAAGTCTTTCATCCATGCACCATGTTTGGTACGGGCTTCACGCTCAAGTACTGGCAGACCCACTACCTCAATGCTACATTCTGGAAAAAAAGGAATAAAAATAATAAAGATATTTTGCTCATTGACGTAATGGACGTGGAAAACTGAATTACCGAGAATGAATTCTAAGTTGTGATATTGTTATGAATAACAATTATGTAACAGAAATAAAAGTGGAGTAGATAAATCCGTAGAATATTTCGATAGAATGTTGTATAGATAAATATTGACACAAAGATGAGGAGTGCATTTAAATTGTCAGACGCATCGATGGATGGGTGGATAGATAGATAGATGTGTGAACACAAAGAGGAAGAATGCATTTAGATTATTAGATGCATCGATGGAGGGGTGGACAAGACACACAAATGCGTGAATTTGAAAGACAAATTATATCCTGACAGTGTAAATTTAGTCATAGTCCAAAGAAACTTAGAAACAATACTATTAAGAAGGTTCAACGCTGTATGTCAGAGGGGTGCAGATCTTACAAGACATAATGTTAAAATTTCAAGCTCGTTGGAAATATGCTCCACGTATACAAACTGGTGGAAGATGACACATGCATAGTAACATGCTACTAAAATAATATAATTATATCTAAGAGTTGTGATTTATATTTCACTGCCCCAATTTACATTTAAACAAACAAAGAGGTGCCAGAAAGGCTAGGAATGAAAGGAGAATTACTGAATGGTATAAAAGTTAGACAGCTAAAACATTTTGCTCATATAGAAAGACATAACACCTTCCCAAAATTTTAATGGAAAGAAGAGCTGAAGACAAACTGGCAAGAGGAAGACAGCGATAACATCAAGAGATGGGCAGGAGAGAGTCTGTCAGAGTTACTATCAAGACGAGAGACAGAAGAAGTTGAAGATCTATTGCAGCTGACCTTCGACGTGGAGATGGCAGCTACGATGATGAATCTATATTGAATATAAATAGGTGAACGCCTCTTTGTCGCCCCATAAGTAGTAGCATTGGTTCACCACTGCAGCTGGACCTCATGGATGAAGCCTGCGTCAAAACATTTCACGTGCTCATGCAGCGTGATTTCTGTAGCAACTTGTTTTACATTATGAGGTTGCCAGCCCAATGCACAACCTCACTTCATTTGCTTCTTATGGCACGCTTGGTGGGACCATTTTTCCTTCTCTTGTTGGTCTTCTGTGAGACCAAAAGGAGCTATACGGATTTAAAAAAATAATTAAATGGAAAATATCATGCAGGGTTTGTAGGATCTGTAGGTTATTTAGCAGCGATCTCGCTTATTCGGCAACTATATATTTGATCCAATAGCGGTAAATTTTAGTAACAGTCATTCACGTATAAAAATTATACCTGCTTCGACAATTATACTTGTATAAAGCTGAAATGTCATAAATAGTCATAAACATGCTCTAATAATCATACATGTTTACTTACCAATGATAGCTTGTAGGTCAACCACACATATTATCTAGCAGCTATACATGTTACAAGAAGTTACATACTTTCATAAATGGGTGAATACCAAGAATAAAAGGATTGAAAGTATATGGCAAGATTATCAGTGTGGAAATGATGACAAGAAACAGACAAGTGCAAGTGGAATAAGAGATGGGAAAAAGAAAGTTGGCGAAAGATGTGCCATACACCGAGGAAACCATTTGATAACGTTTAAAGGCAGTCCACATTCTGGTATTCATAGATATATGGAAGCCGGAGAACACACGGGAAATAAAACTGGAGGTTAAAAAGGTAAAGGTAGTCTCATAGCAGATACTGTCGTAGGGGAGTGAAGTGACTTCGCCATACTAGGTCCAGCATTGAGAGGTCCCCTTCCTCGCTGCCTTTTCCTTCCCTAACTCAAAGTCAGGTACTCATTTACACACATACAGAAGGGAAACACAAGGCCTGTAAATAGTAAATAAATATTAAACACAAATAAAGGTATGTTTTCAGGCACTCGTGAGAAATAAAGAAGTTGGTGGTGCTTAGATGGCAGGGAGGAAAGTGTAATTCGCTTCCGTAGCTAGGCGGTGGTGCCGCACGGAAGGTTCTAGGTTCGATTCCCCGGTAAGCCACTCACGTCTGTTGTTTTTCTGTTGTCTAGTTTTCTACTTCTTTATTTCTCCCGAGTGCCTGAAAACATACCTTTATGTGTGTGTAATATTTATTAACTCATTTAGAGCTTGGTAGACTGGAGCGTGTCGGCACCGTGATCCGAACTCGGCACTTTTGCCGCGAGAAACCAGAACTCTAACCACTCTGTTAGTCGGACATTCCTGTCGATCAGAGTGAGCAAACTGGAGACAGAAGTGAAAAATGATGAGGAACGTATGAAAAGCTGATGGCACAGGTCATGAGTACCTGGTATGAGTTTGTTAAAGACCCATGCTGCTTGGAGAGCTGAAGGGCATGTCGTAGGGTGAATGAAAAAAGGAAGAAAGGCAAAGGCGTCCAAATTGGACTGCCTATTGACACTGACGGGATCTGGAATTTTACAGTAGACTCAACGGAAAAGTAGAGGGGAAGGGACACAAATCAAAGATAAGAAAGGGGCGGTGCCCGTTGAGAAGATCAACACAAATTAGGAACAACTTATCATCGGGAAATGATGATGATGATGACATTTATGTCATGCCCAAAAATTCTATGTGAAAAAAACATTAACTGTGCAATAGTCAGCATACGGGTACATATTATTTAAAATGATCTATGTTATAACAATTAACAATGTTATATAACAGTCACGCCTGCAGACTCTGCATATGTTATTTAATATGTGTATATCTTATCTACCAGTGATTCTTCTACTTCTTCTTTTTCTTCTTCTTCTACTTCCTCTTCTTCACCATTATCATCGATTTCTACTTCTTCTTCATCTTCTTCTTCTCGTTTTATTTCTTTTTCTTTATCTTCTTCTTCTTCTTCTATTTCACGTTTACCCTGCCGGCTGGTATAGGTGATCGAGTTTCTCCATAACTTCTACCCCTAGTCCTGTTTATCAATTATGTTGTTGAATTTTTCCTTGTCACGATGTTAATCTGTCTAGTAACTTTTCTCTGTGTCATTCCTTTCTCCTTTTCTATCAGTCTTTTCTGTTGTCTAATAATATTCCAACATTCCTGTTACACATAACACGCCACAACAAGATGGGCTCCTTCCTTGTAATAATAAGCTGACCTCTTTTATGGCATTCATATCTCTTTTTATTAATCGCCCATGGTATTCTTAACATTGTTCTGTAAAACCACATCTCTGTGGCCTCTAGGGATGTTCTTGCTAGATTTATTGATTGTCCATGTCTCGCTTCCATGTGGCATGACTGGCTATATATAACACTTCCACAGACAAGACTTTAGAGCCCAAAACAATTTTCATTTTCATGATACGCTACTTTTACCATCATAATTGTTATAATAATAATAATAGATTACACATGAAAAATAATAGTTACATTATGCAAAATAAGCATATAAGAATCATGCTATGGCGTGGGATCCAATGTGGCGCAGATGAAGCTTTGTTGCGTGATCGATCTGTAAAGGTTGTGATGAGAAAAAAAGCGTATCATATACAAAGAACAAACTGTACATAATGGAACAGGGATAATGTGCAGCATAATTATTATTACAAACAACTTAAATTTCAATGATAATGGTTGCTATAAACGAAGCATATAGACTTCATGGTCATATCAAATGATTGCATCTGTTACAACGCGAGAACATACTCATGCGTTGGACCATCACCTCTTATTTTAGAAGGCCCGAATTTAAGCCTATCACAGTAACCTCATGATGTAAGCAATTTAGAAGGCACACCCGACTAAGAAAATTTTCCTTTGCTGGGTGTACCCTTCTTTCTGTTTATATGGTGACGTTATTGTTATAGATTTTCAGGTAACCGTACTGTCAGGCCTTCTGAATGTGTGATGGTCTAACTGGACAAGCGCAGTAGGAAATAATGAGGGCAGTAAATGAAAGGCTACATGCGTAAGAGTTTACGTCACTTGCGGAGAAGGTTATTAAACGTGTAATATAATGAAATGCATGGGGCTGGCCGCTTCATCGTGAAAAAACATATTTCTACAAAAACCATTGCTGTAAGAGCATGTAAATGTTTGGCGCAGGATTCTTGCAAGGGGACCAGCTGTAGCAGTGGTTCCATGCTGCATAAGGAGCGAAAAAAGGAAATGATGAATGCATATACAGTAGAACTCCATTTATCCGAACCCCATGGGACCGAGCATCGTTCGGATAATCAAATGTTCGGATAATTGGATTACATGATGTATCGAGTACATGTACACATATTTCTAAAAATAATTAACAATCACAAGGAAAATACACTATAAAACATATTTACTTGTACTGTAATAATAATACCCACACTGTATTAGATCACTGTATCACCAAAATCTTTCATTACACTGCAGTGCATGTACTACTTGTATTAATTATTTTTGTTAAGAAAGAGAAATGTTTTCAAAATAACATTACAAACAATTCAAAACCAGGCGCAACTTACGTATACATGTACTTGCACAGATGTAGCCCACTATTTAAAATAATGAGGAATCCTCTTTTGCGCCAAACTGGATAGTCTGCTTTTGGCTGCTAAGTCCCGCATTCTCTTCAACAGCAGAAGCTGTGTAGGACAGCTGTCATCTTCTTGCTCGTACCAAGCCATCGCTGTTTCTAGTGCTATAAAGGCCTCTTCAGGACTTGGTCGACGTTTTGGGTTTTCTTCATAATCTACAAGTACATCATGTACTTCTGAGGAGTCTTCATCATCGGTCACTACATGTATTTGGTTTTCTTCTTGCACAAAAGACAAAATTTCTTCGTCATTCAAAAACTGAAAACCAGAATCATTATCATCTTCTAGCCACATGTGTGCATCATCTTTGTCACAGTCCGAAAATCCGGGCATTGCTTGAAACAGTTCCACAACTTCATTTATACAATCCTCATTTGTGTCCACTGCAGTAGTTTCATTTCCTCCTTTTTCCCCAAGCAATCTATTCCAAGCCTTGTTGAGATTATCTTGTGACAGGGTGGTCCAAGCATCAGCTTACATATAGCAGCAGTCTTTGAGATTAAGCTTTTTTTGAAAACGCCACCACACTTTCTTCATCTTCAGCCAACAATAAACGACGCAGGACTTCCTTCTTGTACATCTTTTTAAGCTTTGCTATAACACCCTGATCCATTGGTTGAATCAGTGCTGTTACATTGGGAAGCAGAAAAATTACTTTAAAATTTGCATCAACTGCATTCAATGTATCCGTCTCTGGATGAGATGGTGCATTGTCCAGTAGAAGAATTACTTTTCCAGTTTTCTTTTCTTGTTCTTTCAACCTCTTCACATTTGGGATGAACTGATTTGTATACCAATCAAGAAATATTTCACTATTCATCCAAGCACTCTTCTGTGCTTTGTAGTACAATGGGAGACATGTCACATTCTTTAAACAACGTGTTTTTTTGGCTTTGCCGATCATTAGCACCGGTAAACGATGACTTCCACTGGCATTCGCGGCTACCAAAATTGTTACTCTCTCTTTGCACTTTTTAAACCCAGGGGCAGCTGCTTCGCGCTGAGATGCAAGTGATTTTTGAGGCAATGATTTCCAGTATAAGCCAGTCTCATCGGCATTATACACATCATCGAGTAAATAACCTTCTTCTTCCAAAAAAGCCAAGAATGTTTCTTTAAAATTTTCAGCGGCAGTTGCATCGCTAGATGAAGATTCCCCTTGAATCTCCAATTCTCGTATGCCATGACGAGATTTAAAGTTTCTTAACCATCCCTGGCTAGCCTTAAAGTCAGGAGGACCGTCAAGTTGACTGTTGAACTGAAGTGCCTTTTCACACAATAGAGAGCCAGAGATAGGTTCCCCTTTGCTTCTTCTTTGCACAAACCATATATACAAAGCCTCTTCCAATTTCAAATCTTTCGCATTTCTCATGGTTTTATGTTTCTTCGACCCATTTTCACTATCCAATTTCGATGCAAAACTCATAATTTTATCCTTGTTACTTTTGATGTCAGAGACGGTAGCTTTCTCAACATTGAAAATCCTCGCAAATGAAGACACAGTTTCACCTTTTCCTAGTCTCTTGATAATTTCTGTTTTCGTTTCAATTGACAAAACATTGCGGTTCCTTTTATATGCTTTAGGCCTACTGGAAGATGCCAGGTCGCACAGAGAAATACGTGTACACCAAAATTATTCTGCTGTAGTAGCAGACACAATTATTTTAAGTTGAACTGTCTGTTTAGCCAGTGTTCTGCCTAGAACTCACACGTACACTGGATTGGTAAACCAGATATTAACGGACTTTATGATCTAACTGACTTCATGTACGTAAGCGACCGTCCATTAGCCCATCTCATTGTCTACAAATTGTTCGCACACATTTGAAGCTTGCCGCATCAAAAGATTCAGAACTGTAGTCTAACGTGACTGGTGGAGACTGATTTTTTTTTTTCTGGAAAAAGTGTTCGGATAATTGGATGTTCGGATAATTGGGGTTCGGATAAATGGAGTTCTTAATCACTGAATTATATGGATGATATCGTTCGTAGATTACTTCCGTGTTGTTAGAAACTATATGCGATTTATATAAGTTGATTGAATATTTCTTATATTTGATTTCGTAAATACCTCGTATTTCAAGTTTGATCTGCGTTGAAGAAGGTCGACAAGTTGACTATTTCATTATTTTTCTTTCGTTGTTTTTTTTATTATTATTTCCAATTAACTTTTAAGATGTTTGCTGCTTGTTGCCAGGCACTTTCAACCACAGTCAGAAGTCATTTGATTATGACCAAATGCTTATCAGGTAAAGAAAAAGAAGAACTCTATTCCAGAACTCTAGTGCCACGTTAATAAGTACAAAGCCCTGACAAGGACAATTAGCTTTTATCAGCTAGAATAAGACTGCATGTCAGACATGTCTAATATGAGATAATGTTTAAGGCTGGCAACCTCATCATGTTAAACAAATTGCTCAATAACTCACTGCTGAAAGAGCACATGAGTGCTTTTATGAAGACTTCCTTGAAGAAGGTCAGCTGAAGTGGTCGTATGCTCCACAGGGAGCAACAAAGGAGAAATTATGATGATTCTTTTATACCATCATCAACGTAGACGGTTTTATTTTTATTATAGCAGTGTCCGTATTACCTCTATAACATTCTTCTTCTTCTTCTTTGATCCTTGGTTACTGACTGACAAAGCAATCAGTAATCATCACGCCTGGTGGCGCCTATTGAGGCATATTGGGAATATGGTGTTAGGCCCATATTTTCTTGACCGTCGGCACACTAGGGGTGATGTGGTCAGCATTACGCCGGCCGCCTTAACCTTCCCAGAGTTGCTCTGGTACCCATTTGGGGCTGGGTCGATCCAGGAGCCGTATGCGGCCTAAAAAAATCCCACCTCATCTGGGGATCGAACCATAGACCACTGAGCTAGGAAGCCAGTGCACTAACCACTATGCTACCGCGGCTCCCGTGTAAGACAGCAACAAACTGTCTCCACCATGCTCGGTCGGCATCCATCCTTCGTGTGGTGCCCCAGCTCTGGTTCATGCTGAGCATCTCTGCCACCAAGGTTCTCCGCCAAGTAGCTTTTGGCCGGCCTCGCTTTCACTTTCCTTCTGGAGTCCATAGTATGACAGTTCCGGTGATGGTGTCAGAGTCCATTCTGAGAACGTGGCCCACCCAATTCCAACGTCTACCCGCTATGATGGCGCACATGTCTTCTTGCTCTTTAACAAGTTGCACAAGAATTGCAGTTTCTTTGACAGGGAAATTTCTCCAAAGATCAGTTTCTATGACAGGGAAATTTCTCCAAAGATCAGTTTCTATGACAGGGAAATTTCTCCAAAGATCAGTTTCAATCCCACTGTTCGCTGTCTATAGCCGAAATTTTCACGATTAATAAGCCACAAATTCCACTACCATATTCTTGTTATAAGTATAAATAAACTGATATCTAATGCAGTAGCACAAATTATACTTTATATTTACGAAATAGAGCATACAACTCTGAAGAGTTGGTAACAAGACACATACACCCCTATATTTATAGTCAATTTGTAAAGTCAACTTCAACAATAATATGACATTAACATTTATAAGTACTGACAATAATTTTATATTATTGTGTAACAATAAGTACAATATAATATAATCTGATATGGTATTAATATTTCCCGTTTCGCTTCTTATGGAGCGTGGATCCACCACTGCAGCCGGTCTCCTTACAGGAAGCCTGCACAAAAAGCATTCGTATGCTATTGCAGCAATGGTTTCTGCATATATTTGTTTTAGGTGATGAGGTTGCACGCCCTATGCATAGCCTGACATCAGTCGCCTCGGGCGACACATGAGGGAGCAAAGGTCCTATTCTCTCTTGTTATCATCAGAGCATCTTGGGAACTACACGGAACAACCGTATAAGTACTGACGATACAATTACACTATTCACTGTTATAACAATATGCATAACATTCACACATTTTTGTACTGAAAAGAATAACAATGGATTAGTCATAACTGAATTCCATATCAGTAAGTGTAATCTACATACTTTTAAACAGTATTATACTCTGAACGGAGTGTCAGATTATAAACATCGCATTTATATATGGATAATTTGAATACTGTATTATAAACACCGCTTTTATAAATTGCTTATTTGAATTCTAGATTATAAATACCGCATTTATATCATGTTAACCTGCATATTAGATTACAAGCATCAGATTAATGTAATGCTAATCTGTATTTTATATCATAAACGTCACATTTATATAATGCTAAAACATCTCCTTTTAAAAATGTTAATCTAAAGTATTAATCTAAAGTATTAACCAAAATTTAACCACTATCTGAAAGGAAGTAACTATTAGCAAGGTATATGCTTATCGTAATTTGATTAGTTTGTCTCCTGAGTTAATTAAAATGTCAGACAATAATAACGTGTGATGCTCAATAGAGTAGATGATATAATTAATGCAACTCATGCTGCGTGCACTTAGTTACCTCTGACACGGGGTGGAAATGTTGGTGCCGGCGTTGTTCCTTCAGGGTCTATAATAATTGACAGATATTCATATAAGATGTGCTGTGATATTTGCATTACTAGACGTGTTAAAATCGTTACCTCTTGTTAGGTCGGCGAGGAGAAATCGGGAGATGCTACCTAGTATTACTATCGGTCCTGGTCTGGCCGTACGAGAGAAGGGACCAGTTAGGCCATTTGGCCCGGGCCCCTTCTCATATGATGGCCTCACCTCAGCCAAGGATGCGTGATCATACATGCCTTTCTTTAAATTAATTTTTTACTCTCTTCCCAAACAATGTGGGGGCACAGACCTCATCTGAGCTCTCGGAGGGGCTGCTTGGAGGCACCTAAAACCGAGGCAGAACTTTCCATCCATCTATCCATCCCTTCCTCCATCCATCCATCCACCCACCCTCCCATCCATCCATCCGTCCGTCCATCCATCCATCCATCCATCCATCCATCCATCCATCCATCCATCCATCCATCCATCCATCCATCCATCCATAACCTGGAGTCTCGTGCTTTCCTTCTTCTTCTTATTTCTTTTTTAAATTTTGAGTTCTGCCTCAATTCCAGCTCTCGATGTTCCCGTGGGTCAGTCTTTCTCTCCATGTCCCCATGGAGCCAAGTCCGCTGCTTGTCTATCTCTTCTCATGAGCTTCACCTGACTATTCCACCTCTATCACAGTTTCAGTGCTCATTTTGTGAGAATGCAGTATTTTTACTTGTACAAAGTTGCATTACGTCAAATTATTTTGTGATAATAAATAGCTACAGTATAAAGCGAGGACTGAGATAAACAGCGGAATGTTTGACGGACCTGCGCGCCCAATTCTAACTCCTTGAAAATAAAAGTCCTTCGTTCACTCATCTTGAGAGTGATATTCCTTATTCATGTCCAGTTTTAGAAGTCTGTGTTTATTGTTGTACTCTATCTTCCAAAAAAACAAAAAAACTAATAATAGACCCTACACTCGCCTCCTTCCTCCAATCTTTTCTTCCTGTGTTATTTTCTTCCATCTCCATTCTTTTATTTTCTTGAATTTTATGTTATAAATCTGTCAGAGTTTTTCCACTGTAAGTAGTCTTTCTTCATTTTTGTATGTGTGTGTGTGTTACCACTATGTTGAGGGTGAAATGTAGTGGTACATATTATTATTCAATTACTGTTGATAGTGGTGGAATGTTTCTGGTGGATGGTGTGGTACAACAAGGTCTGACAATGACAGAGTCAGTGAGGTCGGGCTTACGGGTGGCCGACTGATGTGTGAGTAAGTTACTGTCAATCAACGCGAATGTAAAAAGGTTCTGGCATACCAACACAGGCTATAACCACACACTACAGTACACGTAATAGTCCAGAAACGTTGCAACGAATGGTAACGTTTAAATGGTTTATTAGGCCACAGACTCACGAAGACATCAAAGAACGGCAGTTCATAATACAGCATGGAGCATCAATGGTAAATCCATAAATTCCATAGTAATCAAGCACAATATCCATTATGATCCTATAGCAAAATATCCCTCGGGAAGACTGCATAAATGACAGCTCATAGCAGCTCCTATCATATGGTAATACAGCAAAATATCCGTTAACAAATGACTGCATACATTGCAGTTCTAGTATCATCACAGTAAATCCATCAAGAAAGTAAATATGACTCATAACACTGGCCGGTACACTCCATGGCCTCAACAAATATCTT
Organism: Oreohelix idahoensis; assembly: GCA_024509875.1. Taxonomy (NCBI): domain Eukaryota; kingdom Metazoa; phylum Mollusca; class Gastropoda; order Stylommatophora; family Oreohelicidae; genus Oreohelix; species Oreohelix idahoensis. The sequence continues at coordinate 703,957 of JAMPIV010005820.1, forward strand.
CTATATCAAATTCTCCCCTTCATCATAGGAAATATGCATAATAATAATCATGGCCGGTACACTCCATGGCCTCCAGCAAATAATCTAGGAAGGAAACTCTTCCCTACAACAATATACTCCATCTTCTCTTCTAAGAAATATATCCCTCGATAATAATATCTGGACCCCTTCACGAAAGTGGTTAAACATCCATTTCGTACCTCTGCCAGAAACACACTGTCACGAAAATCGCTACTCAGTACAGCTCAGTAACAAAACTACATGCGCGAACTCACCGCGTGAGAACTCAACTCAGCCCCAACCGTCTCTACCCAAAAATCTCACTAGGGACTAGAACAGTTTTTAACATATTTTTAAAAACATTAACAACTAGTCCGTTGAGCTGTGTTCAACAATTTACTGCCTACAGCTCCCAACTAAGAAAAACATCATCATCACCCAAAGCGTGTTTACAAGGGTGATTACTCAAAACTGACCTTAGCATACAAGTCTTTTAACGCTTAACTCCCCTACATTAAATTATGACTTAACAGTGTGTGATAAACTTACTCTATTTTTTATGTAGGTGATAGTTTTTCTCTATTTTTGCACGTACGTGATAGTTTTTCTCCATTTGTGTATGTACTCGATAGTCTTTCTCAATTTGTGTATGTACATGATAGATTTTCTTCACTTGTTTATGTACGTGATAGTCTTTCTCCATTTATATATGTATATGAAAGCCTTTCTCCATTTGTGTATGTACGTGATAGTCTGTCTCCAGTTGAGTAGGTACATGATAGTCTTTCCCTATTTGTGTATGTACACGATAGTCTTTCCCTATTTGTGTATGTACACGATAGTCTTTCCCTATTTGTGTATGTACACGATAGTCTTTCCCTATTTGTGTATGTACATGATAGTCTTTCTCCAGTTGTGTATGTACGTGATAGTCTTTCTCCATTTATCTATGTACGTGATAGTCTTTCTCCATTTGTGTATGTACGTGATAGTCTTTCTCCATTTATGTATATACATGATAGTCTTTCTCCAGTTGTGTATGTACACGATAGTCTTTCTCCAGTTGTGTATGTACACGATAGTCTTTCCCTATTTGTGTATGTACATGATAGGCTTTCTCCGGTTATGTATGAACGTGATAGTCCTTCTCCACTTCTCTCTTCTTCCGTCATGCAGGTTTATGCCGCCTCTCCATCTCCTTTGTCGCGTATTTAGTACGGTACCTATGAGCTGTCTTATTCTTTCACGTATTCTGTGAAGCCACGTAACAGTCATAAATGCAACACTGTAAGTATAAATAGTGTGTAGTAAACAAACTCTACGGTCAACATCTTTTGGGAGACTGAATAATCTATTCTAACATCACTAACGGTCAGGGCCGGGCTTAGACATGTTGAGGCCCTAAGCTGTAGGAAGCTGTAGAGGCCCTATTTGACAATTGGTAACAAAGAAAAGAGTCCTGTCACAACTGAACTTGGCAAGAACGCCGCAAAGATGCATAACAAATCCATGCGAAGTGGGCGGAAGGGTTGCTCCATTAGAGCTTTAAAAATATGCCTTTATTCTTTCGGTTTCAAGACATTTATTATACAAAAAAATGCTTTAAATTTGCTCCCAGAGTCAAGTGACTGAATGTATTTAATTCCTAGGAGTAAAATGCTCTTGTAAACTTGTAATTGCCAGAAAATGAATTTAATTTGCAAACTATAATATGATAAACACTGATAAAACATAAGAAATCAGTCAGTTTACATTTTCCTTCTTTTTTTTTTTTTTTGTAAACGAAAAGTCACGAATGACGTCCTCAAAATATAAGCTACGCAATTTATCCACTTTCAAATGTTATATTCATTTTAAAGAAATGTTTCAAAAAAAAAAAAACTAACAAAAAAAAACATTGGAGGTAGTTTTGCAATTTCTTTGAAACAAATCATACTAACGTTTGAAACATTCATTTAGACATATCACGTATGATGTACGGCGGTCCTGCCATTATAAGTGGAAATTAACATTACAGACTTACTCCTCCTATAACTATTTCTATAACTTTTTAAGGCGATAAGCCCTTCACCTCGCTACACCACTGTTAGAGAGGCCCCTTCAGACTACGAGGCCCTAAGCTGTAGCTTGTTTAGCTTATGCCTAAATCCAGCCCCGCTAACGGTGCTGTTTTGTTGGTAATATATCTTCTCTCTAACTTACAAACAAAAGCAAAAAAAATTGTAACTGTTTAAAAGAACTGAAACAATGTTTGTACTCACAAGCTCTTGTCTTTTCTGTCTCACCACATTCAACTGAAATAAAGAAAATGCAAAGATTTGTTGCAGTACAATAAATTACTTTACTTTATACATGAGAATACAGTTGTAAGTAATGTTAACAATGATATGTCGTAAGAGACAACTAATATTAGGTTGTATGTGGGGCTGGCAACTTCTTCATGTAAAAAAAAATTGATAACGAAACCACTACTGCAAGAGCTCAATGAAAGCCTCCTGCAGGGCGAGCAGCTGCAGTGTGCCTTAAAGAACGAAAGGGGAGAGAAGAAAAACAAGAAGAAGAACGAAAGGGGAGAGAAGAAAAATAAGAAGAAGAACGAAAGGGGAGAGATCAAGAAGAAGAAAGATGCTGATTTTACTTTTCATAATCCTTCAGGCCCCCCTCCCCCCAAGGAGCATAAGTCTTCAAGTAAAACATGTCATGTCCTACTGTCGAGTGCCTTTAGCTCTGTCTTCAGGTCTTTTCTCGATGCGTTCTTCGGGTTACCTGTGCTGCTCTTATCCTTGGGATTTCAGAACTAAGGCTGTCTGGTAATGCTATCAACAGGTTTCATATTTGTGCGTCCAATCCATCGCCAGCGTCTTCTGTTTATCTCTTGTTCTACTGGAACTGGTCTGGTTCTTCAGTCATAACTGACTATGGGAACGTGTTGTGCCGACACCCTAAGGTGAAGCTGGAGTGTCCTCTCCAGGGCGCACGCTTGGGCACAGTTAAATGGAGATCAAACTGTTGTCGATGCAGCATGTTCCCCCTCTCCACGTAGCGGGTAGGTCCAAAGGAACGGCACTAGCCGATACAGTTTGGTACCAGTCACGCCGCAGGTGTTGTCAGAATAATATTGAATCAACAATAGACTGCCTTCGGGCATATACACCCAGAAATAGACCAAAAAAAAATTATTTTTGATTTGCATATAATAATTGTGTTTTAAATATTTATAAGCCTTTTTACTTCGATATTCTTTTTGAATTATGTGTTTATCTGTAATAGTTTATGAGTTATCAATGTTCAAAGAGATCAGCTAAGTGTTTTAACATTTTAAAAACTAAACTTTAACGAAAACAGGGCCTGCGATTCACAGTTCCGGTGATATTTTCTACAATTTTAAAGCTATAGCTTTCAAATTTTGCACACTTATAGCCCATGTTATCCTTTATGGCATGAACCTCCACTTTTTTCTTACATGGTATAGAAACAGAGATATTGCTATACAAAGTTCTAAATTTGTGCCATTTAAAAGGGTCATATTGCAAGAGCCATATCTACAAAGCTCATTGAGGTAGACATTTTTGGGTGGTTCACGCCATAGGTAGGGATGTTATGCACATCATCTGCTGGTTTGGCATTCTTTGCACTTTTTATGTGAGTGAAATTCATTCCCAGGTGCACTGGGGGTTTTCCTTTCATTTTTTTTTATCACTTCATGTTAATTAATTATTTTCACATAAAACATTAAAATTTATAAAGTAAACTTTGTTCATCATAAAATATAATATCTCTTGTAACATGTGGCCAAATTTTATGTCAACAAGTTCGTTAGTTATTTTTCTGTTAATTTTTTAAAAAGATAACCCATTTTTGGGTGGGTGTGCCCCTTTAAGGACTCCGACTCTGAATGTATCCTCAGGGTTTACCCCCGAAGCAAATGGATATTCCCGCAAGGCAGCGGTGGTTTGAAATCACAGTTTTACCTTCTTCTAGACAGTCTACCAACCAAGGATCACGAGCCACATCTGTCCGAAATATCTGTTTTTGTCCACGGTTGTTTATTCCGTATTCACAACTAACCCCTATATCTAGAGGTCGTTCAACCATATGCAACCCGGTTGACGCGCCTGATACAAGGATAGGTGTAGTTTGTCTAACTGAAGTCTTCATTATAAATTCCATTCAACTCCTACTCTGGATATCAAAACAAACAAACAAACAAACAAACACAAACGCACGCACGCACGCACGCACGCACGCACACACACACACACACACACACACACATACATGTTACGGGGTTTTCTGTCTTTAGGTTGGCATTGATGTTGTCTGGTTTGTCGGGCCTGCTAATGTGGCCGACGTACTTCTGATCACGCGAATAATGTGGGCCGTTTCTTTGGCTTACAGTGATGACCTGGTTAATGATAATAGGACCCGGTAACGATGTAGGATGGGTCAATACAGGATGACCAACTGGCACGGATAAACACTGTACTCGTTGGGAGAGTTAGTGTTGACAACATATTTATTCATGACGAAACTTTACATCAGTAGCTTTCAGACATTCTTCATCAGCAATGGTCATGATAGAAAAGGTACATAGTCAGTAACAATCAACATGGACGTTGACCGACCGCACTAGCCGCTGCCACATCATGGTTAGCGGAAGCTCTGCGGCAACGTATTGGTAAGAGGCATGGGTTTACAAAATGACCATGTTAAATCTTTGAGCATATATACTGAAGAACATTAAAAACGCACCACCTGTATAATCCAGGAACAGAGTGTGAAATGTAAATATAAGTGTTTACAAGTTTACATATTTGGAATCTTTATTCATTTTCCTATGAATCCATGCTGGTCATTAATTTGTACATTTGATTGTTATGAAATTCATTGTATTCTGTGCAGGCAAGGGAGAAAACCAAAAATGCAACCAATAAAAAAATTCATTCACACTATCCTCAGTATCTGGTATGTCCACCGTGTGCTTGCAAACAAGCTTGGCAGCGGCTCCGCATGGAACGCACAAGTCTCTGAAGGAAATTCCGGGGAATCAAGTCCCATTCACGTGTAAGAGCAGCTTCGAGCTGTTGCAGATTAGCTGGAGAACCTTGCCTGTAGACTCTGCGTCCAAGCTCGTCCCACAGATGTTCTATAGGGGACATGTCTGGTGATAGGGCAGGCCAATCAATCGTCACAATGTTCTGCTGCTGTAGATATTGCTGCGTAATGCATGCGGTGTGCGCACGTGCTTTATCCTGCTGGAGAAGCTGCAAGTCTGGATAATTTGTGAACGCAGGAGCAACAAATGCATCCAGAACCTCAACTCGATATGTCACAGCATTAACATTTCCACGGAAGACGTGAAGAGGCAAGAGATGGTGAAAACTGAATCCTCCCCAAATGTGAATACTGCCACCTCCAAATCAGTTGTTTTGACGAACACAGCAATCTATAAGTGCTCTCCACACCGTCGCCAAATCCGCATAGTCCATCAGCAAAGCATATGTTGAATCTGCTCTCGTCTGTGAATAGGACAGCATTCCACTGCAGTCTAGTCCATCTGACATGTTGCTCTGCCCATTGCAGGCGCTGCTGACGATGTCTGTGAGTCAAGTTTGGCCCAACATAAGGTCGTCTTGCAGTAAGGCCTGTATCTCTGAGTCGTCGAATGACTGTCATTCGAGAGACTTGCCCACGTCTACCCACTATTGCTCTTGCTGTTTGACTTGCCGGGAGAGAACGATTCCTTAGGTGACTCAGCAAAATGTGACGATCTTGCGCAGGGGTAGTAACTCGTGGTTGGCCACTCCGAAGTCTATCCCGGGCACTGCCAGTGGTTCCGTAACGTTCATTGAGACGTACAATAGTGCTGTGGTGGCAATTCATCCTTCTGGCAATGGCCCGCGAGCTCATTCCGGTCTCCAACATACCAATGGATCGTTGGCGGTCGTTTTCAGATAGTCGTGGCATTTCAAGCACATGTACTGGGTGTTTTGTCTCAACGGCCTTTTTATACCTAGTGTACTGCCACAACGCGTACACATTTTCAGGGTCATAGCTGTTGGGAATCGTGTTGCACGTGTAACTTTCATTGTTTTCATGTAGTCTGTACACAAACCCGTGGGTTGAATCATCCACTTTCCATTCTGTCATAAGAGGTTTTGAGGTTATTAAATATAGGCTATCCTGGACAAATAGGTGTATCAGAGGATACCAGGATAGTGCCAGATAAGAGACTGGTCTTATAAGCAATACCCCCTTCTCTGAAAAGAGCAAGGGTGTATAGACATCAAAGTGGGGTCAAGCTATGAAAGTTCCCAGAGAAGATGATGATGATGTACCCTGAGTCCCTAACTGCTTCCTCTTGTGATCCCACCAAGATTAATTGTTAACTGTTTTTTTTTTTTGGCTAATTATCTAGGGGTAATTTAAATTATAACAGTTATTAATTTCACAACAGACTTTAACTTTAATAAAATTGCTAAGCAAGACTGTATGAAATTTTATGTACAATATAATTGTCCTGAACCTCAATCTATACAGGTCAGGAATACTCAAAAGCAATAAAATGATATTTACACATCAAAATAAATATATTGGAAAAACTGTTCCATTTTTGTAGAGTGTTCACTGGAATAACTACACACACAGTTTCTGTTCATATGGATGATAACTTCTGCTATTACTATGCTGTAAGTTCTCTTTATTATTTTGGTGGTCTTATCTATTCATCCTAAAAAGGGTTGTAATCCTAATTTGATTAGTCTTGGGTGAATGATTGGGAAAAACTGACATTGGCCTTTATAAAGGACTTATCTTAGAATGTTGCTGCTGCTGTTCATAAATACAAGTCAGGGTCACAAACTTTATAGCTCCTGACTGAGAAGATGGGGTCTGGCTCCAGATATATATAAGGAACTCTCAACTCCCACAAACTTCCTCTCAAGTGAATGCAGCCACGAGGTAACTTCGTGATATAACCTGGAATAGAAGGACAACCCATTCCATGTAGAAGTCTGCTTCCATCAATTCACCCACAAACAACACTAAGTCTTACCCTTTTTCAGTTACTGTGCTAACAAGTTGCACAAGACCTTGAATTCCTTTGTCTACAGTCAGTTCCATGTAATCATTTTTTCTCTGTTTTGATTCATTGTTAGTGTCCTTAGTCTATGCTTGGCTTCCGTACAATAATCATGTTAAGTACAAATCAGCATGTGACCTATTGATTACTTCATTCTAACCTTTCCTGTACGTTTATCACATGATCTTTTAACAGTGTGTCACTCCAGAAGAAAATACTAATTTAAAGCACTACTAACTCTTACTGTCGTAATTTGTTGCCATTTTTGCAAACACTATACACATTTTTCCCATTTCGAACATGTCTGCAAAACTACACTCATTCATAATTGGGTCAGTATGACAAAACACATCCGTCCGGCAGTTTCACTTTCGAATAACACTCGAAAAAATAGTCTAGCTATACACAGATTAATAAGTAACAAAATATGCAAATAAATATACCTTTCTTACCCTCAGGCAAATATATTCACACACACACAAGCTGAACTGGCCTTCTAAGGGATCTTAGAACTGCTCTCAGATCAAAAGGCAAAGACTTGGTCGTTCTGTCTTTTTGCTTCTGTCAGCTCGGCGCAGATTTTTGAAATGAATGGCCCAGATAGTACGACTTTGTTACTATTTATAGAACTACACTCGCCCAATCAGAGGCAAAGTCAAAAAGTCTTTCTAGGAATTTTGACTTAGGCGATTCTGAGCTCGCTTGTATAATCTGACTAATTTTAATTATTTTATATATTATAGTTATTAGTGGACCGATTTTAATTATCAAAAGTGATAATTAAACGGCCAATTGTTCTCTATCGCTCTATATGGATATTCCTTAGTTATTTCTTTGCATTTCAATCTGGGTAATTTTTAAGTAATTAAATTTGGCATTACCCTGATATGAAAATATCACTAAAATAAACTTTTCTACTACAATAAAATTTTATCATGCATGAATATTTATGCTTATGTGTTAAGCGATATCAGCGCTATAATTCGAGATATCCCTTTCAGCTTAATTATCTTTAGTAGTTCAGAAATAAAATATCTTCGTTTGGTCAAAACACATAATAGCCTCTATGGTCACGTCAACCAAAATGTTCTTATCACTACAAGAAAAGAAAACAATTTGATTGGTTGTTAAATTTGTACTATACTCTTAGATAATTTTGGGTGGGCGGTAACTTTTGACTTGGTTCTTAGACAAATTCAAATACACTAGATAAATTTTTGGCGGTAAATTTGACTGGGTTCTTAGACTGCTTCAAATATTATAGTTAATTTGAGGCGGGGGAAGTGAGCGTGGTGTAAGACAGATTCGAATTTTACGACATATCTCCCCCGTTAGAAACACGTGAACCACTAGTGCAGCTTTCATGTCTGTATTACAATCACGTTCAAATTATGTCAAATTGACTTTACTCTGCCTTAGTGTTATCCTGGATTCCTGCAGGTGGGTGCGTACTCAAGAAATCTGCCCCAACGTTCTGCGATTCAGGAATGTACTCAATGGTAAACGAGTAAGGTTGTATAAGAAGAGACCACCTTAACAATCGTGCATTACTATGTTTTGCCTGGGCCAGAAAAACCAGTGGCTGATGGTCACTTTGTAACACGAATTGTCTACCATTTGGTAGATTTGGAATTTCTTAATTGCCCAGACTAAGGCTAAACACTCTTTTTCTACTGTGGAGTAATTTCTCTCCGCTTTGTTTAATTTGCGACTGGCATAAGCAACGGGGTTCAATTCTTAGTCTGGTAATGAGGATCTTTGTAACAACGTGGCCCCCAATCCCACATTACTGGCGTCCGTTCTCAAAACGAATTCCTGACTCAAATCAGGTAGCTTCAATATGGGCTTACTGGTGAGTTTGTGCTTCAGCTCATTATATGCCAGCTCACACTCTGCTGACCATTCTATTTTGTCTGGCTTCCCTTTACGAGTTAGATCCGTCAGAGGAGCACACACAGAGTAAGAATTCTGGATATATTTTTGATAGAACCCACAAAGTGAGACAAAGGATCTCACATCTTTCTTAGTCTGTGGTCTGGGTGTTCTCTGTAATTTTTCTAAGTTCTTAGGATCAGGGGTCATGCTACCCTGATGTACAGTGTGTCCCAGGAATTCCAATTCCTTGCAGCCAATACAACATTTGGTGGGTCTAGCAGTTAAATTTGCCTCTCTGAGTCTGTCAAATAACATATTTAGAGAGTCTAAATGTTCCTCAAATGTTTCCGTGGCGATGAGGATGTCATCCATGAAATTAGTAATACATGGATTTTTCAGGGGATCCAATAATTTTCTCATCATTCTGGAAAACACACTCGGAGCATTCTTCAAACCAAAAGGCAACATATTGAACTCATAATGCCCTTCCGATGTGCTGAAGGCCAGATAAGATCGAATCTCAGGCTTCACTGGAATCTGATAATATCCCTTACTGAGATCTACCTTTGAAAAATATTTTGCCTTATTCAACCTGGCAAACAGTTGATTAGTATCAGGTAATGGATCCACCTGACTTTCTGTGACAGCATTCAGTTTCCTGTAATCTATGCACAGTCTATGTTCCCCAGAGGGTTTCCTCAACAATACCACACTGGAGCTATAAAGAGATTCACTATTAGAAATAATTCCTTCTTGTAATAAATATTCTATCTCTCCTTTTAAAGCTTGTTCCTTAGCGAATGGGATAGTATAGGCTCTCATACAGATGGGTGTTGGGTCTAGCAATTTCATATCATACTCCAACAAGTTAGTGTGCCCCGGTTTGTCCGTTAACACGTCTGCATGATTTTCCAGAACCTTCTGAACCTTCTCCCTCTGCCCTTTTGTCAGGTGATTGCCGACTTTTACCTGTGCAGGAGTTTTGCATGGTTTCAGGGGGTATTCATAAGAGCTGAGTGGTTCATTCTTCATTTCAGTGGCTATGGCCAAGGTCATTTAATGTGCACCTTCCAAAACTCTCCTATTATGATATTTCTTGAGGAGGTTCACATGCTAGACTATTTACTTTCCCTTCTTGTCTATCTTGTAATTAGTTCTAGATACCTTTTCCAGAACTGTGTATGGACCCTGCCATCCTATCTGAAGTTTATTGCTGCTGCCGGGTAACAGAAGAAGCACCTTTCTCTCTCTCTCCCCCCCCCCCCCCCCCCCCCCCAGCAAGCTCTCTATCCTTCGCTTTCCGGTTATAATACTCAGCATGCTTCTTTCTGGCTTTTCTCAGATTATCAGTTGCTAGTTTCCAGCCAGTTTTTAACCGAGAGGTCAACTCGTTCACATACTGGTATGATGAGGTTACAGTCTCTTCTGCTTTCTCATCTGTCCATGTCCTCAATAAGGCTTCTAATGGACCTTTAATGGGCCGGCCAAATAACAGTGTTGCCGGTGCTATTCCTGTTGAATTATTGGGGACTTTCCGATAAGCAAATAAGGCCGCGGGTAAGTATTGATCCCATGTGTCAGGTTTTTCATGTGCCAGCTTTCGCAGGATAGAAATAAGTGTCCCATTGAACCTTTCCACCTGCCAGTTCCCTTGGGCGTGATACGGACTACAGTGAAAGTGCCTGGCTTGAAAGATCCTGAAAACTTCCTCAGTTAGTTTCCCCATGAAATGTGATCCATTATCAGTCAATATCTGGTGGGGAAATCCTAACCTTGTGAATATTGTAAGTAACGCCTCTGCCACATGTTTTGAGTCGATTGATGACATGGCTACTGCCTCTCCCCACATAGAACAAGTGTCCACCAGAGTAAGAATGTAACTGTTTCTCCTCTTGGTTCGTGTGAGAGGTCCCACAATATCCACTGCAACTCTCTCAAAAGGGGTTCCCATGATTGGCATTTCACCAAGAGTTGCAGGTGCAGTCCATTGTTTTAGAGCTACCCTTTGGCATTCTGGGCAGGATTTGACATATCTTTTTATATCTTCAGTTATCCCTGGCCAGAAGTAATGACAAGCTATACGTTGTCCTGTGGCGCTAATCCCCATATGACCACTGAAGGGGATAGCATGCCCTAACTCCATCACCTTTTCCCTATATGAAGTTGGAAGTATTAGTTGTCCATGACCATTGGATCCTGTTCCAGCCTTCCTATACATCAACTTATTCTTCATATAAAATTTTCCTTTGTTTGGAGGGGTATGGCTTTTTGGTAGTTTTCTAAAACACGGCTTTAATGACTTATCTTCAGCCTGTGCCTTCCTCGTCTCCTCTGGATGAGTATTTATTGGGTTATCTTCCTCCTTCCTTGACTGTGACCTGGTCTGCACTGCTGCCATAATCACTGGTCTTTTGGGACTTCCCAAAAACACATATCTACACCCAAATATCAGAGGGTAGATTGGTTCATTTATCACTGCTGCTCTAATCACTCCTTCCACATAGCGAGTTTTTACATTTATTCTTGCAATGGGAAGTGTCATGGTTGCTACGTCCTTAGTTGCCCCTTGTATCTCCACTGTTTCTGTGGTATATTGATCTGGGTGCACTAGGTTAGAACACAATCAAAATCTAATCCAGTATCATAAAGGCACTTAATAGTGGCCCCATTACATACTACTTCTTCACATACAGGGGGATGATGAGGTTCTTGCTGTCCAGTAGACAGTTCCTTCTTTCCCATGTTTCCTGTTTTAAGGCATGCAACGTGACACAGGGTATTTTGTATTAAATACACATATGCCTTAGTCCTCAAAAATACTACACATGAGAGACAGATGGGTGGAGTGAAACGCATTCAAATAATAACGAACACTAGCAATGTTCCCAACTCTGTCTAATGTATTCAAATAATTATCACCACAAAATCACAACAATATATGTAGTTAGCAAAGTGTAACACATTGATGAAAATCTCAGATAACCGAATGCCTTATCTTCTCACAACTAAATATCCTCTTGCATTCCACAATACGAGTCGGCCATCATCACCAAAACCTCGTCACTCCTTTGCCTCTCCCTTCTTCACTGCCCAATCCGAACGCCCCTTGCATTCACCCCTGACCTGCTGACCTCGCAGTTTCGTGTTGTTAAGTTAAGTGTATGAGAACACCTCTCACACCCAACTGACATTATGTACCCGCCCCCAGCGGAGCACCGCCAGTCCACAGCTGTGTTAATCACACTGTGACATCTACTCTCCCCCCCTGGGGAAAAAAAAACAAAGTTTTTTTTCTTTTGGAAGGCGGCTGGGCGCACTCCAAACACCCAACATCCGGCTTTTGAGCCAAGTATACATTCATATCCTTCTTGTCTTCACATATCTTGCATACTCACTTAAACATCGTGTGGGGAAAACCCAAGAAAAAAAAACAATCATTCTATAAACGAGACAGAGTGTCAGCTACAACGTTGAGCTTACCCTCTAGGGGTAAAACAGTAAATTTGTACTGCTGCAGTAAGAGAGCCCAACGAGTTAATTTTGAGCTTGTCGATTTTGACGACTGTAAAAATGAGAGTGGTCGATGGTCTGTCTGTAATACAAAATGTGCACCTATCAAATATCGAGACAACTTTGAAACTGCCCACACAATTGCCAAGCACTCCCTTTCAATCGTGGAATACCTAGTCTCAGCCGGCAACAGCTTCCG